>CAJQUW010009646.1:0-271158 GCA_907163375.1 Prostheceraeus crozeri
TTAACTGCGGTCCGCGAGGAGAGCTGACTTGGACTGTTCGGCGTCTGCATGATTGAAATGAAATGAAATGAGAGGCAGTGGTTTATATACCCCTCTAAACGCGACGCAACGTTCAAGTTGACTGATAGCAGATTCAACTTAATGATAGTATTCGCCAGTCCGAAGACTGCCCCAGGACACAGCGCGTGGAGGCTCTATCATGTCTTGTCCCATAGTGGACGATTATACGGTAGTGTGTTAGTAGATTTCAATCACTGAAAAAGGAAGATGAGAATCATTTCATTTGTCTCATCAACGTTTATCATGGGAGCAATCATTGAAGGGCATCTAATGAATTACATTTCACTCTACTCCATATCATAAAGACTAACCTTTGTCGAATGGCTGAAGTACTCTGACCTGGCGAGAGAAAACGCCACGTTGAGTATGAAGTCGAACGCCCAACATGAGCAACGGCTCAGAGGTTTCGGTCTAACAAACGACGAACAACCCGTGCAACACAATCCCTCTACGGCAGTACCCGCCGTCCCGAAGGAACGCTCGAGCAAAGGAGGTATTACAGCGATGATGTGCTTTATGAGCAGAAGTGAATCTCTTGATAGCAAGAGGACTATTCAACTAGATACCAAGTCAAAACAACCTGATAGCAGGACAAATGTATAGTCAGTAATTTACACTTAGTGAGGAATGATAGATTTGAGTGTAGTGAGTGGCACTCGATCCCGTCGACAGCCCGAAGGCCTTGTACTGATCACTAGGGAAGTGAGAGATCTTCCCCGATACCCGCTCTTTACAGCTGAAGGCATCATTGTCACTGCCCCGAAGTGGTAACAGGAACGCCGAGTCAAAGGTAGTGATCAGTAGCTGGGATCTAACCCCTCAAAGCTGCCTTAGACTTAGCTAAATTTGAAATCTGATAGCAGATTTGAACTCAGCATACTTGAAAACCTTGAGGAAACATCCCAAGTTATTGCTTTGATCAGCTTGATAGCAAGCCGTAGAGAGCTTGATTCACCAGCGTTTTGCAATGGAGATGTTTAGAGGCCACCCATGACAAGATAGCTAAGACTCAACCGATTGGCGTTCAAAGTGCTACGTTGAGAGCTGTGTCAAATGCCCAACATGAGTTGCCCCAGCGGTTACGGTCTCAAAATATGACACATTCCCTTGCCACACTTATCACTACGGCATCGTCCGCCGTCCCGAAGGAACACCCTGTCAGTGGAATATTACAGCAAAACTCTCCGTGTCTTGCTCGCTTTCAGTGAAAAGTCGCTTATAGCATGAGAAGACTGCTCAGACATCATTAAAAATGCTTTCATTGACTTCAGCAGGGTCGAAAACCCCAGAAAACCTCCAAAAATAGTGAATTTAAATTTTCAACTTTTTAGCACTACTTATGAAATTTTATAAGTAGTCCATCACTTAGGGCAGGTCAATAGCGACCGAACCTTTTTTGAATCAAGTCAAACGGACTTGTAGAAGCAAAGTTACAAGCCTTTAAAGTTTTGGAGTCTTTTATGTCCTGGAGACGAAGGCCATCTCATGGCGAACCTCGAAGTCTGACGCCTTAGCTGATATCAGCAATGAAATTTTCTAAGTCGGTTTCTTACAGAAACTTGGAATTTGGAATGTCCGAAGCTATCATCGGAGCTCAGAGAGACGACCTACCTCTGACAATCGTTCTCCTCTAAATGACAAGTCTCCGTCGGTTCCAGCTTATATAGTGTGTGGCGATCAGCTGATGACGTAATACCCATCATCCAAACACTAAAAATCCCGTCTATCTCCGGTTCTAGTGCTCCGATTGAGCTGGAAATACACCATTTCCATGTAGAATTTGACGCTGAATCCGAATCTGGCCTCCGTTTTCCCATCCGATGCTTCGTTTTGGCTCTACAGTAGGCAGCCATCGCAAAAATTCTAACTCTGTCGTTTTTCCGAAAAATGTTGAACATTTTTCTCGCCGATTGACTTGAAACTCTCCGATTGACTTGAAACTCACCATACAGATAAAGAATTTCACGCTGATTCCAAATCTGAAATCCGTTTTCCAATCCGATGCTTCGTTTTGAAGCTAGAGCCCAAAACGTCCCAAATTCTAACTCTGTCGTTTTTCGCCAATGTCCCAAAATCTTAAATGGCGTCTCACATCTAAACGAAGACAGATAGGAACAAGCCGATTCTTTCACTGAATTTGTCTCACTGTTAGCTTTCAAACGAGCTATCGTACGACAAAATCCGTCCACTGGAAGCCAAAATCGAAGCAAGCTGTCCAGAGGGGGGGGGGACGTCAGTGAAAATTTTTTCTCTCCGATTTCGCTGGAAACATCCTTCCTAACCCAAAATTTCACGTAGATTCCGAATCCGGCCTCCGTTTTCTCATCCGATGCTTCGTTTGGGCGCTACACACCAAAACGTCCCACATTCTAACTCTGTCGTTTTTTCGAAAAATGTTGAAAATTTTTTCTCTCCGATTGACTTGAAACTCACCATACAGATAAAGAATTTCACGCTGATTCCAAATCTGAAATCCGTTTTCCAATCCGATGCTTCGTTTTGAAGCTAGAGCCCAAAACGTCCCAAATTCTAACTCTGTCGTTTTTCGCCAATGTCCCAAAATCTTAAATGGCGTCTCACATCTAAACGAAGACAGATAGGAACAAGCCGATTCTTTCATTGAATTTGTCTCACTG
This sequence comes from Prostheceraeus crozeri, assembly GCA_907163375.1. Lineage (NCBI taxonomy): Eukaryota > Metazoa > Platyhelminthes > Polycladida > Euryleptidae > Prostheceraeus > Prostheceraeus crozeri. Next base: position 2,697 of record CAJQUW010009646.1, read on the forward strand.
TTAGCTTTCAAACGAGCTATCGTACGACAAAATCCGTCCACTGGAAGCCAAAATCGAAGCAAGCTGTCCAGAGGGGGGGGGGACGTCAGTGAAAATTTTTTCTCTCCGATTTCGCTGGAAACATCCTTCCTAACCCAAAATTTCACGTAGATTCCGAATCTGGCCTCCGTTTTCTCATCCGATGCTTCGTTTGGGCGCTACACACCAAAACGTCCCACATTCTAACTCTGTCGTTTTTTCGAAAAATGTTGGAAATTTTTTCTCTCCGATTGACTTGAAACTCACCATACAGATAAAGAATTTCACGCTGATTCCAAATCTGAAATCCGTTTTCCAATCCGATGCTTCGTTTTGAAGCTAGAGCCCAAAACGTCCCAAATTCTAACTCTGTCGTTTTTCGCCAATGTCCCAAAATCTTAAATGGCGTCTCACATCTAAACGAAGACAGATAGGAACAAGCCGATTCTTTCATTGAATTTGTCTCACTGTTAGCTTTCAAACGAGCTATCGCACGACAAAATCCGTCCACTGGAAGCCAAAATCGAAGCAAGCTGTCCAGAGGGGGGGGGAGGTCAGCGAAAAATTTTTTCTCTCCGATTGCTTTCAAATTCACCATACAGATGCAGAATTTCACGCTGAATCCGAATCTGGCCTCCGTTTTCTCATCCGAGGCTTCGTTTGGGCGCTACACACCAAAACGTCCCACATTTTAACTCTGCCAAAATTTTGAAGAAACAGTTTTTCTCGCCGATTTGGCGGCCGACCACGACACTCTGCCGTTCCAGAGGGGGGGGGGGCGCCGGTCGAGTGTTTGTCACTTGCTTACTACTTACATGATCTCCAAAGCACGGGAGACTAAAGCCAGGAGGGCCCTCACGAAAATTCCTCATGATTTTTAAGAGATTTTTTTCCACATATTTCTCATGAAATTTCATGCGGATTTGGAGCGTTTCGCATGAAATATCTCATCAAATGTCATGAGTCTCATGAAACTATCATTTTTCATACTTCTGAATTTATCTTGCTGGTATTAGATTATTGAGTCTTTCTTGGTCTAGCCACGTTGCAACTGAACATTCCCACGCCATGTATATAATACTATTTCAGTATTTGCAATAATAATCCTTCGTCATAATTAGGTATTGAACTGTGATTGTATATATGTCTATTTTCAACATCTTGCATAGTAATGGTAATTGTAAAGTCAAATTATATGAGCATAATTCCGAAAATGCTGCTGTATAACGCCATGACATATTCTATATTTTTGCTTTTTATCCTTTATAGACTAAACATGGAGATTGTTATCGATTGAATAAGTTTTCTTGTGGCTCTTTTCTTTCGCGGCTAGCATGCATACCATACTACTTCTAAACTTATTTTCACAAACTCCTCATGAACGTTCTCATTACCACTCATTATGTTCTCATCAAAGCATCATGAGTACATCATGAGTTAAATATTTTCTTATGAGAACATCATGAGACTCATCATAATCTCATGAGCTCTCATAAAAATCTCATGAATCCGCATTGAATCTCATGATTCTCATGAAAAATTTTCGTGACGGGAGGTCTACATGCTGCTGGCCTTGGAGTATAAAATAAATAGGGCCTAACAGATAAATGAACCTTATTTGTCTATACTCGGAAGCAAATAAGGCGCGGAGCATTTCTTCCATGTGGTCGAGTTGCTATTTATCCCACCCTCATTCTTTTTGCTCAGTGTTTAGAAAGAATGCCGAGTGTAGGCCTACATGTTTTGAAAGTCTTTTGTTTGACCCAACCAAGGCTTGAACCAAGTCTCTACCACAGGACCACAGCGCAGGTAAAAAGGCATGTAAATAAAGCGTCGGATACATGTTTCTTGAAGCCACCATCTAATCCATTGTTGGTGGACCCGTTCGTGTACTAACATGGTATTGACACATTGTAAAATAAACAATATTAATCGAATTACTGCTGAAATGGAAAATTTCGAGCGATAGCTGCACACTTATCACTTAGAAAAGACTTCACTCTTAATGTACAAAGATTGAATAAAATTCTGGAGAGCGAAAACATGGATACTGCTTCACCCCCAGAGAAATCTGAAGCCGCCCCGTGCGATAAACGTATATACCTATTAACATTTTCACTGTTCAAATTTTCAAAGTTTGCGACCGCTGCAGCTTGAACTAAGAGCCAGCGCCGGTGTGCAAGATCATTCGCATTTCTTGACAGAAGCTTCATTGAAAGTGAACAATGATAGAGGATTCCATGCACAATGACTCAACTCAATGTGTTAATTGCTGAATGTGAAACATTATCGTTCATGACAGCCACTGTCATGCCCTTATCTTGTCATAATAGAATGCTGTTTGAGCTTATCAATGGCTGATCAATTGTTGATCAACTCAGTCGTCGTTTATTGGTGATTTAATAGCAGACGCAAACGGCATTTATGGCAATGCTATTCGCATACGTTAGTGAGACTTTTGAGTAAAAGGTAAGTTGAGCCCCACACATCTAACTTGAAATTACAGGGTGCATGTGCATAATTTTCAACAAACATTTATATGACGATAAAATTAGCAACAAACTTTAGCTTTTGACGCAATCAAAATTGATCCCATAGGTAGGGAAGATGTGTTGTAAGATAACATGCTTATTAATATTCTTATCAATATCAAGAATAGCTATTTACATCGACACAGACAGTATCTGTCAGTGGATATTAATCAAGACTTTATATAACGAGACTTTTATGTCAATCATGGGCTAGTTGATCCAACCATCATCAGTTGCAAATAAGCAATGCACTGACGAGCTTGGTGCTAAATTTTAAACTCAATTTCTAACTTTAATATTCTGTGATCTTGCTGCATGCAATGCTCGATAGAAATATTGAATAACTTATCATAGAACGTCTTTCTGCGTTATATGTATGTATACGAAGCCATTGTTTACGACTACCCGTTCTACATTGCACAAGTCATCACCGTGCAAGACAATGTAGCACTGCTGAACGAAAATCATAGTAATCTTAGTAATCAAGCAGCAACTTTGATGTGGTTATCTATGGTCAGAGGCCGATATCTGAAGTCGCAAACACAATAATTGCGACCACAGAATTAGACAGGTCGTCTCTTCTTCCGTTTGACTAGAAGGGAAGCATTGGAATATGTAACGTAAATTAAATGGCACAATCTGCTGACATAACACCATAGCAATCGAACAATGAGCAGCCAGTTCAGCATTAAGCACGCCAAATTGTGCAAAGTTTCAGTGACTGTTATCAACCGGATCACACAGCAAAGAGACACAGACGATGTCAAGTTCTACAGAGAAGTTTGTGAACGTTTTCTCATGCGCCTGCTAACTTTTTTTAAAATGATCGGAGGGCCCAGCTTTATCGAGAACACTTTTGCGCAATGATCTGAATTCTTCGAATCTGAAGGAGTCGTGGCGATCGGAGGATTTTGAAGGAATTCAGAGCAATCCGCAAGTGACGCACGACTATTTTTCCTATCTCTGTAAGGTATTATGAATTTCTTTTTGCCCACTTATTAAGTTCCTGCATGTGCCATCTGTTTGAGTCAGTTTGCACTTCTAGCAAAGTGACACGATTAAACAATCTAATTCTGTGATTGCGACAGTCTGTTGGTCCTGCTGCAATTATAGTTATTGCTCGAAGGATGATAAATGATCCTCATCGTGCAATAAATATTATCGAAGAATTTATCGCTACATGGCTGTTAAAATTTCTTATCGCACTGTGATTGTACATGTATGTAGTGTATTCGTTGTATGCAGACGTTTATTTCAGGACACAGAAATATAACAATTGATGTTTACAATGATTAAGTATAGAGCTATTCTGAAACACTTGCCAAATATTTTGATAAACAACGCTATGATAACTCTAGGGTAGCGTTCACTTTGAGCTTTCTATTATGGACCGATTGGTAAGCCAGTACATTGTTTTTTATGCCATTATTATAACCATATTTTAAACCATAGAAATCAAGTTATTATTAATGGTATTCATTTACCATTATTGTCCAAAATGTTCTTTGTAAAGCTCAGAGTAGCATCATTTGATGAAGGAATGCGCTAACTTTGTGTTCTATTGGTACCCTCCTATTCATTGTGTATGACAGCGTGCTGAAAGCGTGCAATTCGTCTCCGCCGCGCTGTCAAGCAATAGGGTAATCGCACTCTAGGCTTCGTCTCGAGCCTTCGGTCTCGACGAAGCCTAGAGTGCGATAACTATCACTAACTGCTACACTCTGTTGGTCCTGCTGCAATTACAGATAACCTTGAATTCGTGCACTGACGCCCACTCGTTCAAGCACTATACCGCTGCATTACTCCAACCGTTCCGTAGTTCTCCATGGTTTATCATATGACATCGCATGATTGCTGCATAGCTTGAAGTACAGCAATGATCGATCATACGAATGCTCGTGAGCGCATGAGTGTCTATATGGCAAGTGCCAGAGCACATGCCAAGGCAACATAATCAAGCCAGTTCGATAGAAATGTATCTAAGCAATAATATATGACTGAACAGGGATATCGATAGCATCATTCAGAGTTCTAGAGTTATCTGCGTCCTAAAAGTCGTAGATGCCATATCGGGCCAGTGTTTGCACGAATAGAATTGGCTTCTTAGCTCAATTAGTCTTACTTTCATCTCTAGTAAATATAAGCAACAATGAATTATCATGGATGCAAGATTAACATATCGGTGTAGTGCCAATGGCATATTGACTGAATAGTAATCCACAATTTCATTCATGATAATTCAATTAGCACTCAAGTGCTTCAACAATAGGAAAGTCAATATCGGGGGAGGAATACAAGAAAATAATTTTCAACTCATTGAACTCGATGGCCTCAACAGTAAAGTGTCCTTACATACAGGTTATAACCCATTTCGTTTGCACTGTGTCGTTTATTTATTATTCTAGAATATGAGAATGGAAATGTCTTTGAAAGTCAGTAAAAATAAATACTGGAAAGAAGAAGACTTTTACAGAGTAGATTTTGAACGGATTCACAGCAGCTTGCAATTAGCGCTGATCTAACGGGAAGAGATGGTGTACAAGAAACCAAAGCAATCATCAAGAATTACTGATCATACTACCTTACCGCTTACTCGTCGGAGTAGGTCACAATAAGAATCAGAAATTGTTTATCTCAAGTTAAAATCTGCTGCTTAATGATACCAAAAACTGGTGCTACAAAAAGAAATTCTTTTGGCAACAAATGATCACTCTCCTGACTTATATTCAGCCGAATCTGCATGTAATTGATTATATCAGTGTAGCCATAATCAATTACATTTTCTAATGGGTAATTTGTAATCGCAATCAATTGCATTTTTAGCCATCTAAATGCAATTACTTTTACAGTCAGCGAAGGTTGATATTCATTCCCCACGCAGCTTAAATTACTTGACTTTTCTGATCAATAGTGCGTTACCATACTTAGATGTGTACCGGGTGTGCAACTACAGGTGTTTTTTCAAAGAAATTTATGACGAAACAGATTTCCATAATCTAAATGAAGTGCCGGTGTTATGATATTCTTACCTCCCTATGTGGAATAAATCGGGTAAAGCGCATGGTAAATCAAAAAACGCGATGGAGGCTTATTCAGACCTATGTCATGCCTCACTTCGAGTATTCATCATCTCTCCTTATTTTCTCGTTGCCTACCGCAAAACGAGAACTAGAAAGCATGTATGAGCGATGCCTAAGACACGCACTGAGAGACGACGAAGCTCCACTCCATCAATTGCAGGATCGTCTGAATACTCCGACTTTAAACGAAAAATAGCACCTATCGTTATTTCGAATAATGAAATCAATTGAGAGCACGATGAGAAAATCAAAGGATGAAAGTTCTACAGACTTTATAGGGAAATTTCAGTGTAATCCTGGATATGCACCAATTGTTTTCCTTCAGCTATTTGATGAGTCTCCAATCGAATCCAGAAGAAACATTTTCAGACAACCAAAATGCTCCACAAAGACGTTCGGTCAAAAATCAATACGTTATTACGGAACAAGATGACCAAGGAAACCCGATTGACGAGTCACCAATCACGAACAGTGTTGCAGGCAATTCGAAAACAATTGCAGCAGCTCAGCGGAGTGAGCACAACTTGACTTCATTTCATTTTAACTTCCTTGCCTTGCTAGTTTTATGTATATTTATAATTATGCCTTGTATACAGTAGTCACATGCATTGCATCAGTGCCGTGAATAAATCATTCTCTCTCTCTCTCCCAAATCTTAATTGCTGAACTAAAAATGTAAATCGGAAATCTACACCCATCGGAAAAAGAGAAGCAAATAAATTCTTCTAGAAGCCAAAGTTGAAATCCTCAAATCACTTTGAATCTTGGCAGAGATGTAATTGCGATCATGGTAAAGTCTCCTAGAAGCCATAAATCTCGATATCCCAACACTGCATCTTCAGTCTGAATCACAGTAGAGATGTGCGAAAACACTTGGGGGAGAATAAAATGCGGTGATTTAATATCAATGTTACAAGCGTCGTCTGCTTTTCCGGGGAGCAATTCTGATTAACCTAAGAAAATCAGCATTGAAAAAAAGAAGCGGTGCGGAAACGCATGCTTTATGCTGACAATTATCTAAAGTAGTTATGAAGTAATTGAAATTTAGTTGAAGAAAAATGGAGTAATTTGTAATTGTAATCAATGACATTGATAGAGATGTAATTAGCATTTGTAATCAATTATATTTCATGAGCAGTCTCGAAGATTTATTGTCCATGGTGACTTGAACCAAATGCCTTGCTCACATCGTTTAGATGTAATAGGTATAAAACAAGAACCAAGGATCCAATCCAAAATAATCCATTGAACCAAGGATATCCACGAACTGTTTAAATTTGAACTTATTATATGATTTTCATCGAAGCAATGTGGATAAAGCTGTTTATGTCATAGGCTCCTTTCTTTGGTATTCTATGTATGTATCAGACCTCCATATGCATGATAAATTCGATTGTTTTTATGATGCTATAATGCAAGCCATGCCAGCAATTCCAGTTACTTTCGTTCAACTGACAGTACAAGACAAGCCTTGGTAAGCTCTTCAAATATTCTGCTAAATATTCGATATTCTGCTCTTCGAACAGGAATTTTCTGCAGACACATCAGTCTCAGGTTGATAATACAAAGAGACATTCAAAATACGAAAGATCGTGGGAAGAAAGACGTAAAAGACAAAATAAAGGCTTGTGGAAAACGGGTGATATCCTTTCACGCAAGAAGGCGAAGTTACAAGATACGTTGATAGGATATCAAGCTGATTTGAATCGATGTAAGAGGCAGCTTCTACGATTTATGAATATTTCAGCTCAAATTTTCGACCGTCGGACAATACTGACAACTCTCAAGCCCTGTCTCAGGTTTTCGGTTATTTTCCTTTCGTTGAAAGATAGTCTGCTGGAAAATTATATATGCAGCCAAATTAGATTCAGACCTAAATCTTCCACATTGGAAGCCCAGAAAAGATTTCTCGAGTTTGTCACCAAAAAATGGGAAGTAAAGAGAATGAAAGTTTCTGATCACGTCAATGAATTTAGTGAAAGCGCTTGATCTTTTGAGACACTCATCCACTAATCAGTTCCATATCCGATTATGCTTATATAAATGGTGCACCAGTTTTCTGAGTAACAGGAGACTGAGAGTTGTTCTTGAAAATCGATTCAGTCGAGTCGAGTGTCACTTCAGGAGTACCATAGGGTTCTTCATTATCTCCCTACTTGTTCGCCTTTCATTTGAGTTGATTTGTTTCTTTGCATTCCAATACGTGCATGATCAAATTCGCCGATGATGTTGTTCTTATACAACAATTCCAAAGACCATCTTAAACTTCAGATCTTGTTCATAATGATGTGATTCAGTGGTGTCAAGATCATGACCTTGAGTTGAATGACGCCAAATCAAATCTTCTGCCAACTACCACCTACACTTTTTATTTTGAGCTCGTAATTCTGGGTGTGACTTTTTCTGATTCACTCAGATTAGACTGCCACATATATGCCGTGTGTAAACAGGCAAGCAACAGACTGAGATAGCATACGAGTATGTGATCCGTCGTCTTCATGAGTTCTTCTCGGAAGAAGATATCATATAAAGATGCAAGGTTCATTGGAATATAATTCACCTCTTTTTGTTGGACTTCCTTAGGTATTGAGTGAGCGCTCACAGCGTGTCCTTAGAAGAGCGCATCGTCTTAATTGAGGCAAGGACTGCAGTGATTACAGTGATTAGTCATTGCAGTGACTTAACCCCGTGACCATCAGGCAATTCGAACTTGTCTGAAATGAGTAATCCTAATCATTTTCTTCACGGGTTATTTCCGACAACTTTGCCACGTTTGGGACATCTGCTTCCGCCCCAATAAATAACGAATCACAAAAATTGTTCACACCATATTTCGCGTCTATATTTAGCAAAATGCGCTTATGATTTTGATGTTCATAATAATTCATCAGCCACTCTGCTGACACAAAACCATTCTTCTCTTGCTGATCTGTTAATGAATGCATGCTAGCTAGCTCATGACTTTCATTGAATTCAAATACACCTTACCTCAAATAATAAATCTGGCAACAATTATTTGGTAACAATTTCAAAGCGCTGCGAGCACGCTATAGTTTTCAAGTCTGAATGCTTGTTATTTAAAATGTTTTGAAAAATGTCTTTCGGTCATCTGACTTCGTGTCAGCTGGTCGGATAGCTAGCGCTCTCTCGCGTTGCTGCTTCTTGATGATATGTCATTCCTGCACGACATCTGATCTATTGATTCTCAGCAGAAAGCCTTGTACATGCTTGAAACGATCTATTAAACGTCGTCTGAAATACTTCGGGATTTATGTGGACCATATTCCAGTTATATCATCTATCAGGAAACAACAACCGTATGAACAGCATCTTATTCATCATCGTAACAGAACTTTAACTCCATGTCAAACTACATCCTTACATAAAGAACGTCAGAAAAGAATACGTGTGAATCTACCATCATTGTTTCTAACAAATGTAAGATCTCTATCAAACAAGATTGATGAATTTGTGGACCGATTTACCAGAGTAAAACCTGATGTGGCTATTCTTACAGAATCTTGGCTGGACCATGATATTCCGGATACATCTATTTCTGTACATGGATATTCTGTGGCTCGTAAAGACAGAAATAAATATGGTGGTGGAATTATACTTTATATCAATAATTCCTTGGGTTTCTTATGTGTGAATATTGACGCCATCGAATCTGTTAGTACCTGTCCGACTGAAATTCTTCATATTTGGTTTCCGGTTCTGAAATTACTTTTAATTGGTGTTTATCATCTTTTTTGGAAAGACTCAGCTAGAAATCATCAAGCAATATCTACTATATCGGACATTATTGATCATGTGTATGCTCAATGTGTATCCTGATGCTGAAACAAATTCAACTAAGATAGTGATATGTGGGGATTTTAATGATCTAAATAGTGATATTGATGTGTTAGAAAATTCCTATTATCTACAGAGAATTGTGCATTTCAATACCAAAGGAAATAAGACACTTGACCAGATAATTACCAATATCAAAAGTGATCGTAGACCAAAGTTACAAACTCCGTTAGGACGTTCCGATCATAGTGTTGTTTTTTGGGATCCAGCTGCTAAATGTGAACCTGTTACCATGAAGACGAAAGTCCGAAACTTCAGCAAAGCCAATCAACGCATGTTTGACTCTTCAGTGACTCAAGTAGACTGGAAGTTACTTGAGGATTACGTGGATGTCGATGTTGCAACAGTGGTTTTCCAGAATGTCTTATGGTACTTATTCGATAGTTGCTTTCCGCGCATTACAGTACGTTATCGGAACAGTGATCCTCCCTGGATGAATACGGCATTAAAAGTCTTAATGGATGGAAGAGATCGCGCATTTCATAAAGGACAACAGCAAAAAAATGTCAATTTGAGATCACATGTGATAGATTATACTCGTACGCTGAAACAGAAATATCTGAAAAAGATCGGAGATTCTTGTCATAGTCGGAATGATTGGAAGCGTATCCATAATGTTTCTAGATACAAAAAAACACCAAATAATGTGTCCTCTGTGTCAAAAACAGAGTTGAATCAATATTTTGCATCTGTCTATGAGAATTGTGATCCCAGTGTCTTTTCTGTGGATTTAAGTGCATTACCTGATCATTCATTTATAGTATCTGACTTTCAGATTGCTACCTATCTTCGTCGACTCCGTAGAGGTGGTGGCGGTCCAGATGCTATTCCTTTTTGGGTTTTCAAGAACCATTCAATTGTATTGTCAAGTGCTATTGCTCATATCTTTAATATGTGTTTTGAAAATAGTATTTTCCCCACAATGTATAAATATGCTAATGTTGTCCCCATTCCGAAAGTTTCTATGCCTAAGTCTGTTGTTAATTTTCGTCCCATTTCAATTTTACCTGTTCTTTCTAAAGTGCTAGAAAAAATTGTCGTGGCTGAATGGATTCTACCATACATTTCGAAGGAGTTGTCGCCGACGCAGTTTGCGTATGTTCTCGGTGCAGGAAAGGGGACAACTTCCTCATTAACATTAATATATCATGATATTCTACAATTTCTTGACTGTAAATCGGGTGGTGTGCGAATGCTAGCAATTGACTTTAAACAAGCTTTTGATAAGTTGAGTTATAATTCCATCCTAAACTCACTTTTATCTTTCAAATTACCTAGACAAGCTGTCAGTTTCATGCTTAATTTTTTACATGAGCGCAAGCAACGTGTTCGTATTGAGGATTTCTTTTTCGAGTGGTCTCCTGCTACCAGCGGTGTCCCACAAGGGAGTATAGTCGGACCAATATTATTTGCAATGGTAATGGACTCTATTTCACCTGTTTGTGATAATTCTAAATGCATAAAATATGCCGATGATGTGACGATACATCATTTTGTTCGGACTGAAGCTGATAATTTCTTGCAAGAAGAATGGCGTCATATGGAGTTCTGGTCCCACTCAGTTGGTTTGTGTTTGAACTGCAGTAAAAGCAAAATTATGGACTGCATCACTAAGAAGTCTCTTGTTCTGCAACCTGTTGTCAGTAGTGCACTACTGCGCCTGAATCAAGTTTTGGATTAAAAAAATATACCATGAGCGAAACCAATTTCTTCACGATCTATGACCTCTTGAGACAAAATAATCGCAAAAATAAAAATATTTCAATGTACAGATTTTTTACAAATGAGCTTTTTCAAAATGGCCGCCCTTTTTGCTATAAAATCGTCAAGTTGTACATTAGAATGACTTTTCTGCCTTGTTAACTCACTAGAACTGCTCAAATATCTCAAAAAATATTATCCAGCAAATGGCATAGCGCTTAGCTTGTAACGGAATATCTATTTTTCATTCATAAGTAGTATATTATCGACATGATGCTATTTTCATAACAAGGAAAATATTTTTTTATTTTTTAATGAAACAAAAAGTCATTCAGTTATTAGCGTTCCATAAAGGCTTTAGATCACATGTTGTCATTGAATTGATGGATTTCAAAGGAAAACCATGTCTTCAGCTAGCAATTATCAACTTAAATTTGACTGCAGGAACATTTATGAAAATAATTATAGTAGTATTTATCTCAACTGTAACTTAACTTCATACATGACTGTGACGGCGGTTTTTTGATATTCACCCTTGAAACAGTCGTTAATCAACTAATAAGGATATCTTGCTTGAATCATCAAATATTTCTGTGCATTATCAGTGTGTTACACGTCATTCACAATCAAAAATATCTGGCATGGAAGACACAGGTTTGCAATGTTTTCCTATATCATGGTCAGTATTTGACTAGCGCCATCATGTAATAGTTCGCTTACTATGACTCATGCTTGCATTCAGGAATGATTTGAATTTGAACTATGTGGCAGTGATATCTAACGAATTTGAAATTAGTCTCACATTAATGCTTGGAATGGCTTCCGCTGGTGATGATCTTGTCTGTGCCGAGAAAAATCATAATGAAAATCGCAAGAAAGTGTGCACGGTATGCTACCGTAAAGGAAAGCGGGGTATTTCCGAAAGTGACATGAAAAGTATCCAGGAGTTTGTTATTGACGGTTATACGACGGAAGATGCAAATTTTCCAGAGGCATTGTGCAATGGCTGCCATATGTTGCTTTCTAAGAAACGACGTGGATATGATGTGACTTTTCCGCTGATTTCTGACTACAACCCTAATCGACCGATAATACTTCGATCAACCACAATTTGCACCTGTCGTATTTGTTCGGTTGCTCGCGCCGATTTGCAGGAAGCCAATAAGATGAAGAAAAAAGCTGGTCGTCCTCAACAACATTTCAGTGCCACATCCGAGACTCCACCTGGTTTTAAGGTATGTAGCCTTTGTTTTTCAAAATTATATCCAGGATGTTCCCACTCGAGAGATTCTTGTCGATCAAAGCGCCAAAGAATTCACAATATTGATAAATTATTAGATTCCCCCACAAAAATCACTAAACAGCGGGTTGCATCGCGCGTTATTGATGATGTTGGAACTTCACTGTCTACATTGAGTGGTAAGAATAAAAATATTTCATTGAAAAACCCTAACGATAGTCTCCAGCTTTCGGTTGATGATATATCTCATATTCAAGATGACTTGAATCTTAGTAGTCGACAACTGTTTAAAATGAGCAGAGATATTCGTTATGCTTCCCAATCTCGATTTGTTATTGAGCCAGGTCTTAAAGAGCGAATTGTTAATACTTCACACGAAATTGATGACTTATTCACCGTCGAAAAATTGGATTTCATTTCAATGGTCAAAGATGAGGTTGTCGACCGGCATTCAAAGTATGTAGTCTTCTGCAACGATGTAGATCAACTGATAAGTAGAATAAAATCAAAAAGGGGACTAAACAGTGACAATATGCTTATTCGAATCGGAATTGACGGAGGAGGCGGATTTTTAAAAATTGGACTGTCTGTCTTTTCAGTTAATGAACAAGTACAAGACACTACTCCACATTCTTCACGCCGTAATTTCGTGTCAGGTTTGACATCCCAGTTCAAAGACTCCGGGGTTAAGCGCAGTTTTATTCTTGCTTTAGTACCCCACGTGCAGGAAAATTATAATAATGTGAAGCTTCTTTGGATGAAAACTGGTCTGCACACTATGGCAGAATCCTTCGTTGTTGCATGTGACTTGAAACTTTGCAATATACTCCTTGGCCTTATGCCACATGGCAGCAAGCATCCGTGCAGCTGGTGTATTGCTGAGAAGGGAAAACTAGAGACTGAGGGTCCGCCGAGGACACTTTCATCATTAAATAACCAATTTTGGAAGTATTTTGAGACCGGTAAAGATAAACGTATAGCCATGCAATTTTACAATGTCATTCACCCCACAATCATCAAATTTACATCAGATCCTTCAACTCCCATCATTGAGCTGATTCCCCCTCCTGAACTTCATTTGCTCTCCGGACCAACTGCCACTCTTTATTCGGCTTTGGAAAAAGAGTGGAACCAGGCGCATCTTTGGCTTCGTGCTTGCAATGTCCAGAGAAGCCCAGTACATGGAGGAAGTTTTTCTGGCAACAGTTCAAGACAACTCTTGCAGAATGTTGACCGACTTGAGAGCATCTGCCCAAGAGAATCAGTGATTCTGGAATACGTCAATGCGTTCCGTTGTTTCAACGAAGTCGTCAGTTCGTGTTATGGTCTAGTGTTAGACCCCGATTTCAAAATAAAAGTCTTGGCTTTCAAGGATGCATGTAGCAAGCTATCGTTAAATATTACCCCTAAACTACATGCAATTTTTTTCCACATTCCAACTTTCTGTGAAATGACTGGACGAGGGCTGGGACATTATAGCGAACAAGTGAAAGAATCATTGCATCACAGTTTCAATGATGTATGGAAAACCTTCAAAATTCAAGACCAGCATCCTCAACTTCCTAATCGATTACATCGATCAGTCTGTGTATTTAATGCTCGACATTTTTGATTACGAATTAGTACACTACGATTTCATGATTCGAACAAGTTGTTACTTGATTAACGATCGTGTTTTTACTTTTCCTCATGTACATAGGCCAACATACTATTGATACATAGTACTTGAGGGGTGAATATCAAAAAACCGCCGTCACAGTCATGTATGAAGTTAAGTTACAGTTGAGATAAATACTACTATAATTATTTTCATAAATGTTCCTGCAGTCAAATTTAAGTTGATAATTGCTAGCTGAAGACATGGTTTTCCTTTGAAATCCATCAATTCAATGACAACATGTGATCTAAAGCCTTTATGGAACGCTAATAACTGAATGACTTTTTGTTTCATTAAAAAATAAAAAAATATTTTCCTTGTTATGAAAATAGCATCATGTCGATAATATACTACTTATGAATGAAAAATAGATATTCCGTTACGAGCTAAGCGCTATGCCATTTGCTGGATAATATTTTTTGAGATATTTGAGCAGTTGGAGTGAGTTAACAAGGCAGAAAAGTCATTCTAATGTACAACTTGACGATTTTATAGCAAAAAGGGCGGCCATTTTGAAAAAGCTCATTTGTAAAAAATCTGTACATTGAAATATTTTTATTTTTGCGATTATTTTGTCCCAAGAGGTCATAGATCGTGAAAAAATTGGTTTCGCTCATGGTATATTTTTTTAATCCAAAACTTGATTCAGGCGCATCGCGAGTGATGGTTGTTCCTTGTCAACGGTCTCGACTCTGAAACTTTTGGGTGTTACTTTTTCATCCGATCTTACGTGGAATGCCCATGTGAATGATATTGTTAAGAAATGCTATCGTCGATTTTATATATTACGTAACTTAGAACGTGCCAATTGTTCGGCTAAGATAATACATACGTGTTACGTTGTTTTTATTAGATCGGCGGTACTTTTATATTGTTATCCGTGTATATGTAATATGCTCTCCTATTTACATAAGCAACTTCTTCGAGTTGAGTCAAGGGCAGCAAATTATTTCAAATCTTTCACATATAATGATATTATATCTGCTGCTGACAAGGCTTGTACCCAACTATTTCAGATTGTTGCTAATAATAACGACCACCCTTTACGTGCTATGTTTCAAGACAGGCTACCAACTCCAAGAAATTCATGTGTCCTAAAAGCGCCTTTTGCAAGATCGTCTCGTATTGCAAAGAGCTTTGTAAGATTTTGCAACTACTGATTATGTGAACAGTTCATCTTTAACTTTCATTATTTCTTAACTTTGTATTTGACTTCTGTAATGCATTCACCGCATCACTGTGAGGCAATAAAAACATTCTATTTCTATTTCTAAAATTTGAAAATGTTTGATCACCGCATCACTTACATCTGATGACAGCATTTCAGAGATTGTAGAAATGCAATATAAATTTAATCTGATACATGTGTTGATTTACTTCTATTGAGCAATGGCAGTTATTCATAGTAATAAGTCATTAATTTGGTTTGTTGTGCTCCGGTAACATCTATAGACAAGCGTTCATTAGAATGACCAGTAAATAACTCTTCAATGAAGAGAATATCACTTTCAATTAAGTTTTGATCTCCTATGATGCAACGATCGAAATTGCGTGAAAAGGCGCCAAAATTGGGAGCGAGTTACTTAACCTTCGCTCCACTGGGGGGTCCTTTTTAGCCACCTGACAAATTTTTTTGAATATCTTTTAAGTCAAGCAAACTATGGTCGCAAGATTTCTTTTTCTATTTTCAATTTTCACGGAAGGAAAATAAATTGAGATATACATGGACATGTATTTTAAGATTTGAATGTTTTGAATATTTTGGCTGATTTCGGTATATTCACTTCTATTGTATATTGCGGCATCAATTCTTAATGAAATAAGTTGAGAATACATAACGCGATCAACATTCCGATCAATAGAAAGGTATACACAAATGGAAATTTTTGAATTTGAAATGATCTGCTTATTAGGTATGCATGGTTGAAATGTTAAATTCAATTTTAAAATATGATTTCTTTATTATTTCTGTCATTTTTAGCTCTTCATCTAATCAGCAACTATTGAACATTTTCAGCCTCAGTGTCTCGATAGAAGTTCACCGAATTGGGTTATCTCTTCACCTTCAGAAATTAAACACTAAAGTGTGCGATTGTAGTGCTATTTGAGTTGAACTAAAAGTTTGAACTATTAGACTTTCGACCTCATCTAATACAATGATTTAATCTAATAGCGATTATTAATCATCATTTTATTAATCACCTTAACCAGATCTTTCGAATAGGGTATGGCTTATTGTTCCTTGTTGTCAATTTCCATTTCATACAGTAATCTAATGGAAATTTGTTAAAAATTGGCGCTTTATTTACTTTTTACTTTCACCTCAGCCCACGGATGACTTCGAAAATAACAATAATTCTGTTTTTCTGAATCCTCTTTCAATGCATTTTCGATTGATGTGTGGCTTGGCAAAATTGGTATAATAGTTTGGGAGATCAGCAGATGGGGAGACGAGCGAAATTCGCTCCCACCCCAGTGGGGCGCGTTCAAATGATATCTAGTGAGAGGCCTACTTCCTAGTTTGGCAGAATCCTCTAGATTGTCCGCTTTAGTCACTCAATGGCTAGCAAACTTCAGCAACCAGTATACTTGTCAAAATTTATGCAAATCGGATAAATGTTAAGAGACGTGCTAGACAGAGTAACAGGAAGTAGAAAATTTAGCTACTGGCGTCATTAGGCACACTGATCAGCAAAAGTAAAGCGAGAGAATTATGAGCAGGTATTGAAAACTCAATTAAAATTTAAATTGATTCGTAAATGGCAAGCTAGATGTTTTCATGGCTATCGAAGATTTGTTTGCAAATTTTTGGATGAAATCGGATAGTTTTACTGATGCACTTTTCAAAGAGAAAGTAACAAAGAAATTCTTGACCAATGGATTTTTTAATGATTTGATATTTTGTACAAATATCGTTCCTGTTCTATAAGTATTCGCAGCATGACTAGGCTCCACCTATCAAAAGTCAAGCTCTATGATCGCACAGAACAAGCGCATAATAAACAGGTTCCAATTCATTTGCTATGTTTCTAAAAAGGATGGTCACAATTACGTTTGAGCTTTGACATTATAAAGATCTTCATCTGCAGGGAACTTGTGTTCATTTTTTGTCTGTAGATATTAAAAATTGTGAAGTCAATACTTTCTATTTATACATTCCGGCAGTTTCCGATCCATTGTCGTCAAATTCGCTAATTGAATATCAATCTTGCAGCCTGTAGGCCAAATTATGCTTGTAGCCTTTCCCTGTATCCGCGTATCAAATTTTCTCGCTGGAAACTCAGGCAATGAGGTATGTTGCATTTCCGTATCCTGCCGGTTTATCAGTCTGACTGGGCTGGAGCTTAATGGCTTTTCACATCATTCATTGCGCATTTCATTGATTTGATTGGCTAGTAATCGAATCAAGTATGGTAAAACCTCAGGAAAATGAATCTTAGGCTTCCATATCGATTGCGAACTGAATGCATACTGTAGCGAATACTTGAGGAGTTAATTGGCTAAAAATCCTTCCGCGATGCAAATTTGTCACCTATAAATTATATGTGCATGACTTGCCATTCGAATACGAAAATACACAATTATTTCTAGATTTGTATCATGCTATTTTTTGTGTCTCTACAGGGAACGTCATCAAGATTTGAACTGCGAAAATGTCGCATATTTAGCAGCAAAGCGCTTCTGATGGGGTGTCCCAAGAACAAATGGAGCCCGAGTTAGGCAGTATTTGCATATTCTATCAATCATTTTTTCGGTGAAGCCTTATTAAGGAGCCGTGTCAGCCGCCATTGATTTTAAATGATTTCACTTCCTGGTGGGAAGAAAAGATCATACTTTCAATTAAGGAACTTATGGAAAGAACAACAATTATTTTCAAAGCATTTGATACATATTCTACTTTCCATTTACTCTTAAATTCACCAGTAATGCTCAAATCAAAGTGTCTTAATCATATTGTGTTGCTCAACGCCAACCGCCACCTCATGTTCAAAAACAAATAGATAAGCTGATGTAATATACATCTTAGCTATACGGCAATGAAACAATCGATGGCTGTCGCAGTATCTATTACAGTTTTTACCGATAAAATTGTTTGACTGAACCATCTACACATTAATTCAATTTTGTATAGACACACTTCTCAGGACATTGCGATTGAAGATTCTATTTTGGAATGGGATGTCACTATATACTTTCTCCCAGTTTTATTGTAATATACATGCTGATCATTGACAAAGCTCATTTGCTTCACGCTGTCTAAGCAAGATAACACAACTTCACTTACAACACGATGATACAACTTCCCGGCGACATCATGCAGATTAAACGAAGACGTGTCACATTTTGAATCACAATTGTTATCCTGATTGAAACAGTTTTCAATGTGATATCATCTTCTTGCCAGTGATATTCTTGAACAAAGCACACCGAAAAGTATTCGGAAAATCATCTTGAATTATTCTCATCAAGTACTCGCCGTATGTGGATGATTTATGATGATTCATCATCGGTCACATGGAAGTCACATATGTGACCAAATGTGACCGATGTGACGAAATGCGTCGGACACATTGTCGGTCACATATTGGGAACAGTTTGGTTTGCAGTACGGAATATTTACTTTCTCGTCAAAAGTTAAATTAATACAATGAATATTCATCAATCGTCTATAGTCTATCGTCTAGTAGCAAAATTGCCTCAGTCTACATAGAAATTCTTCTCAATTTCATTTCTATCCCTGTTTCTTTTATGACATATAGAAAAATCTTAGTTAACTATGTAATTGTGTAATTGACCATTTATTAATGAGCTCACCATATTTCTGATTCCACTTTGTATTCAGAATCAACATCAATTTTTCGATTCATCACATTTGTATATTCCTGTATTTGTTCTCTTGAGCAATTCCAAACAACATGTGATCTATTTTCAAGGACATGCATACGGATAGAGAGCGCTATGATGTATATGATACGCTGGAAGCACAGAATTAGATTGTTTAAGCATATCACTTTGCCAGAAGTGCAAACTGATTAAAAACGCTGGCAATTCTCTGATCATTATTAAAAAAGTAAGCATGCGCACGAAAAAAAGTTGAACTTGACATCGATTGTGTCTCTTTGTTGTGTGATCCGGTTGATAACAGTCACTGAAACTTCGTGCAATTTGGCTGCTCATTGATCGATTGCTATGGCATTATGTCAGCAGATTGTGTCATTTCATTAACGTTGCGCGTTCCAATGTTTCCTTTCTAGTCAAACAGAGGAAGAGATGACCTGTCTAAAGCCTGGTTTATACTTTCTCCGTTTTTGTACGGAGACGTCTCCGGGAATAATTTAACAAAATACGGACATGTCTCCGGGAGATTTTCTGCGAAAACGGAGACGTTTCCGTATTTTTTTCCGCTCGAAAATCAAGATACGCAGACAGTAGTTTGATTATGACTGAAGTTTGATTATGAATCAATAAGATTGAAGCTGAAGCGATGGCATGACTAAAGATATCAGATCGTCCCTCTCGACGAGATAAAATTTATGTCTTAATCTATCATTTAATGAAGATTTTCACAAGAAATCGAACTTCCGTTTCATACGAATGATTAAATTAACTATAAACATGCATCCACAGTTTAGAGTCTTTGTATCATACAAGAATTTAAGCTGACTTGTGAGGCTTCCGTGAAACGGGTGTGTCTGCGTTTTCAGGAGCTATCTCCGTTCTCAATACGGAGGAAGCATAAACCAGCCCTAATTATGTGCTGGAAGTGACAAATTGGAATGCATTGTTGCAGGTGCAAAGGGTCGATAAACAAGTTTTTGATTGAAAGAGAGTTACATTTCTCACTTGCGTTTCCTAAATGTGGTTCAGTGTTGAAACATCGCATAGTTCGCTGAAAATGTTGATATCATTGCATGCAGTGTTGTAAATATGTTATAAATGCCTTGATATCGGATTCAAATGGACAAATGTCCCCGCAGCTTCACCACTCGGACATTCTGACCACCAAAATCCTATATCAAGGTATTTCGGTACGTATGGGTTATCCCCCTCCCAAACGTTTTCAAATTTGTCTAAAATCCGTAAAAATGAATCAACTGTCGCAACGCGCAAAACTTCGGATACACGTATTTGATTATATTTTCTAACTGCATGCAGAATTTTATGCAAATTAGACAAGTGCATTTGAATTAGAGACAATGGCCTGAAGTGTAGCGATGTCAGCAGCTAGATCTGACTCTGTCTCTTCGTGACAGATTGATGCGTGACAAGAAATCTTAACACTTAGAATTGTAGGGACCATTGTTTGCTTTAATGGAGAAGCATCAAAACTATAACTTTAAATGATAAAAAATCATTTTACATTATATCTAGCAACACGCATGGCCCCTAGCATTAATGCAAGCTCAAATTCTATTGTTCATAGAGTTCAGCGGATCTCCCTTTTGCTGAATGCGCTTCAATTGCTCTTCAAAGTCTTCCGGAAAGTGGTCTGAAATTGGTAGATGAATGTGGCTAGAGTTTTCCACCCCTCTACCAGTCTCATACCACGCAAGCTCGATCGGTGAAAGATCAGGAGAGTGTGAGGGCCATGAACGTTGCTCGGAGGTGTTATCACTTGCCTGGTGTGCTCTGTGCAGCTGGACATTGTCATCTTGTCATTGAGATGGTGCCCCTATACTGTTGACATAACAATCCGAGAAATGATATTAGGTATCCAAGGTATCTTGATGACAAAACAGCTGTTTTTCCACCGGCCGAATAGCTCGAAAATCGAATCGCGCACGGCCACTGCCTACACTACGCTCATTGGAAATTGCTTAATAGGATTACCTTATTAGTAAGCTATCACAAATATGAGCATCAAATTGAATTAAGCTTGTGTGAGTTTAGTTTTCAATTAAGACTTCGAAGTCTCTTTCAAACTTTGATTGCCATTTTTCAATCGTTACTTGATGTATATGTGGATTGCTTCGAGGCATCGACATGGAAATCACACAGAGTCTGTGCGCTTCAGAGAAGTTTTGTCAGCTCATATTTTCATACTAGTTCCTCCTTTTTGCTTCATCAATTTAAAATTTACTACTTATTAAAGTTATAATCTACTCAAACAAATTATTATACTACTTATAGAATTTACAACATTATAGAAAATACTACCTATAGGTGCTGATTCCTAATATTCAGCATTAATAATTATGCTGAGCACTAGAAAGTATATCCTTCTATTCCAATTTCTTTGTTGCGTTGAAAGCCGGACCTTCATTAATTTGACATGCAATCATTAATTTCCTTATAAGTAACATATACAAGGTATCATAGGCAAAACAGGAAAATACATAAGTTGACCAACTGTCAAAAACTTTCGAAGCAATATTGTCCAGCACATAACTTGAAATAGATCATGTAGGAAGCAACTGTTCAAAGGAATTAATTAGATCACTGATTCATTGAAATGACGTCCCATTGAACATTCACATGCACACGGAAGTGACTCAGTTTACGAGGACAACTGCTGTGTCTGCGTCACTGGTCTAGTAAACACAACCTCACAATAAATCATTGTTAGTCATCAGTCATCAACTCATCGCGGAAGATAGGTCACTTTCGTACTCAAAATGACGATGTACTCAATATTCTTTCTGTAGTAAAATTTCCGTTGCGAAAGTTAACGTGCGTGCACTCTATGACTAGGCGCTAGGCTTTAACTGAACCGAGTCTAAGGTGAGAAATTTATCAGAATTTCTATTTCAAATCGTTCCAATTATATTTCTGCATCGTTATTACATAGCAATGCTACTTTAAATAATTGATTGGATAATAGTTTGATTGCAGAAGGTACTGATAATCCGCTGGATGTAGCAAAAATTAATCGAAAATGGCATAATTCTACTAGCAGTATGTATGCATCTGTACATGTATATCATATTTCATAGTTTGTCTTAAGGAGCTCATCAAATATATTCATATTGAATAATAAAAAACGCTCTGCCAATTTCAGTCTATGATAATCTCGTGAAATTTTATATGAATAATGCTACAGTTTTCAATTTCATGCATCTTAGTCATTCTACGGTGCCAGCTTACCTTTCACTGGCCCATCTTTCTTCTTTTCGTTGACTATTGATGAAGCACTAATACATTCGAAAATTTGAATAACTTTATGTACATTTGTTATGTCTATTTCAATGTCAGTTACTTTGTAAGTTACAGTTGAACATAAAACAACCGATAAGAGTCACATTCAATGATTTATTAATTTCTAGTAAGTTTTGATCAAACGATAAGATATTTGAATTTCAATCACAGAGTCATAGAACAATGATGAACGCGTGGAAATAGATATGATAAATGAATGTTAGTAATGATACTACGAAAGAATATGAATAGATGTCTATTCAAGCCTATGCTGACATCTCTCCTTTTAGAAGAACCTGTCCACAGGTTTCCGCAGTCTTTGAGGATATACGCGTTTCTTACTTTGCGTTTTCTTCAATAATTTTGGGTTGTGATATGGTTTCAAATGAATCTCATGCCTGTTAAATCGCTTCCCATTCATATCCAATGAATACATTTTATTTTCAAATACATCAAGGATCACTGCTGGACCAACATACTGAGGTTTCATAAATTTGTTTTGCATAGATTTCATCAATACTTTCTGGTCTTTCGCGAACTTGGGTTTCCAATTTGATATCTTTTTTATTGAGTCCATTTTCGATCGTATTTGATGCTGATACAATAAAGTGTTTCCTATGTCTTTATCAGTAGCCAAAAATATATTTCGCCCAAACACAGCTTTGCATGGAGGCATTTCAATAGCGGAATTTACCGTGGTTCGAAGACCAAACTCCACTATTATTCCCAGAAATACGTCTATTATTCCCAGAAAATAGCGATGGCCATACTTTAATTGTGTAACGGGTCCGACCACATCAATAAGGATTCTTTCAAATAGGCTCGATGCTAACACGTGCATTTTAGTATTATCTCGATTTTTAGGGTATATCTTCTTTTTGGCACAAAATGTACATGTTTCGATGCATTTCTTGACCCTTTCACCATTCATCACAATGTTTCTATAATTTTCCTTTAAAAATGCAGTCACTTTTTTCTTACCAGGATGTCCTAAAACTGAATGTATTTTCTTTATCTCTTCATCAGTCAAGGTCACTTCACACTGATATAGATTGGAGATATCTTTGGTGTTCCTTTTCTTTTTTGGATTCGAATGTAAGAGATCGCATTGTTCGCAATTTATAAGTCTTGATAAAGCGTCAGCATTTGCATATTCTCGTCCGGGTCTATGTTGAATAATGAAGTCATACTGCTGGAGTTCGGCAATCCACTTGCAATATTGTGTAGAACAAGGTTTGGTCCAGTTGAGCATCCATTCCAAAGCTTTATGATCGATTCTGATAATAAATCTGGCTCCAAACAGGTAATGTCGAAACTGTTTGACAAAGTGAACCACTGCTAGTAATTCTTTTCGTGTCACGCAATACTTCATCTCAGCCTTCGTCATCTTTCGGGAGCCGTATTCTATCACTACTTCTTTGCCGTCTTGTATTTGGCTTAAAACAGAGCCTATTGCATCAAAGCTCGCATCAATATCAAGGATAAATACTTCACCATTTCGTTTTGGGAATCCAAGAAGAGGTGCAGATACTAATAGCCTTTTAACATTTTCAAATGCTTCAATGGACTCATCATTCCAAATCAGAGTCTCACTCTTTCTTGCTTCGTTTGTCATCATTTTCTCCAGTAAAACAGTTCGTTGAGCAAATTTTTCGACAAATTTGCTGTAATAATTACAGAAGGCAAGAAAAGTTCTTTTGTCTGAGGAAGACACCATGATTTCATCTTTTGAATTTTTTCTGGATCCGTTTTTATACCTTCACTGCTAATCAAGTGCCCCAAAAACTTCAAACTTTTCTTAAAGAAGTCGCATTTAAACGGAGAAAGCTTGATTCCTGCTTCTTTGAGCTTTTTCAGTATGATAGATAAATTTTCAAGGTGCTGATCCACAGTTTTCCCAAATATAATTACGTCGTCTACATATATCAAGCAATTTTCCCAATTATTACCTTTAAGAATTTCATGCATCAAACGTTGCCATGTTGCAGTTGCGCCGCACAAACCAAATGGCATTCGGATAAACTCGAACTGACCCTGACGAGTAGTGAAAGCGGTTTTCAATCTGTCTTCTTCAGCAACTTCACATTGGTGAAAAGCATTTGAGACATCAATTGTATCAATTTGAGTTTCCTTCTAAGAGATCTAATATATGTTTTGTATCCGGCAGAGGAAATATGGGCCGGAGAGTCACTGAATTCAGCGCTCTGTAGTCCATACAAAATCGAATATCATTGTTTTTCTTCCGCACAAGAACAATGGGGGAATTCCAAGGACTAACAGTTGGTTGAATTACACCTTTATCAAGCATTTCGTTCACTTCCTGATCAACTTTACTCTCAAGTGCTATAGGTACTCTTCGAGCCTTCAGATTGATTGGCGCAACAGGTTTCGTTATAATATGATGTTGCACGACCGAACAGTATACCAAATCTTTTTTATTCCGACTAAATACTTCACAATTATCTCGCAGAATATTTTTAAGTTTACGTTTTGTTTTAGCATTTAAATCAATTGACCTGGAAGTCCTTTGGATGATCTGTGTAATAATTTCGTCAAAGTCTTTCATTAAGTTAAGGCTCTTATCAATCACGTACATTTCTTTATCACCTTCATATTCATTTTCATTCTGATGCGGTTGTGTAATACCAATTATGTAATCTTTTCTAAGAATGATATCTTCATCGGTCACATTACTTGCACTTATCACAATTCTAGAGTCATTTGAGCTACTCACACAATAAGGAGCTAGTAATCCTTTACTCGCAAGTTTCGCTTGGTACGGAACATTAAGTACATCACCATCTAAATCATAATTGATTTTCACTTCTGACATAAATTCCGATCGTGCTTTAGCATTAAAGTCAGAGATGATTCGAACTTCTGAAAACAACTGAGCCTATCGGCACCGGACTGTAGGCCCGTCGGAGCGGTGCGAGTTAGTTATTTTGGCTTTTGAATGGGATGTTGATACCGGCTACCTGTAGACACTTTTTGGGTGGATCAATCAAGATATTTTCCTGCGACATGGTTTTCATACCAATTATCAATCTAGGAAAAATTGATGACACAACACAATATTTCGCTCGGATCGGAGTTGGTCCAATGTTGATTGTTACAACTGCATATCCGAGAATTCTCATCAGGCTTCCATTAGCACATTGCAAAGAACCACGTTTATTCATGAATTTCACATTATTTTCCTCGACAGACAATGGATTTCAAGAAACTACCATCAATGACATTACTCTCGGACCCGCTGTCAAATAATCCTGATACCTTTTGTCCATCTGGCACACGACACTCAATGACAGGCTTGTTTGCTGCTGTCTCAGACTGAGTAGATGAAATTGTAGTTTGCGGTGATGGCGGAAAAGTTTTAGTTTGTCTTTGCTCTTGGACCTTTACCTTCTACATAGTTACCCAATGCTTCGATTTCGGCAGGATATATTTTTTGTCTCTTTTGGTTCAAGGTGAAAAGTGGAGGGCGATTACTTTTATCTACATGCATGTCATGCGTTTGTTTTTCTATCTCCAATTCGGGTATAATTTGATTTATCGTATCGTTGTTCTCGATATCGTCAGTATCGGGCTCAGATGTATCTTCGTTAGAATTCAATTCAATTCGACGAAATTTTTGATTGTTTTGCCTTCTTTTGCAGAATCTTTGTATATGTCCGTTTTCTCCACAATTATGACATCTTACATTTGACCGATCTTTTTGGCGCCTTGGAAATTCCTTTGTGACATTTCCTGTCGATCGATTATTGTTTCTGCTTACCATTTTCCATGGATTTTGAGTGCTTTGCTGTTGTCCGAGTCTTTGCTGTATGACCTCCTCTGTAAGTGTCTCCATTTGGTTTCTCAATAATTTTATCTCACGATAGATTTCACTCAGCTTTGAGATGGGCATCATCTCAACATTGTTCATTGCAAATAGTTCATCTGTTGTTGAAATTCCATTTTTATTGTTGCAGCTTTCATTTTTGACCAAGTTATAAGCTTCATTCAATGTGGATTGCTTTAATTCTTTCAATATTGTTGTACTCTTTTTCTTCTGTAGGCCATTGATGAAAGTCATCAGAAGAAGATCTTCGCGTTTTCCACTTTCTTCATGTGCCAGTATGTGATATCCACTAGTTCTAATCCGTGAGAGAAAATCTCTCAACGTCTCATTATTCTTTTGACAGATTGATAAAATAGATTAATGTAACTGTTCAAATCAGATTTATCAGTGTGAAAGAGTTTAACTAATTCATCACAAATCCACTAATAGTTCATTTTATTTGATTCATAATCTGGTATGGTATTTCAGTTCGGTTTGTACATCTTCTTTCAACGACTTTATTAGATACTTGGCTCTTTTTACTTCAGGTATATCAAGCTCACTCAATCTTTCGTTAACTGGTTTTATATGATATTTGATGTTTTTTTCTTTTGAAAAAATCGGGATATCATTCATTTCGTCTCTGATGTACCATCCTCCCATTATTTTTGCAAATGAGCTGCCTCGCGACACCGTTTTGTCTAGTTCAATGTCAGTTACTTTGTAAGTTACAGTTGAACATAAAACAACCGATAAGAGTCACATTCAATGATTTATTAATTTCTAGTAAGTTTTGATCAGATTGTTTCTTAAAAAATGGATCACCCTTAAACATCGCCTTGTCTAACTCCGCCAAACTTGAACGAATTTCTCTGAAATTTGGAAGATATGTCAGTTGTGCTTACTAATGTCATTGTTGGAAATTTCAAGCATGAATATTGAGTTGTTTTCCTGTTATAGATAAAAAAGTGGTAGATAATTTGATCTTCATTTAGCAATGTTACACAAAATCATACCTCACTCTTATAAAATTATATTTGTTTCCTTTGTTATGTAATATGTTGTTCTACAAGCCAAAAGCTATCAAGCAAAACAAAAATAGAGAAACTCGGTTAATCAGAGCCAGTATAGCACCATTATTCATCAACAATAATGTAACTGCTACATGTGATTAACTGGACTTCATGTTCCATAGCTTCCTGATTTCGTTGCGGTGGTGTTGGCAGCACTCCTGATTGCTTTCAGCTAGAAATCTATCTCTTACCGGTTGAAAACAATACAAAGCACAAATGAGCAATAACGAGATCGCATTCACAAAAGGCAAAGTGTCAGCCTTGCTAGAACTAGGGTTTTCTTTGCGAGCTACAAGCAAGCGACCGACTAAATGTCCCTTACACAAATGTGCATCGATGGCATAATGATGATTTTCGACTCTGTCGTAAAGAGGGCTCTGGCCGTCCACGCAAAACATCCAAACGTAGAGACCGCCTAATTTTGAGATTTGTTAAAGTTGATTCAAGTCTCTCGTTAACTGAGATGGCTGCACTAGTCTCGTCTATTTCTAAGTCCACTATTCGTAGAAGACTTATTGAGTCGAATTTCAAGAGCTGTAAGAGGCCCTCTCAGATCGAATTATCAGATCAGCATACAAAAAGACGTCTCAGATGGGCAATGAGTCATTGTCACTCGCGAAATCAATGGGATCGGGTTGTCTGGTCTGATTAGGCATCAGTCCGTCTGAAGGATAGTGATGGTCGATTGAGATTATGGATAAAATCTGATCAGGAAATTCCGAGACATTTACAACGTCCACGGGTACAAGGTGGTGCGACTCTACTGATTTGGGCTGGCATTTGGACTAATGGCCGCTCTGAACTTCACATACATGAACCATGAATTCTGAACGCTATGTGAATGTTTTACGAATGAACATTGGCCAAATGACAGATCAACTTGGTGATCCATCGACTTGGTTATTTATGGATGATAATGCTACGTGTCACAGGAGTAGTAAAGTCAACTTATGCAAGTCTCAATCAGGGCTTAGGACATTATCTTGGCCAGCTCGTTCTCCTGATCTGAATCCCATAGAAAATGCATGGAGTATTCTAAAACGTAACGTTCGTCGTTCACTGCTACCTACAGATGGCGTATCACAACTTACGTCACTGTTGAAAAGAGAGTGGAGAAAGATGGAGAGATCAGTCAAAAATCAACGATATCATCGAATCAATGCCTATACGAATTGGTCATGTCATTGACAATAAGGTTAGGGCCACAAAATATTAGCTTCTTAAGAACCGTTGCTGTATCATAGCTTATCAGATTATATAAGGACATTTAAATATATTAGGGACATGAAATAACATGAAAAATGCTTTCTGTATCATACTTATGTTTTATTTAGTCAAAATTTAGGATGATCAATTTTTTATGAACCGGACTGTATAAGATATTTGAATTTCAATCACAGAGTCATAGAACAATGATGAACGCGTGCAAATAGATATGATAGATGAATGTTAGTAATGATCAGGGACATCTATGATTAATATAAGATATCTAAGGGACGTTCAACTCCCAGAGCATGTACTAGATTGGAGGCCAGTGACTTCGGTAGATTTTATTAATGACAGTATTTTGTGCATATCTGGATGAAACCGTGAAACAAGTTGTAAACAATTATCCAGTATTCCAATATTCGCATTCATGCAGGGAATCTGCTGAAAGAAGATTCTGGACACAGTCAAGAAGAGACCAAAGAATTACAAAACTCCCACAGGAATAAGTAACTGTCAATAACAGCTGCAATAACAACTGCCAGTAATTGAAATTGTTCACCTAACGGCACGTAGCATCAATGGCTATTGGCTTGGATTCTGTACATTTTACACATGCTTCGGAAAGATCGATTCAGTAGTGTTTTTTTGGAGAATTGTGACCTCTTTCTTGAAAAGTTTCGATAATCTACTTTCGTTGGTCAAAAGAGTCATGTGCTAAATGATAACTGATCAGTGATGATTTTACCTGCTACCAGTCATTGCAGCGATATGTCCATGCCTTATCCATTGTCATACAAATAAAAGACGATTAAAATCTAAAGGAAATCTACCGATGATGCAATCAGAAACGAACAAAAGCCGACCAAATTGAAACGTCAAAAATTTATAATAATCTGATTTGCACAACTAATGAAAAAATAACTAAAAGTTAACAGGCAAGAATCGTTTGAATATCCATTCCTTCGGAAGATCCTTCATCAAGATTTTGGTGGAAAAGTGCAACAAGTGTTGTCTGTCCACGTGCGCCTCTCGTAATGAGTGGTTGCTGATGTCAATCTATTCTCATCTGTTATTAGACATCTCGTGATTATAGAGCATCACCTGTGAGGCCTATAAATTATAATCAAAACTCCGACGAACAAAAAAATGTGATTATGATGTCAGTGATTCATAAAATGCAAAGATCATATTGAATAAAAAGCAATCCAAGCGGTAGTGATTGGTGACTTTCCACGATTTAAAGGTCCTATCGTATTAGGCAATTCAGGAACAGCATTGATAAGGATTTAAGTTGATTACGAATTCTATATAAATTTCGTCGCTGAATATGGCAATATTCTCGCATCACTGTGACAAATGTAGCCATCAATTTTCCTTTAATGAAAGTTGAGTAATACAAGGACGGAAGTAAACCACACATATTATATCGCTTCATTGCTCATGAATTCTCGAATAAAGTCCACCGGTCGTCCAAATTATTATACAAGAGGTTTTAGATAAGACAGTGGGAAAATCCATGAAAATAGAAAATCACAATTTATTTGAAATTGACCAGTGATGACATGCTTGATGTACACTGCACAGATTTTTCCGACAATTTCTCTACAATACTGGGCCGGGCGTATTAGTTAGTGTGTGCAGCAATCAATTCAGGTGGATTCTGATGTATTTTACAATGATTAAGTGAATTTTTACAACTTGTTCCACGGTTTTATCCAGATGCAGACTACCATTATTAATCAAGTCTACCAAAGTCACTGGCCTCCAGTCCAGTATATCGTCTGGGAGTTGAACGTCTCTTAGATATCTTATGTTAATCATAGATGTCCCTGGTAATAATACTATGAAGGAATATGAATAGATGTCTATTCAAGCCTAACCTAACAATATTAACAACAACACGAAGATTTCAACAGTTTCATCGCAGGATGTGTCAGAGCTGATGAATAACAAGAGAGAAATAAACATTCTCTTTGAATAGAGAAGTTGAAAATACATACATCTGATTTGATTGTAAAACCGATAGTTGATGTTTGTTGGTTCTTGTTTGTTTTATCCTGCTCGATATAACAGTTAGTTTGTCAGCTATAGAACTTTGCTGGCGTTCAGTTGACAGTGTAAAAAGACATCTGATCGTTCCTCTGTTAATTAATCTAAACATGGGCTTTTCACCGCTTCTTCGTAAGGATTTGTTTGCTGGAAAGATTTATAAACAAAAAGATTTGGCTAAGTGAACATGAACGAATGCACATTCCTATGGATCAGACAACATTGGTCGGGAACTCACGAAACAAAAAAAAAGGAAAACTGAAAGGAACGATAACAATGCAGTCACTTGCAGGGAGCAAATGTCGTTTACTAGACAAGCTCAATGCTGCGGTTCTATGGTTTCAGCTCCTTTCATTTGAAGAGTTACTTATGCGGTGAGTATTATTTTATTAAGTTTCTTAGACAAGAGATTTACAAAATTCATTTTAGTTTCACATTTTGGTATATTTGAAGACGAGGTTTGCACTCTCTTTGCTTAAATATGCACTGAACAGATGCCGGAGTAGTAAGGGAACTAACAGCCGATCGGTCAACAATTAAATAAGCTTACATGATGCGTGATTTTTTAATTGCAAAAATATGAGATATCAAATGTGATTCGGGCCTATTTTTCTTAATTGCGAAATTTGAATTCTTTACAAGAATTCTGAATAGAATTTTCAGTGTCAGTATACCTTAACTTAGATTACAAATTTTAGGAGGAATTTTATGAAGCTATCTCCTTATAGCGGGAGTCCTCGTGTGCAATATTTGTAATCCTGGAATCCTGTGAAATTTTTCAGATCCCGAGATACGGGACAAAATGAACTCAAGTCGCAGCATGCCGGAATAAATCGTAGGACAAAGCCAAATTCCCAAAGTCATCTTGATTTCATGGGCATGCTTTGCATAGTGAAAAGGTTGAGAAAACTCACAATAAGATGAGATACTTGATTATCTCATACTGTTAGCTCTACTTACATGGAGTGCTGGTTTATGTGTCTAGAATTGATGATGTACAGAAGTAGAACATTTTTTACAATATCTGGTAATTTTTGTAGATTGTTACGTTTTTGTGATTATTCATAGGTATGATTTCAGTGTGCATGTTCAGTTCATTTTCCAAAATGTTTTTATAGAATATCAGAATATCAGAAACGTATATTTTTTCAATTGAAAAACACGTATACAGAAGTTGACAGAAATGAATTAGATGACTGCTGATAAGGCGAATTGAGATATTTACAGAATGACAATAAAGTGGAGGTGAGATGAAGTAATTGACATTGAAAAACGAGATGACACTGGCCATGAAGGAAAGGACATTTTCATTCACATTTAATGAGTAGGCAAGTCATGATATCTATCTGATCATGATTTTTTATCTGTAAAAGTCATGCACTATCATACTTTTGCAATAAATAGTGTTAAGGCTTGATAAAAGCGGCATATCAAAGCAGATCAGTGTATGTGTTCAAAATTAATAGCGCATACCAGCATTCGTCTCGCCTAATTATTAAGTTCTACTTGTTAAGAGGTCCGGAACGAGAGGTGATGTACATGCACATATGAAACAATAAATTATATTGTGATCATTAAAAAGTTCAGCAATTCGCATCGTCTTGTCTGTAATAGGATCGATTAATAAGAAACGTGAAGTTGTCAGATACGTTCCGGACCTCGGTTTGCTGTTCATCTCTCTAATTCGCATTGACTCGTCGTATAGACTTATCTGAAATAAAGTAAGGCTCATGGAGTGGACGCACAAGCAGCATGCGATTACATGCCACTTCCCTCGTCACATACCTAAGCAAACTATCACTCAAATTGAACTCTACAGAAAACCAAACATCCGTTCATAAGTACATCGACAGATCAGAAAAAGAATGACAGGAAATTCCTTAGAAATGAGGTGCCGAATCAAGATTCGAATTTCCCGGGATTCAAAGTATTACGTTGATTACAAACACGACCTGTGATCTCGACGTGTAGACTAACAACAGCCTTGATAGTGTACATGTCGAAAATGCTGTCAACTAACAGTCTCTGATCTTGCGAATGTAAACGCCCTTTGTCATTTTTCAACCATGTATAGAGTCATGTCGATCTGGAACGCTCTGTTTGAATCAATAGTGCTGCTTCCTTCAAATCAAGTTTTAAAACGCAACTTATCAACTCAATCCGGCAATCTTTCACATAGTATTGTACTTGTTTCGGATCTGATTCTATTGTTTGTATTATCAATTGTGTTGTGCTATTATAAAATGCTTCTATTGTTTGTATCATCAATTGTGTTGAGCTATTATAAAATGCTTCCATTGTTTACATTATCAATTAAGTTTTATAGCGACATGTTGTCGCTGCCTACAACCAGTGATTCATTTTCTGCTTTTTGTGTATACTTGAATAAACAAAAATACTATACAAATAAATAAATAAATGTCGGTGCAACATGTGTAAGTGTGCACATCTAAGATTCAAAAAATTATTATGTTATGATTTAAAAAATTCCATTTTGTGCATTTTTCATGCTCTGAAATACCTCAAACAAAAAATATAAACCTACAGGTTCAGTTTTAAGCTGCGTGTTGGCCCTTATTCCAAAAAATGATTTCTTAAAATATACATAAGGTTTGAAAATGCGTCTAGTGGAAAACACAAGCGCAAAAGTGTATAGTCCCATCTTCCCAGCAAACTTACGAGGGTTTACGAAAGCTATTACCACATTTACTCGAATAATCACCGTGGTATTTGCTCGATTTTTCGTTGCTATAGCATCAGTTGGAATGTCATGCATCACTTGATTTGCAAAAATTTGAATCAAAATGTGAAATGTTGATTAACGGAATCTGCTTATTAATAATAAATGATCTTATCATCTTTGTCGCCTAGCTAATGAGTACTAATACGTGAGACGTCCGGAACAGAAACACATTATACAGTGCAAAATGTAAGAGCGTAATCATTATCTTAATAAATTATGTTTCAAATTGTCTTACACACAAAAGGATCGATCTATGAGAATGCTACATAGTTTCGATTTGCGCTCGGAACTTTTCATTCTTGCTCTTATTTCTAGTTTGCAGTGAGCGTGATGCTGTATTTTACGTTGTATTCTGAAGTTGTATTTGATGTTGTGTTTATTTTTGACATTTATGAGCAATCAGGTAATTCACATTGGAACTACTTAGCAATTAATTAATTCACATTGGGAATGCTGAGCAATCAATAAATTGAAATTGGAACTACTGAGTAATCTATTAATTAACATTTGAACTACTGACCGTAGGTGTCTATTCTTCACAGAGTCATTGTAAATAAGACGGCACGGCTAGTCCTCACCACTTGAGACTGTCTTTCATTTGCGCAACTCGCATCTCCAGCCTCAACAGGTTAAAATGGTCATGTCTTTCAAATATCATTGTCTCTAGCAAATGGCCAACTCGAATTCAATTCTCAACTTAAAACGAAAAGCCTTACCAGCCAGTCAGCAAGTCTTCAAATTTTCACAATGTGGTATATCATTCATACGGCTTACGCAGTATATCATTCATTTAGTTTTTTTGATGCACTCAATTTTGTACTGATATAGTAGGTTGCTTTTCGAATTATGGGTATATTTACTGACAATAATAATTCAAGCAACAATGGCATTTTACGACAAAGTTAAGCAGCCTAAATTTTAATGATATTAAAATTTATTTGAGATAAAAGTGTACACAATACGAGCAAGTAACACAACAGTTCTACTTCTGATCAGTGTAGAAAAGCACAATTACTTCTTTGAATGCCGCAGAATGACAAAAGCCATTGGGAAAATAGACTTAGCTAAAAACAGATTCGAACATGAAGTTTCTAAAAAATATTTTGGAATAGGCAAGAGATGCATCAAAATAAATCGGCGGGCGCAACACTTAGGTGGAAATCATTCATCGCTTCCTCTGTTTCATTCTTCTTAAGGGAACTCTGCTTCCTCGAACACACAAGTGCACTGTCCTAAGAACTTGAATGCGAGTTCTTATCCATGTGGTTACGCTTGTATAGTCTTTCTTTTCTTTTAAAGCGATCTTTTCTGCCCGCGTTCGCAAGAACATCTGTGCATCAACTCCCATGCCTCTTTTTGTTCCGAAAAACTAATGGCGCAAATTCAGCAATTCTTCAAATTCAGCGACAATCACTCTGTAAATAATTTGTTTTCTTCTTATTTTTATGCTCTCTTAAAATGGCCACCGTGGATCTTACTCCTTTGGACCAAAAACTTCCAGCCTTGATGCCCAGCCGCTCCAAAGTACTTAACTATTTCAAGTGTGCAATCAACTCATTGTTCTAATGTAATTTTTTTGGCGACATGTCCGCCACCTCTTTTCACCAAGATGATTTTCAGAAATTCATATTTACCAATTTCAAGAAGTTGCTCTGGTTAAAAGTTTTGGTAACATCTCAATTTTCCAACTGATTCCCACATGAAATTCATCACACTTAATATTTCATGCCGATTTTGCTGATGAACGTGTCATTTCTGTATTTTGTCTTCCAAACGTCAGCGGATAACTATGTAATTTTTCGTTGCTTCAAAATTTTGACCATGGATATCCATGTTTTGACATAGCTATTCAATTCAGTCCATTCCATATAATATTTCAATGCTCTTCTGTTATCAATGGAGATATCAAATAAAACGGTTTATAATGCATGATTTTGAAAGGCATTCTATGTCCACAGGTTGATAAGTTTCACGAAGCAGGCAATTATTTTCCCGATTGGAAATTATTAACCTGGTGCAGACTTATATGGAAAAAGTCATGCATTATAACAGATGATGCATAGATTTCTTCGGTCATTATTTATCATAATAACCTCCTCGGTAATTATAGCCAATAATGACCTCAAATCAATGCATTATTTATTATATGAGAGCTGGTGAAAAAGTAATATCACAAATGTCCCCACAAATCATGCTTTGATCGCATTCTTCCCTTATATACTTAGTTTCAGCCGCTCACTGCCATTCAGGATGACACACTTATAGATAAAGCTCTCTCAATCGATTGTATCTCAAGGACACGCATCCACCTTTTTCATACGAGAACGAAAAGTAACAGCATAAAATTGGCGTAATTATTCTAAAAGGATGTTAAAAGAAACAATTAACTCTGGCAACTTATATGGATCAAATTTTTGTGCTCAAAATCGGCATAGACTGCAAAAACTGTAATGACAATGTGGTACACTGTAAATCGCTGGATACGAAAATTACATACAAGCATATACCAAAATCACATACAATTTGAAACTAACATTTGATGCGAGATTCTCATATGTTTACACAGATTTGGTATGTTTTTCATACGAAGCCTCACTTACTTTCGTATGTGGCTGGTATGCAGCGTACGAACTATTCTATCTGCGAGTGGCTGTTCTACAGTGAAATGCGAGTTGTTAGTATGCTTAATATTCGAGACCCGATGCAAATTCGTCCTCATTCGTACGTCTCTCGTATGTAGAGCTTTAAGTCACATAGCAAATAACATATCTTGCATACTACTGTCAAGTAACTTTTTTCAGTAATGTCAGTCGTGAATATTTCTTTGTGATAGTGTGGTATTTAACTAGATTAGATTTATTGTGAATTTTGTGCTCTACCAGTATGTCGTCGTTGCCATTTGCCTAGTAACATTAACAGGACACTTGGTTAGCTGTACTTTATGAACCATGTTGATTAACATCAATTCACTCAAACGATATCTTTTATGCAACCATGTTGACTTATATATCTCAAACATAATTACTTTTGCGTTCATGAATTATGATGTGTTTTATTTCGGATTGATACTATGCTTAATTTCAAAATTACATAATGCATGATTGTTGATGGTTGAATACTTATTGATTATTAATGGAATTCAGTATTTTAAGTTTGACTCTTGAATGTCATTATCTCACTACTTACAAAACAGTAGTAAGTATAGGCTACCATGCAGCATTAGTGTGATCCTTATTGACAAAAGGCTTTAAATCAACATATTATTTTGACATCATTGATGCTTTCCTTCAACATTGTGCTGGTATGGCTTTGTTATGTAAAGCATATCACACTTGAAATGACATACGAAAAGCATACAGATGGATACAGAAATATGCCAAAAAAATATTTGGTATGCATCCTTCGTATGTGATTGCTATTGAGCGATTTACATAGGATAAATGCGATGCGCACATTTATTGTGTTAAATTTTCCTCATGTATTTTGTTTCATTTTATTCCAGGTAAGATGGTGAAAGCATGCCTATACCACTTTTTACAAGGTCGTTGTTTCTACTTCATGATCATTTGGCTACTTTTAGTGGTGTTTTACTTTTACAAAATGAAGTCGCAAAACACTCTCCCTATCCAACAAATACAAATAGTAGGCTTACGACCAACCAATCATAGAAAATCAATTCTTTCAATTCACATCCACGATGTTCAGACGAATGTTCTTCTTATATCCGCCTATCAACACCCTCGGATCCGAAAAACGGTGAGAATAGTAGCCGTCGGTCGCACTAGACCACCGCCATCCTTGTTTTGCCATTGGGCATGTGAAGACGATGAATTCACTGGAGCGGTCTCAAAAGCGTCGATCAATTTGAATATCCCGCATTTCAATACGGAGTAAGTCATTTTTAATGCATTTAATGTAAGGGATAATTGAGAAATAATCTTCTCTATGACCATGAAAAAACTGAAAATAAATTTGAAGCCGCAACTGGTGAAGAAAAGACGAGACAAGACGATGAATCCATTACGAACCGTTCGCTATTCTAAAACTATAATTATTTTCAAGAAGTTTAGAAATCCCTATTGATGCCATCAGGCTACTGCAAAGGCTACTGCAAAGGGACACCACAGGGTACTGCAAAGAACTTTTCAAACGAGTGAACGGGCTTTCTTTGAGTTAAACAATACTTTTAGCCAATTGAGGAGGGACTTTATTGCAAAAATTCGAGGACTCATTAGTACCGAGGTTTTTTCGTAGTAAAAGCCCAATTCAGATATTATTATTTCAATAGTGTGGTATTGGACAGAATGGATTTATCACTCTAAGATCAGGCGAGCTACTGCAAAATTTGTGAAGTTAGCTGTTTTGAAGAGCACATTTGCGATTCATTTTTGGAAGAAATACATCATAGGAGCCAAAAGACATTAATTTAAATTTCAAAAGTTAAGAAACAAGAAGTAATAAACTGTTTTGTGGGTAGGTGTAAAATCTGCATTGTTGACGTTATAACTTGTTTAGAGTTTGAATTGGAACACTCCTGATCATACACACAATGCTTTTGAGAGCTGCTCCTTGCGCCAGTTTATAATATCCTGGGACGCCCTGGCGAACGGATATCAGTAAATGCATCAGTTACTGGTTTTGAGTACAAAAGCTTTAACTCAAAAAAGACTTCCCATGAAATCTGCAGCTGCCATTCGAGCAAGTTTCCAGGTAGTGAATGACTAGCACAGCAGAAAAAGCAGAAGTATTTTCTGCTACCTATCAGCATCTATCTATTTTCTTTTCTGTTTTCATTATCTATTAGCATATTATCACATAAATTACACTCACTCACTAATCCTCATGCACCTCCTCGGTGCGTTGAGCCAACACGTAACACCATGGACCTCCACTGATGTCCATCGGGAACCAGGCGGGCCGCTTCGTCCAAAGAGATGTCGCAGAGCTACAGGTCTGACTATATCTAGCCACCAGAGGCCCACCGGAGGTACGGGGTGCACCTCTTGGTAGTACCCACCCAGCTGCAGCAAGATCGAACATCTGAATCAGCCGCGTGGGATGTGTGAGGTAGGCGTAGCTACGAGTCCGCACCAGCGCACTCGTTTCTGTGCAGCGAATGAGGAAGATAAGGGTTGCCTTGTTCTTTTCACGAAGTTCGCTATTTGAGACATGCTACCACCAGTGAATGCCCTCTATTCTTCTAAGCGCTAATCACATCTGAAATCATTAATACTGTCTTTTGAAATTTTCTTCTCTGAATTCAAGGAACTTTACTAAAATTGGAAAATTTCATTAGGTGATGCATCCATTCTGTCCAATACCGTATGTATGTATCAGCTGAATACTGGAACTCGATATCCGAGATTGGCGCGCGCTAGCCGGCCGAGGGATTGTGTTTGAGCACGAATTGCAATCTATGTACTATTGATATTATGTGCTATCATTTGATCAACAGACAATGATATGTATAGATATGTATGACTGAAAGCATATATAATGCTTGAAAACATCGCATGATACCTATCATAGCGCATAGTTTTACCAACAATTCGGAGTGAAATATCTCATGGTATATGCCAACTCAATGGAATATCGCTGAAGTCAAAGAAGAGAGAGCAAAGTACGTTTCATGGTTTATGAGAGAAGGCATTCAGCGACATGCCATCTTCATCGACGAATGCGGGTTTAATGTCTGGACTGCGAGGACTCAAGGCCGATCGCCTCAAGGAGCGATATTCCATTGAGTTGGCACGGATCGCAAGAGCTTCAGGGTGATCAGGCAACCATCCAGCGCGCGAGAAATTGTTGTTAGACTGAGGTTGGGTGGGAGTGATGGAAATTGACTTAACAATCTCCCCCTCATCTCCAACAAAGTCTCTGTCGGTTTCTCTTGTACAAAGGCAATCAGAGAGTCCAGCATTTCTTGAGACAGAATCTTGCTTCTCCCTGCTCGAGTAGCAGGTAGAGCTTCCCGACGGTGCTGTCTCTTAAAGGTGGTTATGATTCGATAAGCGGTCCTTCGATTGATGCCGATTGCATTGGCAAGTACGATATAATCACGACCGTCTTCGTAGGCTTTAATCAAATGACTTCTGTCGGAAGAATTTACTCGACGTGGCATATTTCACTTGATATCGTTTGACTACAACTAACCGTGTACAAGTGACAATTAATATTGCAGTTTGTGACATCTATTTTGCAATTTTCATAACATGCCTTTGCTTTGAGTATAGAAATTAACAATACCATGGAACGTCATGCAAATCTGCATTTTGTAAAATAATGATCTTTGATTACTGTACATGAGCATGAGCAATATCAATGTTTATCCGTAGAAATCATTTGTGACATTTATTTTGCAGTTTGTGTCAATAATTAGTGGAAAAGGTATACTATATTCTTTTGGACAGTGAAAATACGAAATACTAACTAGTAACACTCACAAAATACCCACTGTTGGTTTGATTTATCAAAGAAAGGACAGGCACATTCCCATTTTGATTGCAAAAACTGCAGATGCATTTGCAAAAGCAAAATCACTTCCTGGAACATCTAATGAATGTATGACGATTAGAATGAAAGGTGTAGTGATAGGAAATGATGAATTCAAATCCTCATATTTTGATTCGAAGATCGAGACATGGATAAAAGACATTGAATGTCTTAGTGATATAGCGTCTGAAGATCCACAATCTGCTTTTTCTGAAAACACAAAAAGGTCTCTGTCACAGGAGGACTTTTATGCAACAAACAGTAGATAACATCAGTAATAACTTTCAGAGGTTGGCAGAAGTTATACGTCAGAAATTTATCCTTACAGAAATGCAGGTATGGAGGTCTGGGAAATGCTGATCCTTATATAACTTCAAAACGCGAGTATAAGATGAAATTACAGAATGTTTGATAAATACAATTTATGACCAGGAAGACAATCTGCTGCTAGATCGACTTGACAGAACGGAAAAAAGAAGTGTATCGCACATGTGAAAAGAGAA
Source organism: Prostheceraeus crozeri (assembly GCA_907163375.1). Classification (NCBI taxonomy): domain Eukaryota; kingdom Metazoa; phylum Platyhelminthes; order Polycladida; family Euryleptidae; genus Prostheceraeus; species Prostheceraeus crozeri. The sequence continues at coordinate 42,807 of CAJQUW010009646.1, forward strand.
GAAGAAACTTATTCCAATGAATAATACATGACTATATCATGAATCTTGATGCCGATGAGATGAAGAAGGCATTGACTTTTGCGAAAGAGAAAGGCTCTAGTTCATGGTCAACATCATTACCCACAGAAACATTGGGTTATTCTCTAAACAAGAGGGAATTCCAATCATACTGCGTTACAACTGGCCGGTTATCTTTCGACGAATTGTGTTTGTGGTGAGAAAAATGATTTAAATCATACTCTTAGCTGCAAAGTTGGTGGTTTTGTCAATCTTCGGCACAATATCATTTTTGACACGGAGAGTCTTTTTTTGAGTGAAGTCCGTAAAGATGCTCGCATTGAGCATAAATTATTACTAATTGAATCATATGACTTCATCAAAGGTGGTAATACTGACGACCAAGCGAGATTAGATAGTACTGCAAGAGTGGTGTTATAGAGAATGGGACGTCATTTATTAATGAAGAATAACAAATCCTCCCTGCAACATTGTATAAAGAGCACGAGAATGAAAAGATACGGCAGTAGGAAGAGAGAATTTTGGAAGTAGAGAAAGTGCCATTCACGCCTCTCGTATATTCCACAAATGAGTGATCAGGTCCTTTGGGTAATTTACTTCACAGAAGAATTGCATCTTTAATATCTGCAAGAGAAATAAAGATAGGTATGACGGCATCATGGTTTGGTACTGTTATCTTTCGGAGATTTTTTATTTGATTCGCTTTATGAGATGCACAACTCGTAGACTAGAATGACAACAATAGCGGATCTTCCAAAAAGTTGCAGGATGAGAGCTATACACGTATTAATCTGCTCGATTACCATCATCTTTGAAGAAGCTTCAAATTTTACTTTTCTCAACAGTTTAACTTGCTCGATTAAAGAGTTCAAGCACCCAACCCAAGCATCTGATCTAATCGATCTAATAATTTCATCATTTTTCAGGCATATTTGCAACCTAACCTCATTACCAAGTGAATTCTTCGATTTAAACGGATATCTGACCCTTATTGTAAAAGAAAACCATATTATGACCATATTATGATATATGACCTTTATTGTTATAAAAATGTGAAAATTACTGAATCAGGAACAATGTCACAATTGTTCAATTTTGCAAAGCTACATCGTCGACGATTACTGAAATAGTGAATGATCAAATATGGCTTTATCCTTGGAATATCTGATTAGTAATAGAGTATACAAGTTAACTTTTGCATCTTAAAATTTCGCCAAAATTTGGATGGAGTGCTTTTTTATAGTATCATACTCATTGATTTCTCATTGAGATTCATAGTGCTCTATTCATTTGAATCGGCGTCTTTGAATTATGTCCACACCCAAATGTACCACGTTTTAGATGACCGATATGGACTTTTTTAGCTGTTGTTGCTGAAACTTTTCTATAGACCACAAGCTTGCTCACTTCATACTGTCATACCATTGCTTCATTTGAGTCAATATTCCATATTCAGTGATAACAATGACAAGTTAGTTGCAACCCCTTGTTCTTCCGATTTTCAGAAACTTCAACTTATTTTTCCTTAGACACTTCGTTTTCACTTGACGAATTGCTTTCCACCATCGACAGCTATTGAGTCAAACCGGCCGTCTAGTGTATAAATGAATTTCAGCTTTCAGTCCAGGTGTTACATATCTAGGAGTCCATGGTATATCCCAGAGCAAGGAGGTCTCATATCTGTAATTGTAGAATTAATAATTGTACTATAATAATATAATATAATTGCACAATTATAGATATCTAGAGCTCCTTGTCCCAGAGTATCACATTATCATCCTCTATCCATAGAAGTCTATGCTCTATCCATTACAAGGTCATTGATTTCTAAATGCTATAGAAATCCATGCAAAAGTCCATGGAAATATCCAAATCCATTCATTTCCATTCATGTCACTTAGCGCATAAAGACGGCGTGTATGATTTTGTCAATTAATTTCTAAAGGAAGGTATATGAACTGATGTATTTTCCAAGCCATTTGGGGTATCGGCATTGTAAGAGAAAATATAGCAAATGTATTAAATACGTGCATTAGGCAAATAGTGATTGAATCAAAATACGTGTAGCGAAAGTAATGCAAGAGGGAATCACAACTGCGTAGACCAAGAATCGGTATAGACCTCCGAACTTCGCATTAATTTTGAATTTAGTACGCCTATTCATGGCTGCTTCGAAGTGGGAGACGCTTAATTGAAGTAAACAGCCCTTATTTCTATGTATCAGAATCAACTTGCATGAACTGAATAAGTTTGTCGCAGATGTTAAATGCAAAAAATCAAATAGTATATTTTATTACTTCTACGTTTTACATTTTCGCTTTCAGTTATGATGGAATGTATATTGATTGTCCAATACCTAAGTCGCTGTCGCCTTCTTTCGTCGCCGTCTCCACAAGTTCTTCAAGATCCAAAACATTAAAGAAGATAAGATTCAAAATTATACCTGATAGACAGCCAAGTGCCGCCTCAATGGCAGCTTGTGTGTGTCCAATTTTTGGAAATGAATTAACGGAAAGTCATGTGATGGCATGGATAGAAGTGAACCGTCTTCTTGGAGTGGAGCGATTCATCTTCTACAATCACTCAGCCTCAGCAAGTCTACGTCGGCTTTTTGATTACTACATAAAGGTAAGAAAATTCCTCAGTTCTTTCAGAAAAAATTGATATTCCATGAATCCAGGGGCAAGAAAATGAACAATTCAGCGCCCTCGAAGCGGACGTAGCCTTCTAAATATAAGACAAATGTCCTATAACCATTGTAATTGCGCGGATATTTCCATGAAAATTTATCTTGCCTTCAGAAGGGTAGGAAGGGAAATACTGCTCTGTGACATTTTCATGGCATTTTCCTTCAAAGATTTAAAAGATAAGTCAGTCTTACCAGGCACTCAAAGACGGTGTCACAATCAAAAAAGCCTCCTCAGTCTACCCCCGGTGCTTTTGACCAATGAAGAAATTTGAAACTTTCGTCCAGAAGCTTGCTCTCAACTACAGAAAAATGAAGTGCGCTCAAAATTGCATAAATGAATTTTTCTTATATTTTGTTCCTTTTTATGCAAATATCAGGATTCGCAAATCATGAACATTTCGTAAACGAAAAGACGTAATTCAATTCAATTTGATCTAATTGATCAAATTAGGCATTCTAATTGATCAAATTAGGCATCAGCCATCTGCATTTATCATGCATAAAACGCAATGTAGGGCCTGCAATGAGAAAGAGAAGCCAAGAGCATCTTAATTACAATGACAGCCTTGTTCAACAACATTTTTTAAAAGATCGATTACCTCCATCTGTTAATGACATTAATGTTTAGAAAGCTGACAACGTACATGTAATTTCACTAATGTTTACGAGCGCAAAATTTGTGAGAGATATTTTATCCTGGAATCAATGTAATGCATAGTAGTATGTTAAATGGCATCTTGTCTAACAGTCACCATTGTTTTCAATTTACCATCCTGCTTTGAAATTCTCCGTGGTATACTGTCAAAATTATTTTCGTTCTCTTTTGTGTTCTGTTATAGGTTGCTGCTGTTGTGTAGAATTGACAGACACGTAGTCGAAGGCTCTTGAATATATTTTATTATTAACCTTGTCTTTGTTTTTTACAAAGTCAATCGTGCATGTTGCATATACTTATCTATCACAGCATTGAAATTGACAAGAGTCAATTTCGAAAGTCAGAATCCCGTCTACAAACCCACTGTTTCGGGAAAAATTAGTTTCCCGAAATTATCTTCTGTTCGAAAAGTCTTAATTCATCCATGTGCTCGAGAATACTTCCATTGCTATACTGCGTGATGATGGCATTCATATTAGCATTAAAAATACATTTCCTTGAACTGCTGCCACTCTGATAACAAGACACACATGTTCATGTAGGCCTAGGTCGATGTCCCAAGCATTGAGATTTCTGTCATCTAATTATATGATAGTAGGCTATAGTCTAGCATCCAGTTTTACATGTGTACGATAAGGATGGACCCTAGACTTCGATGACCTTGGACTTCGATGACTTTAAACTTCGATGACCTTGGACTTTGATGACCTTGGAGCTCTACAAAAGTTTCCAAGAACTTGGGTCGTGAAAATAAACTTGGCCCAGGCTTTAAGCATTTTTGTGGTTGATTTTCTCTTAGTTTTAATGTACAACAAGCCATTTGAAGACGATAATTGACTACACTATGCTCGTTAGTTTTTAATTTTCAAGCGCGTCATTTTTTCATTGTGTTAATGATCTAATGCCGATGCGGTATGCATTTGTCAAAGGTCACCAGTGCGATAAAAAACAAACTAGTGGCAAGATAAACTTGATTCAGAGATATATTGAGAGCATAATGTAAAGTTTTGGAGGGAAGAAAAAATCAGCTTTAGATAGATAAATTAAAGATAAATGAATATAAGCAAAGTTAAGATATTTGTCAATTTTAAGTAAATCGTCATCACTTTCTCCATAGTAATGATAAAACTATCGGTAAAGTTATCGAAATATATTGATGGTTTAGGGAATCATGCCTGAAGAGGGAAGGGATTTGTCTTTCAGAATGAAACTGACACTGATGTGCGACCATTTTTCTTTCTCCCTCTCAGCTGAGATTTCACCGACTCTCTTGGTGCACTTCGGACAATCAGCAGGTTTCATGAGCTTGAAAGATGTGTTGACTTTAATCATTTTTCTTTTTATTCTATAGGTGAGGTATTTTGTTATTAGCTACTTTGGCACAAGCACGCTTAAATTCGACTGGCATCACATGCTCACTAGTCTATGCTCACTGGAGGCATTAGGTCATTTGAATGAACAGCGATCTTAGTAAGAAACTAGACTTCATTGAAATTGACCCGGTAATAGTTTCATACAATGCAAATACATAGTCTTATCGTTTCTGTCTTCACAGGTTCCAGCCTGCTAAAATAAGTAGGTCCTTACTTGTCTAAAATCCTGCAGCGCTAACGCATCGTCAAGTCTTAATATAATGGGACAAGAATGAAGCATTGCTATTGAATTACCTAGCTCTCATTGATAACAAAAGCCATGTACGAAGATTAATCCTATCAGCCTTTTGATATATAGCAGTGGTGGGCAACGAAGTTGGAACAGAGGGCTAGAAGTAGTGACCCGAGAGAGGACTCTCGGGCCACCAAGTTTAAAAGCAGAATAGGTATGTTGAAAATTCCTTTATTGTGCACTTTTGAGCGTAATTTTAAGGACTGCTGTACTATACATGCTGGTAGTACGTGACATAATCGTATTTATAAATGTATGTAGCAGTGTGGTGTCCAACTGAGCTGTTGTCTTTTAGGGAACTGTAATTTACCCTCTAAAATCTAGCTATATTAACTATGAAGTGTGAATAGGTCAAACTATTTGAGGAAGCTTTTTTTTGTTATTACTGTAAATGATGGTAATATAATAATATTACCTTATTTCGTCGAAAAATAACGGTCTATAGTGCGCCTACATGCCGCACAATGTAAAATAACAAACAAAAACTGGTCAAACTACATGCCCCTAAGTGTACATAAGCCTACGTCACCCAAACATAAACGGCTTTCGAAAACCACGCATAGGCTCCCCTAACGACACTCGTGCGATAATGCCATTCTAGTACAAAATTGGTGTAGTATACAAATAAAGTCCATAAAGAATGCTTAAAAGAAAAGTTGTCTTATAAAAATCACGTATCTTCATGTGGTTGGATTCATGTGTAGCCTACATGTACTTTGTTTATTTATGGGCTAATTGCAACGTTGCTTGTTACGTGATGAAACATTCTCAAAAAGGCATCGAGCATCACTTGACTTAGCACTCACGCTGTTGATGCTTATCTCACTTACCTTCATACTGAGAAGACATTCATTGCGAACGGTGGATGGTATAAGTATTCGAATGAAAATTTATGCACTATTTTGTTGCTCAATAAGTTATTTGTAAATGCTTTTACAGATTCAAAAAAAGATCAACCTCAATCTTGGAAGCACCTTTTAAAGGTGCAAGTCTAAGTGGACCATTTTCGCATCATCGATTCAAATAATGTACGCGGGCCACTTTGTATATGAGAAGCGATGGCGGGCCACCCAACATCGGTCGGCGTTGGTGGCCGAGGGCCAAGCGTTTCCGGCCACTGATGTAGGGGATGCATGTGATATTGAAGAGCAGTCTAATACATGTAGGTCTATGTCATAACATGCATAATCTACATGTACTTAGGTGCCATATTGGTATTATTTATGAAGGAGGCTGATACAAAACCTGCAGACTCTATGCCTGCTATCATTTGGAGTAAGAATACGACGAAAGACGCAACAGATATAATAAAGTGCAGATTTTGGAAACCGCCAAGCTTTTCAACCTTGGGCTTGGGTCTTCGGGTTTTTAACCCAATTTTGTGGGAACCTTGGAAGTCAAATCCAACCCAAGTTTTTGCCCAACCTTGTGTACAGTAGTAGTATATTTGACTGCCCTAATCCCTTGTCGATTTTTATATCTGGTGTACAATTCTCAGATTCTATCCCTACTGATGCTTCTATTATATCTACAACCTCATAAGTATAGCAGCCTAGTACCTACAAGGAGCTGCTGTATATCTAATAAATTACGGCATGATGTCCTTTGTATTATTTATATTTAGCAGCACAATAGGTTTAGGAAATAAATATGTGTGGGTGGACGGATCCGCCTCATTGGAAATGCAGTTCAGTGAACACTGACATGGCTAAGGTGGGCCTACTGAGTCTCCAAATAGCTATTAATGTGATCGGAAAATATGCGTTGTATGTTGGCTAACAACTTTTCATGTGCACTGTAAATCGTACGCTACCAAACCGATGAAATGTCTGCTACCAAATGCTTTATCTCTTTTCACTTAGTAGCGTTGTTGCCATCTGGAGGCCTGTATGGTGCTTACTAGATGCTTCTCTTTCTCCTGGTCGCATGAGTATGTTGATATATAATAACTAACTGTATACTGTAAATCGCTGGATACGAAAATTTCATACAAGTTGATGCCAAATTCACATACAAATTGATATTAACAATTGATGCGAGATCCTCGTAAGCTTGAATTTTCCGAGATTTGGTATGCTTTGCATACGAATATTGAGTTCCTCTCCTGTATGTTTGTATGTGTTTGTTATTTAGCGATATGAATAACTCCTTCTGTGATTGGCTGATTAGAAGCAACATGCCAAATTATATTTTGCCATCCACCCTTCGCATGTGGTAGGTAGTGAGCGTTTACACTGAAGATCAAATAATTTTCATAACATTGTATCATGAATAGCATAATACCAAATTTCTGCCAGAGAAGAGTTGCAATCAATGCTATCGATAACTGTTTATTCAATTGTCATCTGAATTCTCCATGATCGATTTCAATTTGAGATAGAATAGTATCATCAACAGCAAAATTCAATCATTATTGTTATTCACATGCTTGATGTGATTTATGATGACACACAGTGAAAGCTGTATCACATTTTGAACAGCTACATTGATGAGTTTAAGTTTTTGTGTCAATCTACACTGTAAATCGCTCAATATCAATCACATGCGAAGGATGCACACCAAAATATTTTTTTGGTATATTTCTGTATCTATTTGTATGCTCTTCGTATGTTATTTCAAGTGTGGTATGCTTTACATAATAAAGCCATACCAGCACAATGTTGAAGGAAAGCATCAATAACGCCTAAAATATGTTGATTAAAGGTCTTTTGTCAATAAAGATCGCATGGTGTAAGTAGTGTAAGTAGTGAGATAATGACATTCAAGAGTCAAACTTAAAATACTGAATTCGATTTTAATACATGCAAGTCTAGGACATTCCATAAATAATCAATAAGTAATCAACCATCAACAATCATGCATCATGTAATTTTGAAATTAAGCATTTTATCTATCCGAAATATAGACACATTATAATTCATGAACGTAAAAGTAATTATCTTTGAGATATATAAGTGAACATGGTTGCACGAACGATATCGCTTGAATGAAGTGATGTTGATCAACTTGTTTAAAATAGAGATACCCAAGCGTCCTGTTAATGTTACTATGCAAGTAGCAACGACGACAAACTCGTATAGCACAAAATTCACAATGCATCTTACCACACTAACACAAAGAAATATTCACGACTGGCATTACTGAAAAAAGTTATTTGACAGTAGTATGTAATATATGTTTTTTGCTAAGTGACTTAAAGCTCTACATACGAGAGACGTACGAATGAGGACGAATTTGCACCAGGTCTCATATATAAAACATACCAACAACTGGCATTTCATTGTAAAACAGCCAATCACAGATAGAATAGTTCGTATCGATGCATACCAATCACATACGAAAGTAAGTGAGGCTTCGTATGAATAACATACCAGGTCTGTGTAAACATCCGAGAATCTCGCATCAAAAGTTAGTTTCAAATTGTATGTGATTTTGGTACATGGTTGTATGTAATTTTCGTATCCACCGATCTACAATGTACTTAAGTGCATTTTGTTCCACTTTATGACGTTTTATTCCACAGCAGGCACGTTTTAGCGCCTGGCACGTTTTAGTTTTTTCGTATTGACATTTTAGCAACAGTCATGCATTGGTTGAAGATCTCACAATTTGTGTGCCACACTGAGTTGCTTCTGTGTATATTTGAAAGCTAAATGTGAAACTGACAATGTGGTACATTGTAAATCGCTGGATACGAAAATTACATACAAACATATACCAAATTCACATACAATTTGAAACTAACATCTGATACAAGATTCTCATATGATTGCAGAGATCTGGCTTGTTATTCATACGAAACCTTACTTACTTTCGTATGTGATTGGTATGTAGCGATACGAACTATTCTATCTGTGATTGGCTGTTTTACAATGAAATGCCAGTTGTTGGTATGTTTTATATACGGGACCCGATGCAAATTCGTCCTCATTCGTACGTCTCTCGTATGTAGAGCTTTAAGTCACTTAGCAAAAAACATATATTACATACTACTGTCAAATAACTTTTTTCAGTAATGCCAGTCGTGAATATTTCTTTGTGTTAGTGTGGTATTTAACTAGATTAGATTTATTGTGAATTTTATAATCTACGAGTTTGTCGCTGTTGCTACTTGCATAGTAACATTAACAGGACGCTTGGGTAGCTCTACTTTATGAACCATTTTGATTAACATCAATTCACTCAAACGATATCGTTCGTGCAACCATGTTGACTTATATATCTCAAACATAACTATTTTTGCGTTCATGAATTATAATGTGTTTTATTTCGGATAGATAATATGCTTAATTTCAAAATTGCATGATGCATAACTGTTGATGGTTGAATACTTATTGATTATTCATGAAATTTTTTTGACTTACGTGTATTATAATCGAATTCAGTATTTTAAGTTTGACTCTTGAATGTCATTATCTCACTACTTACACTACTTACACCATGCGATCATTATTGACAAAAGACCTTTAATCAACATATTTTAGACGTTATTGATGCTTTCCTTCAACATTGTGCTGGTATGGCTTTATTATGTAAAGCATACCACACTTGAAATAACATACGAAAAGCATACACACATATACCAAGAGAATGCAGAAATATGCCAAAAAATATTTTGGTATGCATCCTTCGTATGTGATTGATATTGAGCGATTTACAGTGCATAATATAATAATAAGATGGTTAATGTTGCAATATAGTATGATGTATATCACTCTCACGAAAATAGTTAAAGCTATGTCATTTTCCTTCTTATTGGTGCATTAAAAGAAGATGGGTTAAAAGTAAACAAACTGCAGTGAAAGGAAATGAGGAATATGGTTAAAATATGCCGGCGCTCATGTTTTGTAACGAAATGATGGAAACTAAGTGTGACTGAAAAAATAGAATAGCGGTCCAAATGACAGACCGACACACGGTTCCAACTCAACCACGGATTTTAAACGCGTACTAAATCTCTCTTTATCTATTTTCAGATAGGTGTCGTAGAACTCATCGATTGGAACCTTAATCCAATTCCAGTTGCTGATGTCGGTAGTTGGCCACCACCAAAAGACAGGGTACATTATCATGGCCAGATAGTGTCCAACAATGATTGCATATATCGAGCGTTGAGCAAATATCGGTATGTCATGTATACGGATATGGATGAACTGATATTGCCGTCCGTCGCTGGTGACACCCTGCTACAGTTCGCTTCGCGGAAGGATAATAAGTCAATAGCAGCATTTTCATTTCGCGGTACTTATCTTCGCACAGACTTTGAGCAGGAGCATGATTGGCATCAAATAGAGTTCTTGAGATACACCAGACGTGAGAAGCGAATTCTTGCACAAGATGTAGCACCCAAGTTGATCGTCAAACCTGATAAAGTATTGAAGATGGCAGTGCACGATGTAATGACTGCAACGGAACCTAATCTTGCCATTTTCTTCGTTCAACCAAAAGAAGCTCTGCTCTTTCACTATAAGAGTCCTCCATCAAATTTGATAATCAATGACACAGGCGTAAAAGATGACCGCTTGCTCTCATTGAAAAATGTACTCCTAGAAAATATAAAATTGATTGAAGCTGCAATAAACAATTAATCTTTCGAATCATCAATGCAAATCTTTTATATTTTTGTCGTTTTGTTATTGAGTATTGATTAATTTCACATTGATCTCCACAGGTTTCTCCTGAAACAGTACAAAAAGCATATTCTAGCATTGTTTTTGGCTGTACATTTTCACATGCTGAAATTTGTGCCCTTCAACTTTTTTTCTATTGGTCATGCAGAGTGTAATGCAGATCGTACTGCAGGTTGTAGGCTACCAATACATGTTCGATTGGAACATTATCACTAATTTTATCTTTCTACATCTACATCTACATTTATATTGTGATTTTATTTACATATTTAAAGTTTCAAAACAATCTCTTATTTCATGATATTCATTAATCACATTGATGTAAGTCATGAAAAGATGCATTAAATACGTAATCATTCAATAATCAATCAATGATGCAATAAATAACGAAATCAGTATAATTTAGCAATAATTTTCAAGCCTCGTAGGCCTACTCAAGAGTTATTACTAGCTCAATATTCTAGCGGCCACAACTGCATTTTGAAGACAATTCATTGTTTTACAAAGAAAGTGTGCCATTTTCATTTTTTGGTGAAATGTTTTCAATGTAAAGAAAAAATACACACATTTATTTTCGAAAATGAAATAGATTGATTTTTTCAAATTTTGTGTTACAGAACAATTAATGAACTAAAGTAGATGTCCCATATAAGGCAATACTCTCAAGAAGCTAATTGCTGTCGATATTCTGCAGATGTGTTTCATCGATGCTTGAAGATAGCTTGATGGCGAAGTTTTTGATCAGAATAATAGTTTTTCAAAGTTGAGGTCATGTGAAAATGACTGTAATGAATTTATCAGACAAATTTGTATTCAACCTGTGACAGTGGTACGAGAGAGAGAGAGAGAGAGAGAGAGAGAGAGAGATGAGTTTTATTGTTTAAATAGAAACATTCTAAATTTGAGGAATTGGAAAATATGTAATAAGTATGGCAACCCAGATATCACTTAAAGAATACAAATTTATGAATTAATTGAGTTGAAATTACTACTTTATGATGCTACTGTATGTAACTATTGAGAAGTCTATGAATATTGCAATTATCGATCATTATTAGGCATGCCTAATTAGGCATGCATAGACTGATCTGCAGCATCTACAATCAGGGAGTGAATAAAGAACATACCGACAAAAGATTATTCGCATTTTACCAACTTTCTTTAGAAATTTGATGGTAAGCTTGTCCAAAAAACATTGAACAATGAGAGCGAATCGATATAATAATCATCAAATATATAAATGAAAATAAAATAAACAATAAAATAAAACAAAAATAAAATCGAATAATCTTTTGTCGGTATGTTCTTTATTCACTCCCTGATTGTAGATGTTGCAGATCAGTCTATGCCTAATAATGATCGATAATTGCAATATTCATAGACTTCTCAAGAGCTACATACAGTAGCATCATAAAGTAGTAATTTCAACTCAATTAATTCATAAATTTGTATTCTTTAAGTGATATCTGGGTTGCCATACTTATTACATATTTTCCAATTCCTCAAAATTAGAATGTTTCTATTTAAACAATAAAACTCATCTCTCTCTCTCTCTCTCTCACGTACCGCTGTCACAGGTTGAATACAAATTTGCCTGATAAATTCATTACAGTCATTTTCACATGACCTCAACTTTGAAAAACTATTATTCTGATCAAAAACTTCGCCATCAAGCTATCTTCAAGCATCGATGAAACACATCTGCAGAATATCGACAGCAATTAGCTTCTTGAGAGTATTGCCTTATATGGGACATCTACTTTAGTTCATAGGCTAATCATATAATAGAGCCTAATATTAGTTTTAGGCTCTCTCAATAGATTTTGATTTTGAAGTCTGAATGTTTGCAAATGTGAATAGATTTAAAATTCAGATTTCTATCTTTAAACTATGCCATTTTATCTTCTAATGTATTTTTGCTATTTAGAAATCTCATTATTTTCTGTAATATCCCCATCCCTGTTAATTTGCCCTGTGAGCATAGAAAGAAAACTAATTAGATAAAAGAATGAAAGTGGAGTTGTCAATTTCGCATTTTGAAATATATCAATATACCATGATATTAGAGGTCATAAATGAAGGTCGCGTTAGCGACCGCTATTTATGACCGATAATATCATGGTATATTGATATTGTATCGAGTAGGCTATCTATGTGATATCATAAATCATAAATCATTTAGTCAAGTCATGGACTCCTAGATATTTATACCTACAGGACAATATCTAGGAGTTCATGGTCAAGTCATTTGATTTTTTATAGACATTGACATCATTTTGAATTTACATAGTTTAGAATTTATCTCTAATTTCATTCTATTGCTTTCAATCATTACAACACACACGAAAGCAAAACTGTACTTTCGTCAATCCCAAATGCTCAACTGACTGATTCATCAACTAGTGGTTGGCAGGTAGGCCTAATTGTACGTTTCAAGAGAAGAGTATTTTAGTTGTTTGTTTTTGACCGAAACCCGAAATTTCAATTTGCGGTCAACAATGAGCATCGTCTTGACCGCAAATATTTTGTGTTGAAATTGTTCCTCATTCGAAAGTTAACAATAAATTTCTATGCATTATTCACTTCATTCATCGACCCATAGCACCTAGATGTTCGATACAATATGTATTTCTATGAAAAACTTGCCTCAATAGATAGTCCTTTTATACATTGTTAATTTGCCCGCCAATCATAGAGATAAAAGTGGCATAGTTTAAAACGGTTAAAGGAGGATTCAATGATATTTACTAAGATATCTCGATCGACATCTTGTTAAAATCCCTCGGGCTAAAGCCCTCGGGAATTTTAACAAGATATCGACCTCATTATTTCAGTAAATATCAATGAATCCTCTTTTAACCATTACAAAAATGATCTGAAATATCACTTTACCTTTTCATTCATTAATGCATAGACTTCTAAATTTCTCTGGACAGATAGGTGAGCAAAATTTGAAATCATTTTCTACATGTTCAGGCCAGCCAAAATTTCTGTTACAGAAGATCGAATCTTGTAGATGATCGAAGGGATAGATGACTATTTGATGTGTCTCTTGTGCGAATAAAATCTGGTGCAAAATACCAAACAAGCATGCTGCTGCTGGTTGTCAGCCTAAATGCAATGATAGTGTAACACCAATGCATTCCTCTGAATAACAAGGAATTTTGATACTGTATAGTTGCATCGAGTTAGTGGAATATTATATCCCAACTAAACTTTCCATCTTGTGCAACCTCCACTTCCACGAACCTGACGACAATACCACCACGAAGTACATAGATCATTAACACTTGAAGAAAGTGAAAAAATTTAAAAAATGAAAGTGCAAAGAGGAAAAACTGAAAAAATGTAAAGGCGTAATGTAAAGGACAGTGCCATCAAAATTCCTTTATCTGTCTAAATTCTTCTACAAACAACTACAAAGTTGCGATTCGGTAGGGCCACGTTTTTAAGTACATGTCCTGGCAATGGAAGCACATTCGGAAGATTCTCTGGTATGAAGATTTTTTTCTAAAATCTACTAGGAAATCTGGGTCTGTGATATCTCAAAGCGATCATGGACTAAAAATGGCGAACATAAGTTGAAGTCTTCCCTTCAGCGTCGTCTGTTCGCATCCATTCCAACAAGCACACATGTTTCACAAGTTTCACAAATCTGATGACTTTTGTATAATATCTGGATGACCAGTCAGTAATAGAAATTCAAAATCGGATTCAGTTGTGTAATACTTGGGAAAGGCTGACAAAGTTGCTGGTGACGTACGAAGTCTACGGACGGAAGACTAACGCTAGATCCACCCATAGCACTGAACATGGTAAAGGACAATTTCGAGAGGAAAAGAGAAGCCGCCGATTCCCACACTTTAAATGTCCTGAAATCAAGAGGAACAGAAAACGGAGATCCTTCTTATATTTCAATGAAAACAATGATGATGGACTCAATAAGCATTCCCAACCTGAGGATCCACTTCTGAGGCGGTTGGAACAGATGTGGAGCGATCCGACTTGTGATGGAGACCCTTCTGAGACCAATGACCAGCACTTGAGAAAGTGCAATCGGATTATATTTATAAGTGTTTTGACTGGACACGTCAAATGACTGGAGCATATTATTTTATCTCTTTGCGTCATCGCACAGAGAGTGAAAATAAAATAAAAGCAATTTCGTTATTAAAGTTTTTTGGAGTCTGAGAAATGCTGATGATAGAATGCAGTCAACCATAGAAGATGAAATGTATCCAGGATGTAAATTCTTTCACGCAAGGACTGATTTCAATACGAATCCTAATAATCGAGATGATGCCAGTGATGCTATAGTTGCCTTTCACATCTGAAATGTAAAAGATGTGATTCCTGTTGTGAATGCACTGTCAGAAATATTAAGTTGTCAATGCTCGACATCCCTGAAGCTGCAAAACTTTTGAATAAAATTTATCATGGGGTTCTAAACGCATCTGTGCTTCAAACATGCATTCTATGCTGGAGGCTATTCTATGAGATCAAGCTGAATAGTTGTCTAAGAAAATAGCTTCTTGCTTTAAAAAATGAAAGGATGTTGCTCAGAATAGGCTATCGATATATCATTTCTCTTGGTGACTTTTCCGATTGCTTCTTCGCAAAACCTTGCTATATGAATGCGTACATGAATCAGATTTCCGAAATTTCAATGAAATATTTCAACAGCATGTGCAAGAAATTTGTTCATGACATCTCAGATGCCTCATTTCTAAGACTTATTAGAAGAAAAATCGCAAAAATTAGCTAATAACGCGGAGGTCTAGCGCATGAATTCAACGCATAACCATGCATTTTCATGCGTCCTTACTCCCAATGTACATAAATAGTGTGCTTTACCTGCATTGTTCTAGCAATACGTTCTCTAAAATTTGATAACGCTTGATGACAGTCTATTTGCAGTAGTCTAATTTAGGATTGCTGACCTGATCATGTATGAGGCCAATTTCAACCTATCTGTCCAGAGAAATTTAGAAGTCTATGATTAATGTATTCTCATGCTGGAGTGACGGACGAAGGTTCATGACTATCTGGTACGGTGAGAATTCTATGTGAAATTGGCGGGTATACAGCGGTCTATTGCATACCCTCCAATGCCGGGCAATATTGCGTTTCAAACTCATTTCAATTATTTCACCAGCCTCCAAAGCCATCGAGAGTGAAAAACAATACTTATTTCTGCCAAGAGTGCCAAATACTCAACTTTTTAACACTCCGCAGCTTTCAACCAACTGGCCTTTTAAATAGCAATCACCTGTGGTGGTTGGCCGATGTCTTGATGAAATATATTTTTTCTTATTTTGTTCTTGGATAGCATGAGCTTTAACATTGCTAAAATGAAGTTTAATCGAAAGCTAAAGTCAATCAATCAACGAAACTTCCTGATTTTCAGAGCATAGCTGTGTAAAAGATGTGCATCACAAGCTGGGTGAAGTAATTTTCTTGCATTCCCTGCAACAATCGTGCAGAGTGCAACTTCGATCGCTCACTATGAAAGAAAAATCATTGACAAGCAGAAGACGATATTTCATGGAAAATATATCCAATTGAAAATATATTTTATAGCATTTATATTAAATTTTGTAACTTTACTGTACTTTACAATACTTTATGATACTTCACAGTACTGTGTAGTAGTACAATAGTACATTTTTAACAAGATTTTAAAACTGCATTTTTTTTACATTCAAGGCACTGTTTTCAAATGCGGTTTCAAAACCACACTTTTGAAGGTTAGCTTTATGAGGACTATAATGGAGCATGTAAAGAACTTTATTTCGAAGCATGCTTTTTGAGCATGCGTTCAATCACGTTAAACATAATTTTAGATGCGTTTTCTTTTAAACTATACTTAAGATCCCAATAATTGATGAGTAGGCTGTTGATCGGCAGTATAATGGTGTTTTATTCAAATTGAGAGCAGATCACTACCAGTGAACCAGTAGTTCTATTATCTATCCGTAGCTTGGTAGAGAGGCGAATGCGAAGATTCATAACCACCGAATTAGATTGTTCAAGCGTGTTATTTTGTTAGAGGCAGAAACTGATTCAAAACGATGGCACATGCAGGAACTTGCTAAGTGGGCAAAAAGAAATTATTAATGCCTTACAGAGATAGGAAAAATAGTCGTGCGTCGCTTGCAGATTGCTGTGAATTCCCTCAAAATGTTCCGATCGCCACGTTTCCTTTAGATTCGAAGAGTTCAAGTAATTGCGCAAAAGATTTCTAGATAATGTTGGGCCCTCCGATCATCATTAAAAAAGTTAGCAAGCGCACGAGAAAACTCTCACAAACTTCTCTCCAGAACTTCATATCGTCTGTGTTTCTTTGCTCTGTAATCCGGTTGATAGCAGTCACTAAAACTTCGCACAATTTGGCGTGTTTAATGTTGAACTCTCATTGTTTGACTGCTATGTTATTGTGCCAGCAGATTATGCCATTTCTAGCGTTGTAATGTTCCAATGCTTCCCTTTTATAGTCAAGCAGAAGAAGAGACGACCTGTCAAATTATGTGTTCACAACAGTTTCAAGAAATTGAGTACTTTCCAAGAAAGTAGTATATAGCATGACTTAAGCAAGCAACTTAGTAAGCTTGCGAACAACATGTCATCGACATTACATGTGATTTGTTTTTCCCTTGTGTCACACATTAGAATACGTTGCTGACACATTTATTAGTTCACTCAAATGAAAAGAATCGATAGAAACTATTTGAACAATAACAAAGTAAAAAAAAGTTGAAGCGAAAAGAATAAATAAAACAAAGAAAGCATGATGCTATTGTGGTTTGAAACATTTCTAAAAGGTTTTAAACCCTAATCACACGTGTACAACATTCTTAAATGAGTCCATAATCGATCCTAGGCACACAGCATGAGCGCACAAAGGGCCTTTGTACATGTAGGTACAGAGATCATAATGATCCGTTGTGGATCTATGGTAAACTAGATGTTCGGCCATGAGCTGGATATCCTCCACTGCGAATAACTAAGCATTTCGCTTACCACTGCGTTAGGAATGGTCCTGCTCTAGATTCAAAAACGTATTTTGCAATATGCAAATGAATGAAAGAAACCTAGGTCAGACATGATCAAACAATTGGCAGTAGCTAATAAGTGCTCGAAGTCTCTATGAAAATGACATAAGCCAAATTTACTAGCATCTAAAAGTCAAAAGGAAAATGAAGAAACGCTGTTTTCCTTAATCAGCATTTTGACAGAATTATTTTATTTTCTATGCATCAAAGTAGTAGTTATACTATAGATAAATGTGGTGTATGGAGATTTATTCTCATTGTTTCAAAACACGAGTATTCTGCATACAAGCAGAATGCGAGTCAAAAGTCAAAAAGTTCAGAAGTTTTTCAAAAATCCAAGTTTTTTCAATTTTTCTTGTGTTTATGTACTACCGACATGATGCCCCTTTATAAGTAGTATGAAACAAGTTGGATATCAAGGAATGAATATTTGCTTATAGGCATCTTAATTAAGCGGAAATTAAGCTGATTATCAAGGGCATTTCATGAACCGCATTAAAATGCATGTCTTCATGAAAAAGTCAAAATATTATTGTGCTTTCTTGGCTGAAATTTCAATTTTTTAATTCCATTTTCATCGGTGTAAATTATTTCATGATTCACTCAAATCTGAACAGTATGATGCGAACATTTGCATCTTTTAAGTTAATTGTGATCATTGTCAGTGTTTACTTTATTTTGATCTTCCAGTGGCAGGTTACAGCTTGTGATATGATCACGCTCAAGAAAGTGCTCTTATTGATCAGGTTATGTATTAAAGTGATAGACTTTGGTTTTTTTTTAATTTTGTTACCTTGACGCACTTTGCTACGTTGAATTGTTTTTGCAGCACGTCTTGAGTTGAAGATGGATTATGTCCCCGCCTCTTGACCTCTATTGGTTGGACTCTGTCCTTCTTTCAAATGCCTGAGGTACATTTCAGTCAACAGTGACTCTATTTTTTTTTGATGGATGCTAATTTTTCTCTACTGTAAATTTAATTTTTAATGCTGTGCATCTTAAATGTACAGGACCGCGCTTGGTCGGGTTTGAGCGTACAGGATTTAGCGGTAGAAACGCGATCGTCCTGACCAAGTTCCTGTTGATGACCTCTTTAAAAATAGTCAAATAATTTGTATGCATATTGTGTAGAATTTTATTTCACGTTTTAGCATGGAACTAATATTAATTCTCTAACACACGTGGTAGATTTTAGATAGCGTAATCCCGCTGTGTTAGCTAGATCTGGTATTTTGATTGAAAACAGACTTGTCCTCTTATCATCTGATTGGGCAGACTGTTAAATATAATCTTTTCAATATATAAGTAATTTTGAACAGAACAACTTACTCGCCAATTCATAACACATGAGGAGAGGAGAACCGTAGTTTGTCCTTCTAGTAGGCATCTTTAAATTTTTAGACATTTTAGGATACAAAAATTTTCTTCTAAATCATAATTTGCACCTAGTCGTTAGCTTGCTTTTTTTAATTTTTAATTTTGTTACCTTGACGCACTTTTCTACGTTGAATTCCCAATGTCCATCCCAATGTGCCGATGGAATGACAACTACTGCAAGATTCAGTCTTGTTTATAAGAAGATCTTCTTTCTTACGCTGCATCATGTCACAATAATATCTGAGACTCAACTGAGCGAGCAAAATATTGTAATCAAACACGTAAAAGGTCAGTAATAGCATTTAGATAAAAATTAATCCTTGATTGAGTGAATCACACACTTGCCGCGGGACGAGATTTCTTCGTCCCATTCCCATCCCATCTCCACAGTATTTTTCAAAATTAACGATTTTACCATAATATTCTTCTTCTTCTGTCATTTGCCATTGCTTCGTGGCAGCTAGCCAGGCCCTCGTGTCGTTGTTCAGGATCTTGAGGCCTTGGTCGCCGTTTGGTGGTCGGTGGAGTCTGCAGTCTTGAATGACGTGGTGTAGAGTCTGCTCTGGGTGGCCGCAATGACGTTTTTAGTCCCCAGTCTTTCATGCTAGCGGCAAATCGGCGTACACCTGTCCGGAGGCGGTTGAGAGTGGGCCATTGCCTGCGTGGTAGTTCGGCACCTTGAATATTGCCGGGTTCGTCAATGAACTTGTGCAGTCGTTGTTTCTGACTTGGCGCCGATTCTTCCTTCCATCGACGATTGAGCCATGTTATTTTGGTGCTGTCGTCTGGGACGATGTTCAGGAGCTGAAATATTTTTTAGACATCAGGAGCATTATCTCCGCAAAAAATGAATCCTTGACATTAGAATTTTAAAAATTCTAAAACATTTTTGAACCGACAGTCTGCCAATTACATAGTTACACTATAGTTTACATTCAATTTTGGATCACTTAGCATGGTCCTGTTTGTGGCGGTACTTCACCGGGCTCTCAAAAACACGCCACTGACAAAAGACTCAGGAGAATTAAGCTTTATTAATCTACTTTCGAATTCTGACAATCCAAATTTCATTTTATTTTCCTGTGAAACAGTCTTGAAAATACTACAATCAAAACTGGAACATTATTCAATACATTCCTACGGCGAGCTGAACTTTAACCCATTAACGACCATGTTCCCGCTGCGGGAACATTCTTTTAAGACATGATTTTAAACATTAAAGAACACAATAGGAAGGAGTTGGGCGCTAAAAATATACAACAATGATCCAAAAAACATATGTCTGACAGTTTCATGGTGATATAGTCAACAAGCTGCGTCATGGAGAAGGAGAAATCCATTTTTTTGGAAAATCATTTCAAAATTATCAATGGTGCTGATCAAATGCCTTCATAATTGAAATTTGGACCAACAAATCACATCAGACCGATGAGTCGTGAGCTCCTGGCATGCTCCACCCATTGGTGACATATCTTTTGAAAAATTGATTATCTACTTCGATTCCCAGTTGTTTGAAAAATGTTCCCACAACGGGAACATGGTCGTCAGGGGGCTTGTGCACTAGAGTTGGTCGGTTCTTTTGATTGATGCTCTGAAAGTAATTTTATCTTGTACGTGCGGCTACTTGAGTGAAATTTTCGCGAAGATTGACTGTAAATTTGATGTTTCTGTGAGTTACATGCTGCAGAAAGTGCATATTTATTTTGAGTGTGATAAATCAAAGCTATTTCCGCCGAAGAAACGGCGAAACAGTGTAAATCAAACACACAAATCTCTCTGACCCTTGACTGTGCCTTGAGATTGCATCAATAATTGGGTCGTAGGGCAATCCCCAAATTCTCAGGCAGACTATGACATTGTTAACAACCTCATTGTACTGAGGATATCGGACATTTTTGATACATTGAGAGATAGGAGTTTCCACACCATAGTCAAGCTGCTGAACATAGATATTTTCTGTATTCCAGTCTTCTCACGAGTTCACAGTCTTTCTCTACCATAGTGTGCGGTGACAGTTGCTATTTTGAATAAGTGTGCTCTACAAAGTCATTTTCTCGGCTGCTTGAGAATAGTTCAGCGAATCTCATTATGGTGAAGAAATTGAAGTTGGATGAAGTTGTTGCAATGCTAGAAGATGACGAGTCGTTTGTGAGTGCAGACATTGCAATACAGCCACCTGGAGATGGAGACTGTTCAGAGGAAGACAGTGCAGATGAGGACGATTTTGACATCAATCGATTGAGCGGCAATCAGCTATTGGCCGAGGCTGACGTTCGAATAAATTGCGGTGATCGAATATCTGATACCATGGATGATGATTCACAAAGTGAGTCCTTGGGCGATGCCTTGCAGACTAACTCCATCCAAGACGACAGCATTCATAGAGAACGTTTGAGTGATGAAAAGCCTCCACTGCTGACTGATTTGAGATGGACTAATCGTGACATCAAATCAAGGAATTCACAGAGCACACCTGAAGTGGACCACTTAGAGGAAATTGGGACTTCTCTCTCTCTCTCTGCTCGAATTGTTCTTTGATGATATGTTGATCTCAGACATTGTTGACTTTACAACGTTATACGCACGAAGAGAGAAAAGTGTCACAGAGTTTGGCATCACAAAGGAAAATTTCGCGTATTTTTGGCATTGCTTTTGATGAGTGGATACCACAGATTGCCATATCGTCGATTGTATTGGAGTCTGTCTCCGGATCTCTTTGTTGATGCCATGTCGGACACTATGCCACGTAATGAGTTCGAAAGAATTCTACGAAATTTGCATTTATGTGAAAACTCGAATCTAGAGTCGATTCTCGAAGTATTGGTCAAATTGTGAAACAAAATCCGTGGATGAATCCATGATTCCTTACTACGGCTCCCATGGAAGTAAACAAAGAATCAACAACAAGCCTATCAGGGTAGGTTATAAAGTTTGGGTACTTGCAGAGGCCTACGGTTAAGTGATTCAATTCGAACTCTACCAAGGGGCTAAAACAGGGCGGCATATCTCGACAACAACAACATGGGGACTAGGTGAGCACGTTGTTTTGAATCTAGTGGAGCGCTTACCTCCAGGTCAAAGCTACCATGTATACATGGATAACTATTTTACTTCATTCCGGTTGCTTTCCTATCTCGTAACAAGGGACATTAGCGCAACTGGTGTAATCAATAAGAAAAAATTGAGCAAGTGTGATTTCATGGGTAACAAAGATCTTGAGAAAAAAGAACGAGGTCATGTGGAACAGGTGACTGCAGAACAGGATTCGACAACTATAACAGTTGTAGGTTGGAATGACAACCGAGCTGTCTACATTGCCTCCAACTGTCTTTCATCCAAACCAACAAGAAATGTACAAAGATGGAGCAAGATTGAGCGAAAGTATATTCAAGTGTTGCAGCCAAACCAATTCCATTGCTACAACCAGTGCATGGGATACGTCGATGGAATGGACCAAAATGTTGCAAAGTATAGAATCGGAATTCGCATGAAGAAATGGTGGTGGGCTCCATTCGCATGGATGCTGGATGTGGCCTTGTAAAACTCTTGGATTCTTTATCGCATCAATAAGTCATGTGACAGTGCTCAACTAAGTTTGCTGGACTTCCAACGTGAAGTCGTGAGCTCCATCCTTCTGAAATATAAAACCAGTCGAAGGCGATCATATTCATCTGCTGCAATTTGCAATGTTCCTTCAGAGGATCGATTTGATGATGTGAAGCATTATCAAACTCCCGCACAGAAGCAGGGTAGATGCAAAGTCTGCAAAACGAACGCTAGAAGATGTTGTGCAAAGTGCCGAGTAAATTTGCATGATGAGTGTTTTGAAGTGTTCCATCGATACTGACTTAAGTTGTGAATGCTATGTCGTCTTGTATTTCGCTAGTGGGCGCGCTTGAGATCACCTACACGCATAAAGCAGTTTACAGACTTGGTATAACAATTGAATTTCAAACTGATAATGCAGGTTTCTATGATTGATTCTGAGTTTTCATTCTAGCAGATCTCATGGATTTGACACTTTTATCATAGTTGAAGTATAGTCAATCAAACATGTCATCATATCATGAGCAGATATTTCATAGTTGCATGTTATGAAAAAATATCACAATTTTCATAGGCAGACTCTCTGCCGCCCATGTTCCCGCCACGGGAACATTTACAAAAAAATCAATATATTTTTCTGCAGTGATGTGATATCTTTTTCAATGTCATTCCGTTTGCTTTTGGATCAAGGCAATCTAATGATATTCTAATGCAAACAGGTTTGAGATCATTTTACGTAGTTGGTCGTTAATGGGTTAAGGTAGGTTAAAGCATTGGTTGCCTTGTGAAAAATATCTGATTCAATTTTATTCGTATCCATCTAGACTAGAACATCCGGAAAATATGATGCTAAGCTATTAAATTCCATGATCAAATAACTCTATTGACAAACATGTTTCAATAATTGGAACGTAGCATCATTAGTGAACAGCGAAAGTGATGCATGCGCAAATACTTAAATACATCCGAAAGTTCATTCCTCCTTAATATACAAATACAGCTGTGAGCACTGTCAAGAGTGCTATATCTGGGAAACTCGTCGCCACTTATACACTAGGATCAAAGAGCGTATCAACGGCAGACCCGACTCTGAAATCTCACCACATGTCCATTTCCAAAGTTAGAAGTCGTTCTCCATTATATTACATACCAATTATACCCGCATTGGAGAAGCTTTACTGATAAAATCGTACAAGAACCAAAACATGAACCTCATGAACACTCAGACGCAGACTGATCAATTGTTATTATTTTAGTTGTTTTTCTTTGCTATTGTCATTATTGCTCGCGCTCCTTTTGAATGGACTTTCGGATGTATTATTAAAGACTTAAGTCTTTGTGCATGTATCACTTTTGCTGTTCACTGATGATGGTACGTTTCAAGTATTGAAGCATGTTAGTCAATAGAATTATTTGATTATGCAATCTCTACGGCAATTTTCTTTATTTTTTTAGTATTAAATTCCATTGTAAACCTTACTTACATCCAAACCATTTATTATATTGCAAAATATGTGCATAATTATCTTTGATTGATGCTGAAGTCATTCGAAATCTTGAATTCTGGTTGTGATGATTTTCTCATCTATGCACAAATGTCAATACTGTCATTCTTGATTAATCATGTCTGACTTGAGTTTTGAGTTCGAGTCTTATGGTTGACTTTGATGTAGATGTGGAATTCCCCATAAACATTCTCGTGTTTCAGTGAGGCACATGAAGCATGGGTTTCCCCAGGAGGAACAAAAATTCTCAACTCTGACTGTCTCCCTATACTTCGATCGAAAACTCATCCTTATCATTCCGACAGGAATGAAATTCCTATCGACCTTCAAAATCCCCTGTCCGCAAAAATTTCCTCGTCAAAGATGATATTGGTAATATTACTGATAACTTCATTTAAGCTGAATGGCTGTATAGATGAAGATCGGCTATTTTTGCTTGCACCGACTCCCGCATGAACGAGCAGAGAAGCAGAATCAAAAATAATTCCGACTTCGGGTCTCGAAGAGCCGCTGTCATTACATTGCGTTAGCAGCTAAAGTAAAGTCTTGAGGCTCCCACATAAATTTTAAATGTCTGTGGAGTTTTCTTTCATACTCAGTATGTGACTTTTCCTCGTTTATACACATCAATGCTTTACAAAGAGAGGAAGGTTTAGATTTCACTATGAAATGTTTTATTATCTACTTTGTATTTTACGACATCGTGTGATCCTGAATTCCTAACAGTTACCATCGGCTGGCGAAATTACAAGCAAGAGACTTCATTATGATTCGATGTAAAAATACTTGTCTTGATCTCACATTTTTCGTGTGCATCTTACTCGAGCTGCCGCCCAAAAGTTGCCAAGTGAAATTGTGAAAAGTGCATCCTCAAAAGTAGAAGTGTCTGAAAAGTAGAGGCATGATAGCCGAGTTTTATCGCAGATAAGGCCTATAGCACAAATATATGCCGAGTAACAGCATTTTTAGGATTCAAAATCCATTTCGACAAATGTTTAGATACACGCGTGCAGGCGCGGAAAGGCGCGGACAATCACGGACAAGTGCCGCTCTGTGTGGCCGACAGGAGCTTGTATCTAAGGCCAATGAAAACAATAGTCACGAAGTTTGGCTTTACTTAATAGTGGGGCTACGCAATAAATTTGAAACAGCCTTTACCTCGAAGCATAGAATGGCAATTTCTTTGATGCAAAAGCAATTCAAAATTTGAAAAAATCATTTTTAGGATGTGAATTCATAGGGAGCTCTAGATAACGCAAGATATGGTCATTGTATTCTCATCTCCGGACATAGGTGAGCCTTGCAAGCTGTCCAATCTTTCCAAGAATTTCATCGGAATTCGACATAGAGAGCATTGAGATAATGACTATAACGCCCATTAAATATGACCATGCCAGAAATATGAAATGTATGAAAAAATGAAAGCAGTTTGCACGTGCACATGTAGCTGCAATTAGCAGTAAACATATAATTTAGTTTCTCACGTCTTTACACCACTCATAATGCAATTGCATCGCATGATATGATGATTATGATAATATTTACATTCGCCTACTTACTGCGAAACCGTTGATCCCCGGCTCTCGATTTACATAGTGAACTAAGCATCTGTGTAGTGATCGAAACTCTTTAATTAATTGAAAAATCTAAACAAAATAGCGGCTTAAAAGTTGTAAATAATCTTCATTAAATAAAGAAATGCACAAATAGAAAGATCACATGTAAGATACACAGAAAAGTTGTAGATATTTATTAACGTTGAATGAATTGAAGTTTCAAACATACTATAAATCGACTCCTGAATCAGAGTTATAAAATGTAGGTCGTGTTGCTGAAAGCAAGGTGCAAAAACAGAGTAAGGCTTTATGAAATGTCTTTAGAGATAGCCAAACATCCCAATTAGAGTTTTCAAAGTCCCGACTTTTTCTGATCCCGGGATTTGTCTCGCGGGATTAGCAAATTTAATATATTTGCTGATAGTATGCTCAGGCATGGACAGCATACTATATGTACTAGGCATAGTATTGTAGCTGTCCATGGCTTAGGTTAGCGTAGGCTGAACAATACTAGGCGATATTCTAAATTCGTGGACGAGTAGTTTGAACGATGAACTGTACAATACAGCTGATGATATCAGATAGAACGTTTTTCTTTTCACATAGAGACATAAACTACAACTAGATCTGGTAATCGTTCACAATTTACGTTGTCGCATTAAAACCTGTTATGTGATTTTTAAGTCGAAATGCAAATACCGCGACTTTTGTGACATCTGGTGAAAGACTGATATTGCATAATAATCGCTTCAAAAATTCATTGAATATTAGTGCGCTTGTATGCATATCTCTCTTTCTTTCTCTCGACTGTCTGATCATAGTTTTATCTGCTGATACCAATGAAAGTAAACACTTTTTGACATACTGCACAAAGATGCGCTAAAATTAATTCTAGCATATGATGAAAATGTGTGAATATGTAATACATACTTATATGAAGTTATAAGACTACCATTTCTGATGTATTCTTGATAGCTTAGGTATAATATTGATAATGAAAAAGGAAAGAGTTGTTTCAAGTGTAACAATATATTGCAGTTAGCAACCATGAAATACGTTAAACTTCATGGCTACTACCTTGATACCAGAGGTGCGGAGTCGGAGTCCTATCAAATAATACAAACAAATTTCTCGTGCATAGCTGTCACTGTCAACTTTCTCCGTCAAACAAAAGTACAGAGACAGCAGTGCATGCAAAGCTTGTAATAGTTGAGGGAATGAACCGTGATAGTGAAAAAGGATTGTCGTTTCACTCGGTGATTTAGTAGAGAAGACAAGCCTTCCTAGCCTCGATCACATGCGCACCAAAGGTCACACCAGAGACAAAAATGAAACATTAGTTTGTTTGAGATCATTACCTCTTACCCTCACGTTAATCGTGTGTGATGGCTCCTCCAAAGCCCATATTGAAATCGAAAGTGTAGTCATATTTTTGAGGAAGGGGTGTATTTTCCTGTCTAGAGACTGGAGAAAAAAACCGTGTGAAGCACACATTTGCCGGAGTCCTATCAACCCCCGAGTTGGAGTCGGAGTCCTATCAAAATGCTTGTTACTCCATTTTCATACAGCCTAACTGCCTAAAAACAGTTGCTAACGAATCCCGGGATTGAAAACCCTAATGCCAATGCGAACAGCTGCTATAGAGAATCTATTGTGGATTCAGTCAGGCTTGCCGTGATGATATTTTGGGAAGTGTTTTTGAAAGTACATTCGATGAAAAACGTAACTAGATGAGAGTTACCTTAAGATTTAAAGAATATTCATTTGATCTCCTTTGTCAGATGATGATAACATAGAATTACATAAGGTGATTAAGGTTCAATGTTCTTCATTTAAAACCGCACATTCGCATTGATGTCA
Source organism: Prostheceraeus crozeri (assembly GCA_907163375.1). Classification (NCBI taxonomy): domain Eukaryota; kingdom Metazoa; phylum Platyhelminthes; order Polycladida; family Euryleptidae; genus Prostheceraeus; species Prostheceraeus crozeri. The sequence continues at coordinate 70,360 of CAJQUW010009646.1, forward strand.
ACTTAATATCTTAGATGGTGTGTCGCATTTGAGTTAAGGCGTTTATGTCGTTGAGGGTAAGCCACACTTACTAAACTTTTTTGCTAGCGCTTTCGGTCAGCTTGGTCTAGTCAATCATTGAAAGCTTGTCATTGTGCATTTACTCCACATCAATCACAACTTAACAAACCACAATCGCAAATCAAATTGAATAACGATCTTTATCGCACAGAACATGTTGCATATTTACTGTTATATTTTGATTCGTCAGTCTATGGGAGTCAAAATGATAGATTCATTTGAGTGTGGGTTAGAGAGGTCATAATCCTCAGCCAATGTACATAAGGATCGACATACACTGTTCTCTTTTTGACTCGCGCGATTGGCCAAGCACGCGCATTGTAGAAGTAGCTCACAACGAACTCCAACGGTCAGATTACTGACAAACTTACTGGCAAGTGAAAAGTACGCATCTTTATTTCAATTTTTCTTGGTGATAATTTCGTCAAAAGGAAATATTCAGGGCTGGGATCGGTTAATCTTTTCGGTTAACCGGTTACACTTTCTCTTAACCGGTTAAAATCGGTTACGACGTTCGGTTAGATTTATCTTGTATAATGAGATCCGATTGAACTATACACTGGTTTCATGTCATAGAGATAACTAGTGTCCGTTTCGCAGTCCATTCAAATTCATTCATCACAATTCGCAATCCTTTAGATGTGCTATTTCCCTACATGTAACGTTACTGTGGATTGATCTGAAGGCGTCAAATCCATTGGTTAGTGTTATCGGGTTTTCTGGGTTATCTCTGCCAATCGAATCACAGCATTTCAGCAGACGTCATCTTAACTCTTTAATCTAGGGAGATTATAGCCTATATATGTATGCCAATAAAAACGGACTCATTTTGAATTGAATTAACAGAGAATATAGATGTAGGTGTTACTTCCAAAATCGGCTTCTTATGGAATTATATTCGTAAAATTGGCTTATTAAGTAGGATTCATATAGAAGCACTGACTAGTATGCTAGTAGAAATAGTAGAAACCAAAACCCGTACGCTAACGATTGAAACATTGCGAGTAATAAAAATGGAACAATAATAATTATCATTATGGGTGTTTATTGAAAGTAATGAAAATCGTCCTTTACGAAGTATCGCTACAATCATCCTTCATGCAATGAATTATCAACGATCCCTGAAGCAATCGATGATCCAGATGAGGAAGCCAGGTGGAAAATCCAAATCAGCCAGAGCCAGACTGTCAACGATATGGTTAAACTTCAGAGTATCAAAGGCCTTTGAATAGTCGCAGGTAGCAACCACAACAACATCATTTGAACAATCATTTAAACGGGAAGTAATATAGTCATGCAATGGAATATTTTATAAATTATTCGGTTAAAAATATAGTCGGTTAACCGGTTACAAAAAAATTAACCGGTCCCAGCCCTGGAAATATTGTTCACACTGTTTGACTCCTCACGATCTGAAGTTACAGACTGTGTACGTTTAATGTGGTGTCAATGTTTTGGCTCGTCAGAATTCAGGCTTGAATTTGCATTACGTTCAATGGAAAATTTATCTTCTTACCCCTCGAGACTTGTTCTGGCCGTGACCGTTTATGCTGAGGAAGTCATCTCTGGACCCAAACACGCAGACAACGCAATCTATCTCTGTGTTGGGAGTAAAGAAAGTGACGAACATGTACGTCGTGTACATTATGCTAGCTGCAGCATTAGATAGTCAATCATTACATAATGCACAGTTTAAATTCATTGTTTAATACACTGTAAACTGTAAACAGCCAAAAATCAGACAAAATAACAGCCAAAATGATCAGACAATTGCAACAGACAGCATCAGACAATCAGCAGCCAAAAGTAGCTGCTAAGAACAGACAAGATGAGACAATCACCTCACAAAATATTAGCCTGTCTATGTTTCTAGAAATATTGACACTGGAACGATTTGACACTAGCTACTTACAGTATATCTAGACACTCCTACTCATATCTGTTCTATCGCTGTCCAACTTAACTCACACAAGTATTCTTATATGCAGATTATGAGCTACTCTGATATCTTCCAAGATGTCTTTCGTTCTGTCGTTGTCAACTTTCGGGAAGTATATATACCCTTGAAAGTTGTAAAGAACATAGTAAAAACGAATTAAAAGATGGCATCAATATGTCAAATATTCAGACCGGTTATTCCAATGCCTTCAAGTATTTCAAAAGAACCCTACTTATTTAAACATTGGATATTCTTATAATCGAAAATTATCAAGGATACCACCAATTTTGATAAAAGTTTATATATTAGTCATAAGTAGTATGATATGCAGCAAACGTAATAATACAAATTAGTCCGTGCGATGAGACAAGTGGCTGTTTACAGTTTACAGTGTATAGTTTTTCAACATGATGTGTGACTGATCTGAACAGATCTCACTGTCAAGCGCAACAATGTGCTGTAATTCAATGCCTGTCCACCTGACGAAGTAAGCTACGTTAAACATGTCCAATAAATAGGAATTTCGGAAGGGGATATTTTGAGCAATAAATATGTGATCAAGGGAAAATTTTCCGGCCGACTGTGGGCTGCTTCACATCGGTCGGCGCAGTGTTTTCTAGCAAGTAATAAAACATCAGACATTAGAATTACGGCAACCATAGAGTAGGGACATATAGGTAAAGTGTCGACTGAAAAAAGTATATGTATAAAGTGAAAATTTTTATATGAAGAGATTCAGTTTTTTGTGGAGATTACGTTCCCGTGGTCCAAAAAAATTTATTTGAGCAGTTTTAAAGAAGTCAAAATTTTGTAAATTTAAATACTACCGAGATGACTCTCCGTTGTAAGTAGTATAGAGCAAGTTGGATATCAAAGGGAATGAATATTTGCTAATAATCATCCCAACGAAGCGGAAATCAAGCTGATTGTCAAGGGAATTTCATGAATTGTGTTTTAATGAAAGTCTTCATGAAGAAGTCGCGATATTATTCGTGCTTTCTTGGCTGAAATGTCAAATTTTTAAATCAATTTTCACCCGCTTGATTTTATGATTCACTAGATTCATGCTTCATTTCTGAAATCTAAATAGCGATGTTGATCCATTTACATCTTCCAAAGTTAATTGAGATCATTGTCTTTGAATATGTGATTTTACCATGCCAGTGGCAGCTGTTGCCTGATCAAGTTTAGGAAGATTCCCTTGAGGTTCAGCAGGTAAGCAACAGCGCAGGGTCATCGAGTTGCCAATTTAACAAACATTACCTCTCCAAGGCTGTCAGACACGCACTGTCTGTAAAACAATATCATTTCCTTCTGCTTTATGCTATCATGGACAGCAATTCCGTTGTAATTTCTTCAAAACTGCATAAATATGCATATCTTGCATTTGGAAACAATTCCGACTATATCTCCTTTAAGTTCATTTAATAAAATCGAAAGTGTATACACATTGGGGATTTGATAAATGCGGAGTTACCACTCTACCTAATATAATTACTCTATGACGGCAACCTTAAGTTTTGTATAGGTTTCTATGTCAATGTCCGCTTCAAATTGAAACAAACAAGAATTGACTACAGAAGACAATGCAACATAGAAATATTGACTGACAAGTTTGGAAATGATGTTAGCAAAATCAGTCGCATCGAAATCTCGCGTATTCCAGGATTTCCTAGTATTCTTAGGATTCCTAGGACAGGTATTCCTAAGCTCTGTGCCTTGTGATCACATTATCCATTATGAAAATGTTTCCTGTCTTCCATTTATGTGTGTATAACTGTGACGGCAAGACTTCTACTTCATTGGTGAAAAGATTTTTGAATTAGGTAGTTTTCCTTGTTGTTTCAAGGAAATTTACCTTCATTTAAGGAAAAATAGAATCAAAGCTATCCAAAATCGAAATCACAAAAATATGGCACCAATGGCATCGAGGACAGAGCCTGGTCTTTAAGATGTAGACAATCCGCATTAGCCAACTTCTCTCAAATATACATCCGAAGTAAAGGATTGACCATGTCAAAATTGAGAATCAAATTTGAAGACGGCGGTGTAATGCATTTTTGAAGAAAATATTCAAATGCATGGATTTTAAAAAATGCAGAAGTGGCATTAGAATTCAGAATTTTGCAGGCATGAAATAACTTGCTACTATCGCCATTGATGAGAAACTTGGCGTAGTCGATAGTTTCATGTACCATCGTTTTGATTACCAAGATAACAAGCGACTGTTCATCTTTCTTGGAAATTGATCGGCGCATTCAACTTGCTCTCCCCACTTATAAGCGACTGAACAGTGTCAGGCGAGGTGTCAAAATAAGGCCATCTACCCAACTCTACATTCTCAACTGTTGCGTTTTTCTAATCCTACTCTGCGGCAGTGAAGCGTGGACGCTACCTGAGTCCTCTTATCACCGCATTACATACACAACTGTAATCTATTGTGTGCTATTGTTAAAAATCACGATCCACTTTTAGTGACCATCAAGCAATGGAGACTGTGGCTTATCGGCCACATAGCGTGCCTTGATGACATCATCCCAATGAAAGGATCCTTGTTGCTTCTAAACCACCACCAGCTGCCTCGTCGAACCTATTCGACATTATCTCCAAGGCAGCTGAACGTCGAGAATAACGACGTCTGGTCGCCAAGGTCACCTAATAATGGTCGAAGAAAAACAAGCACAAGTAAGAATGTACCGGTATAAATTTGTATCCAAATGTTGAAATAAAAGTTTGAAATGTACAAATTGCAGTAAAATAGAGTGGATATGCTTTCAAGAAACGATTGACATAAGCATTTGCTTTACACACAACATCAGTAGACCAATGTCGAGTAATGAATGACATTCTCAGATGCATCAGCAAGAGGTGATGACCGTCGCAAATGTATTCAGCTGAAGAAAACTTTTGTACAGCTGCAATTAATGCTTCAAATTTCAAACCATAGAAATCCAACAGTGTATATAAACGATGACGGCTTCTAGTGGTTGACAATGGGAAGGCACCGGTGCCTTATCAGCATACTCTGACGGTTGCTACCATGTTATCCTAATTTTAAAATCCTTTTGATTAAATAACTTGCAGGATATCGCCTTACGGTACGAATTTGAAATGAGAGGTTTCAGATCTAGCAACATTGACATGGATCGGTGCCTCACCGAGCAACTGAAGTGGCCTTTAAAAACATTTTTCTTCATTATAGGCCTAGTAACTTAAGCAAAGCAAAAGTTGGATTTCTGTGTTTCACGGATGATCCTTCACGATTTGATATGAATTGCATCTAACGTTCTCTCAATACTCATAATTAATGAGCGACGATAATTAAGAACGCGATCATCACGAATTCCACTGTCACTGACATTGAATAAATATCGAGGTGGTGATTTGTAATGAAATAGAAGTCCTTCACTTGGTTTCAGTACTTTTGTAGAATGGAAATAGCTACCTGCGTCAACTTCATGAATGTACATTTTGGGTGCTATATGCGGTTTTATAATTAGCTTTGGTGCAAAGTCTTTATCCAAAACACGATTTTCACGTCTGGCATACCTCAAGAATAGTACGCGTCGCCAGTCCTTTTCCTGTTCATAGTCTGTTCTAAGATAAACTCCACGAAACACAAAGCCGACCGTTAAATCGTGATCTAAGCTCTTCAGCAAGTCTGGTAATGTCTGATTAGCTATTGATGGCATGAGGAGTTCATCAAGATCTGCGAACATGACGTAGCGGAAGTGATTCTTTGTGCGATATAAGCAATCATTGTTTGAAACAAATTGGCCAAAGTAGTGAAGTTTATCCAGCGGAGGCGGCCACGATCCAAGTTCTGCGACAGGAACAGGATTGAGATTCCAATCAATTACTTCCACAAGACCAAGCTGTCGGGGAAAGAGAAGAAGAAATTAACATAATTGTAATTCAATGATTAAATGAAATCATGACAAAATGCTCTCATTTGCACAATTGCTACACTTTACGCACAAAAGCTGGATGTATTAACGAAATAAACACGATGTCTCATACTTTTCCTCTGTATCGCGCTAGTTATGGGCGTTCCGGTGTACGGAAATGTGTGAATCTCGATCAAGTTGATACTTTGGTGTTTAGTTTCAGTTATAATTAATTCATTTTATCTCCTGTCTAACTCACAACAAATCGAAGTGAAAAATACTTAACCCTTATCAACATCCTTATCAACTTCTTTTTATATCTCCTAAACTAAGTCAGATAAAAGTTCAATTTTTTGTGACTTTTAGTTTGCATGTATGTTGAACTTTCAGTAATAATTTGGGCAAAACTGACTTACTGTAAGATTAGTTTTGAAGGTCATATTTAAAAGTACTTTTCAGAAAATTGATGGTTTTCATTCAGAGTAGCATTGATTGATGATATACTGTTTCTCTATAATATTTACATAATATTTATGCATGTGCAATTCAAAATTGTTAGCATACACATTCATCTGATCTTCCAAAATGATTACATTTATATGTAAATGCAAAATCTGAAAATATGAAGTTTTGATATAAATTTTTAGATATGAAACCCACAGAATAATGCAAGATACACATCACCATTCGAAGGATTGCATTCAGAATGTATCATGACCTTGTCTTAATAGCGAGTAAGTCATTAGAACGAGACATTTGTAATGATAGAAAATGCAGTAATACATGAAAAGATATTATTTACGTTCAGATTCCATATTGTTATTTATAGTGCTAAAATTAACGTAAAATATTATGCTTACAACACCATATTGATATGCTTGAGCAGAAATACTTTCTTTGCCATGAACAATTTTTGAGGAGTCAAAAAATATACATAGATTCACAAAAAATGAAAAAATTTGAAAATGCAAATTTTGAATTTGAATTTTTGGTATTTAAGTCTTCGAATCATGCAAAATAGGCACTACCATTCGAAAAAGGAGACTCGAAAAATATTTAGTAACGCTGTTTTCAAAAAGTTTTATCCATCGGAACATGGAAAATTTATGCTCCCCCCCCGGTCCTGCGATGCTGAAAATCTCTTGATCGTGAAAATGAGAATTTTTGAAGTCACAGCTACAACAAAGAATAACTAATGTGTTTCCTTGTGAAACTAAAGAAAATTAGATGCTTCAAGTTCATGACCTCAGAATTTTGGAATCTCATAGTAAATGCATAGTAAACCATGCAGCTCTTCAGGAAAAGGTATTGATTATCCTAGCTTTCCTACGTCCAGGAATCCGTCCGAAAAATCTTCTTCGCAACATCATCACATCACAGTGAGACTGCTTGAATCCGCGTGATGTCGAGATGCTGATCATCTTGCATAGTAATTTGTAGAGAGGTGACATTGCTTCGAATCCATCTACGTGCCCTGATCTGTTCAGGTATTTTGGAAGAATAATCAAAATTGAATTCATCCCTTGTTCTGTTATTGCTAAATTAATGAATTGAAACCCGACGTTTCGTTATTTTTTTTAAGTTATTTTTCGTTAATTTTTTAAGAATTTCTGCTGCTTATCTACTGTATGCATGTATACAATGCATGTCATTCTCGCTTTTATTTTCTTTTACACCATTAGAACCATCATGCAGACGGGTTAAGCATGATGAGTCATTTGAAAGTATTGGCAAAATAGAATTACAGGATGCCTATGTAAGTCTGATTCAAGCTCTTTAGCACTATTTGAATCTTCCTAATGCTCCATAAAATTTGAATCAAAACATAGAGTAAGTATATGTAGGTAGAGTGTCGCCTCAAAAAAGTATCTGTAAACAGTGAAACTTTTTATAAGGAAAGATTCAGTTTTTTGCGAAGATTGCGTTCCTGCGGTCCAAAAAATTATTTCAGCGTTTTGAAAAAGCTAAATTTTTGTCAATTTAAATACTACCGACATGACGCCCTGTTATAAGTAGCATGAAACAATTTGGATATCAAAAGGAATGAATATTCGCCAAGAAGCATCGCAACAAAGCGGACATTTTGCTGATGATCAAGGAAATCTAATGAACGTTATTATAATGAAAATAGTCCTCATGAAAAAGTCGAGATTTTATTGTGCTGTCATGTCTGAAATTTCATGTTTTTAATTCAATTTTCATCGTCATGAATTTATGATTAATTAATGCTTCACTTCTTGAATCTGACTGGTGATGTCTTTAAACTTACATCTTTCAAAGTTAATTAAAATCATAGTCTTTGACTCTGTTATTTTGCTCTACCAGTGGCAGGTTGCTCATGAAATAATCACGGTTAAGAAGATTCTCTTGAGGTTCAGCATGAAAACAATAGCAGGTCATCGAGTTGCTAATTTAACAAATATTACCTCTCCAAGGCATAGAGTAGGGATATATAGGTAGAGTGTCGACTCAAAAAAGCATCTGTATACAGTGAAAATTTTTATATGAAAAGATTCATTTTTTTGCGGAGATCACGTTCCCGTGGTCCAAAAAATTATTTGCACTTTTGAAAAAAGTCAAAATTTGGTAAATTTTATGATACCGAGATGACTCTCCTATGTAAGTAGTATAAAGCAAGTTGAATATCAAAAGGAATGAATATTTGCTAATAATCATCCTAACTAAGCGGAAATCAAGCTGATTATCAAGGGAATTTCATGCTCCGTATTATAATGGAAGTCTTCATGAAAAAGTCGCGATATTATCCATGCTTTCTTGGTTGAAATGTCAAGATTTTAATTCAATTTTCACCGGCATGATTTTATGATTCACTAAATTCATGTTTCACTTCTTGAATCTGAATAGTGATATGGACCCATTTACATCTTTCAAAGTGAATTGAAATCATTGTCTTTGAATCTCTGACTTCGCCATGCCAGTGGCAGGTTGCCTGATCACGCTTACGAAGATTCTCTTTATGAGGTTCAGCAGGAAAGCAATAGCGCAGGTCATCGAGTTGCCAATTTAACAAACATTACCTCTCCAAGGCTGTCATACACGGACTATCTGTAAAAAATATCATTTCCTTCTGCTTTATGCTATCATGATCAGTCAATTCCGTTGTAATTCCTTTAAAACTGCATAAATGCGCATCTCACATTTGGAAACAATTCCGACTATATATCCTTTAAGTTCATTTAATAAAATCGAAAGTGTATACACATTGGGAATTTAATAAATGCCGAGTTACCACTCTACCTAATATACCTACTCTATGAATCAAAATCTAGAGAATATGAACACTTATTACAAAAGACTTCAAGAATTTCAAGCTGTAATTGACTATCACACGATAATCCAGAACATGAAGCAAATTATATTTCGCATATACTTTAATAAGCGCTTCAGTGTAGCTTTGCAATTTTTTCGGTGCACCAGTGCGAGCAGGTGCGGATTGTGCACTGCCCTAAATCCGATATGCGTAACCCGCTCTACGTAAAGCACCTTTCCTTACTCATTTTGCGCAACCACATCCTGCTAAAATTAGGGTTCTTTTAAGGGAATATCAAGAAGTTCCTACTGACCACCCAGAAGACACAAGTTGGGCTGGGCAACGTTGCCCTTGCATCGATTTGGTGACCCTTGGTGGATCACTATTTCCGCGGTATTTGGTAGGTGCGCTACACTTTGTCCGCAAAAGTGTCCAACACCTTAATTCAGGGAGCATTTTACATTGTGACTTTCACATGGCACCGACGTGCAAGAATCACTCAGTAAACAAAAATCACACTCCCCAGAAGAGCGTTTGAAATGGTTATGTAATTTGTAGATGGTTGATCTTGCCAACGATCGTAATTTTGTTTGTATGACGTTGATACTCATCAGCGACATGTTGTACTGAATATTTATTATATTTTGCATATATTGAAAATGTTTTTACCGAACATTTGAGAAACAGTCCTCAGATAGTCAATTTAATCGATAGGAATCTCCAAGTTTTTACTGCGAAAGATAAAAAACAAAAGCACAGCATGTATCATAGCCGCCATGAAACAACCGCTGCGAATGATGCGAAAACAACTTAACTTTATAACAACCATGATTATGCACATGATGGTGAAAAAACAAATATAAGCATATTCAACCACAGATCACATTCTAGCATTAAAATAATTAGTGGTTTGTGTCAAAGAAAATAGATGGCCATCCCACATCACCTACGCGTTGCATGTTGCGTGTTCAAATCACTGGCAGTCATTGAACCATTCATCTACTGTGAAATGTCAAATACAAGAGTTAGCAGTCAAAACACGCACACGAATATCTAATACGAGAAAAGGGATGAATTGACTAACTGACATGTAAATGCAATTGTCTAAACGCAGAAGTTGAAAATATTTCAACTATAGAGACAATCTCTTTGGATGTGACTCAATCAACAGTACACACTTGAGATTAGTAGCTGACAGTGGATAAATGCTTTTATCTCAACGACTGAAGATCAAATGGCAGTGGAAAGCAAATGAAGGTCAACGACCTCCTAATTAGAAGAATTTAGAAAGTATCCGCTCTTGCACCCATGCAGAGATGAGATAAAATGCATCGCAATTAAATGAAAACTTTTGGTTCAGATTGGCAGAGTGTGAAGCAGAAAATTTTCACGAGTGACATGTTTCTTCCGGTTCTCATTTCACTGTGTTTTTTTGCACTGCTTCTGTCATAATTGAGTCATTGATCTCAGTCTGAGAGCCAAAGAGATGGATTCATTGAGCTAACAGCAAATTGTGCCAACTCGCAATACTTAGATGAATCTAGCTTTATACTTTATTTTAGCATTCATGACTTCTACTTCTAAGACTGCATCTTATATCTTAGCCTTAGCCTTAGAGTGCATCACAATAAAAATAGCAGCATCATTAATCAAGTTCATATAGTGATAGAAATAATGAGTGCTTCTTCTCCGTGGAATTACTCATTGCTCGATTGATATTCTGAAAATCGGTAGATTTTCAACCAACATGCGTAAAAAAATTCATAGAGGGTATTGGCGGTTGAATCGTTATGAATAGGATTGAGGCGCATGCAGAATCACTGAGACGATTATAATCTCGAGCACAAACGTCATTTAATGCTCTGCAGCCACGTTCACAGTCATCCATGGAAACTGGTAAAGATTTCAAACGCAACTGATGGCAAGACAGATTTCGCATCTAGGAGAGCTGACATCTTTGAAATCTGAGGATTGAAAGTGCAACCTGAGAAATCAGCATTGTCCTCAACATTTGTGGGAGTTCAACGGCTTTTCTTCGCTTTTTTCTCGATAAAGTCATAACAGTGTGAAGTGCTGCCATTAGGCGAGCATAGAACTTCGAAATTAGTCTCCGATGATTTAATAATGGCATCGTAAAACCCGGACAAATCACTCTTGCTGAATATTTTGCCAATTTACGCTGTCGACAGATAGCCATAATTCCTATATTCTATGATTTGTTGCAAGTTCAAATTTTGGATGCTCTGAGAACGAGATCTTAATTATCGCATTAATTGTAGATGTCTAGTGTTCAGATAACGGCAGGCCCGTAACCAGATCCGATCTACAGGAGGGGGCACAAGGGGGCATGGCCCCAAAAGAGAGTAAGCTGATGTGAACATCATCAACCATGAGAAGACTACAATTAATAATATCTGAATTTGTAGTTTAAATGATTGTTGTTATTTAAGTTAATTAATTATGTAATGAAAGACTACTCTGATGCATGATAATGCAAACTCCTGTATATATTGTGTTAACCTTCTCTTACAATGATCAACTATCGCATATGCTTATACATGAAATTGCAAATTGCATAATTATTAGAAAAAGCATTATGAATATGATGTAGCCTAATTTTGCTTGAATGTATTACATGTACAGTATATCAGACGATTTAGGACTGCATGAAGCCTTTTTCTATGATAGTAAGTTTGCGTATTAGATCATTATATGATCTTGCAGTGCATGATCACTTCACAAAGAGATAATGATACACCTGAAGAATTTAGATGGAATGTACCTTGATTTTTCTTTCAGAATGTCCAGTTAAAATCTGGACATTTTCGACATAAACAGCAAAGTTGAGACGCAGTGCGATGTAAGCGTTCATCACTCGCTAGGTAGTTGTTTCTTTCCTACAATTGTTCTGCGCCGACAAAGAATTCTTTTCTTGTCAGTCATTAATTAATTCCCCCTCCAATTTGTTCTCACTTCCGACGATTTGATTGATTCGTTTTATTAATTGTATATTGATCATATAGATAACCATTTTAGCAGATGGGGCACAAAAATTAACAGAGGGGGCATGGACAACTGGATGACGGTCTATCTGTCAATCTGCATCTGAGCATTATGGGACACTGCATATACCCACATCAATACAATTTCTATATATTTGATTCTTATTTTACCTTGTTGTAATGATTCAATACTGGTTGCAATTCCTTTGTAGACGAATAATTGTAAAAGATAAAATGTTCGACACCCAGTAATCGGTTCATTTCAATCCATGCAATCAAATGTCGAACACCGAGTTTGCCATGGAGAGGGCACACACAAGCAGCTAAAGATGCAACTGAGGGTGTGAGATCAGGAACGACTTTCAACCGGATCTTCTGAAGAGTTTCAGGACTCGAGCCGTTTGATGTTACCGCAACGTAATAAGGTGAATGACGGTTGGGCCTCGGGCAATCCACAAAGACACCATCATAACTGCAATCATAGAGACAATCAACACAAATAATTGGCAAAATCAGAATGCTTGAATAATATTTTTTTGAGTTGGCGAGAGCCAGGAATTTCTTAAATGTTAATTATTATTTATTGTCAAGATGTACAAAAATTTTTGAATGCCGTTAGTTTTTATTTATTTTCAATTACTGTTAATAGAAGTTTGAAATATAAAGAATTCGAAAATGATGGTTACAATGACATTATATGATGTGATAGAATGTAGATATGAACAGATTGCACTGGATTACATATCTCTGCCAGTCCTGACGTAGCGTCGTCGATGGACACTGAAGTGAACATTGATACGATGTCGTATTGATATGTGTCGAGTTCTTGATTATGTTTCACAACTTTTATGGAATCAACTAGTTGAAAACTTCATTCAAGTTGCGATGGGATGCGGCTAATCATGGGGGGCAATAATCATATTTGTCAATAACAGCGACAATTTCTCAATCTGTCCCTTTCTGTTTGAGACAATTGGTTGTACTTTTAATTGTTCAGCTTTCTTATGGGTTTTGATCAAATGGTATAATCGAGGCATTGTAGCATAAGTTGTGGTAGAACTGATTGTGATAAAAGTTGAAAATCTTTCTTTCGCAATGCTTTTACAAACAAAATCTATTTTCTGTTCAATAGTTTTAGTGGTTAAGTGTGGAATTCTTGTATATGATCTGTCAGTTGATTCATTCCAGCTTCATTGCAAATGTCATTATTTACAGCACAGAATTCGCATCCTTTATCCGAAGGAAAAAAGTCAGGTCTTTGACAAAATGTTTGCTGCAGGACTTCGATAGACAGGAAAGACACAAAAATCGAACTTTTATCTTATAGAAAAAAACCACAATTTTATGAATAAGCCTATCACAGTAGACTTATTGCTTTATTCTGAAAGTATGAAATTAAAGTGAATGTTTAATCAATCTGGTTAGAAAATATTAGCTTCTCAGAGTCAATTCAATTTTTTGCTTCACCAATTTCTGCAGCGGTTCAAGTCTTTGAACTACTAGTCATCTGTTGACTGTCACTATCGAGATAAATTTGTCGGCTTATGCAAATTTATGTATCATTAACACAATAAACCCGGAAGTAACCGGCATTGAAGGTTAAATTGTCACAATTCGCCAAAATGAGATGAAAAAACTGGCGCTGGAAGGAAAGTACCTACAAATGCACGTCATCATTCATCACTATAGACGACATATTAGTAGTAGTAATAGAGTGAAAATTAAAGCGAGAACGCATGTCACTCGCTCCGAGTAGGCACAGAACAACTCAAGCGATATGAACCACTTATATTTAATCGGCCAATATTTCGTCTATATTTCTTCTTCGGGGCCTTTAGACCGGTAGATACATATGTAGTAGCGTTTATTCGTCCACTGATAATCACAAGTTACATGAATCATATCAATGCAATTGAACATATAGATTTTTAACATACAGATTGAAAATATAGTTGCATTAATGCAAGGAAGTCAATATCACAAAGTATGAAGAAGAGCAAAAAGAAAAATAGCATCAGATTAGCGAGTCAAAGCATTCGATTGTGCAAGCATGAAATCCAAGGAAAAAATGACAGTGACCGACGTGTCGTGTTGGAGAGAGGTACGCTCAATTTCTTGGTAAAACGCAGTCTCTCCGGAACCAGATCGTGAAGGGGATGTGACACATTTATCTCTGATGAATGCAAAAGACGCAGAGCAGAAAGCTCCAATTTGCATGCGATCGGGGGGAACATGTCACACAAGCAAGTTGAGTTACAGATCAGTCTGTTGGCTCTTCTTTGGAATCTCTCTAAACGATCACAAAGATTCGAAGTAAGACAACCGTACACTGGGGACGCATATACATGTAGAAAATATTGAGTAATCAGAGAATGATAGACGTGAATGAGGGTACTGGATGGAAGAAACGTTTTCAGACATTTGATCACATGGAGTCTGCGTGATGCAACTGCTAAAAGTCGTGAAATCTGGATATTCAACTTAAGATGGTCATTCAAAACTATGCCGAGAAGTTTCAGAGACTCTTCCTTCCTTTACAAAGCCGCTTTCACACTCAATACGTGCACATTTTGAGCGTTGAATTTCAGAATATTAATTGATTTTTTAATAATATTTAATTCAATATTAATTGAATAACACAAGCGGTATTTAGAAATTGACTTGACAATACCAACTTTCTCTCTTGACACAGTAAAAAAAAGTTTTCGAAATGACACTATTTTCTATTAGGCTCCAGGTCTGCTTCTATCTGATCCTATGCTGGTGTTTCTGTGTACATGGTCCACCAAAGAGAAAATAAGTAGGCTTAGTATAGCTAAAGTGGGAAGTCAAAGAAAATCAGCATGCAGTGAAGTTTCATAAATCAAAAGATTTAGTGCTCTACGGAAATTGTGTTTCTGATGTCATAAAATCTTTAATCAATACTTAAGAAGCTAGATGTCTGCAAATTATTCTTGTGTTTGCATGCTATCGATTCAGTACTTGAAATTTTCATATTTGAGTAACATGTAACCTATATGACGTCAAATAGAGTGGAAAGCTACTGACTAGAAGTTTAATTAAAGGGAGATGAAGTTAATCATCAAGGACATTTCATTGAAAAAATTCAGAAAAAATTTCAATCAAGTTGCTTTGCCAAAAAATATAGGTAGTAGTTTGATAACAAAGATTAGGTCTGTAGGCTCAGATTTGCAATAAAAAGCTCTTCGAATCTCACTCCGGACCGGAACCGTTGTGATTCATCATTCATTATTATTCAATATATTTAATCATATCACTTCATCAATCGTTTTGTGCTTCGGTTATGAGCCCGGGGAAATTCTCATGAGTTCACAATCATTATGAAATTTCCATCTTAATATTCAGAGAAAATAGATAACAATAAAAAACAGTTTGATTTTAAGAACAAATGAACACAATGCCTACAATGTCCCATGTCATCGGTGTCCGCAATTATTAGCCATATCCAATTTATTCAGGCCGAACTTGCAACAATTTACAATATGCTACTATGTGCAGACTTCTAAATTCGTTACTCAATGTCACACAGGTAGATACAAGTGAAGGTTTACAAAGGACTTGGAGTAGTATAGTGTAGACTAACTATAATTTAGGCTTTAAATTGGAAAAACTTGGAAGTTTGGGTTCATGATGCTGGAATTGCGTCTAAGGGGGCTGAGGATTACAACCAGGGCTCATCTGAACAACATATAGTGCCTGTCACAGTTGCTTCTGTGGCGACTAGTTCCTTGAAGCAGTGGAGCACTCTATAGGGTCAAACTGTAAGATACGATTTGCAGACTGACAGGAAAGACATGGGAAATGGTGGGCTTTGTGTTCACTTGCTGTAAAAGCAATATTATTTTATAGCGGCCCATTATTTTAAAAATAAACTAGAATAAAGCATAAACTGCTATTGCAAGCACGTGTACACAGTGCTAAAAAGTATTTTGAAATATGAAATTCAAACCTAATATAGATTCTTATCTACATCGACAAGACAAGAATGTGACTAGAAACTCATCGCACTCCATTAAACACATAGATCGCGGCACAGACAGAGTCGCGACAGCTTCGATTAACTCATGTTAAGCAACCGACATCGTCAACCGCTTTAAGTGAGAATTCAACATCAGAAGCTTGTTGGAGTGTCTCGTTTAAATTGTGGAGAAGGAAAAGAGGCTATAAATCAAAGAATACAATTTGAGTAACTTCTAGCCAGCCAAAGCGAACCGATTCGATTTTTTTAATCGAATCGAACCCTGAAGCTTTGCAAATCCTTATGTGTTCCTCTGCCATGCAGCAAGTACATCTGCAGCTTTTACTTGCTTTACTATTAGATTCTTCTTTGGATCCGGCAATATGAACAGGCATCGGTACCTGAGTCTGTAATGCCGATCAAGCGGGTTATCAATAAAGCGGGTTTCCATTCTAGTCACACATATGCTACTTAAAGATCAAAAGTTGGATTTCTATGTTTCACACACCAGGGAATATCAAAAATTAATGGAATTTCAATTAATTGATCGCTAATGAATGCCAATCTTAATTAATTGATTGGAAAAAGCACTTAAACTGCAAGCAAATTTTGTTAATCCCTGATCCGTACCGGTGAGCAGCCCTTTACTGTCCTTTACATGTATGCGTGTATTACATGACATACATGCACAGAATTAGATTCATCGGCGCCGCGCGCACTTCGGTTTCCTAGAAAGGAAGGTTTATTAACCTTAATATCGAAATGGCACATCACAGAATTAGACAACTTGCTCCTTCTCGAATGGATAATTCGTGTATCGCTTGCTATTGGAAATGGCAAACAATAAACTGTCAGCAGAGGACACCAGAGCCAGTGAGAGGCGTGCGTGATGTGATATCACTTCGCACACACCAAAACACACATCGTCTGGCTAACATTCGATTCAGTGTATGCACTACGCAGTAAGGAATGGTGAGAAGACGATGATGAAAACATCAAGTGAACTAATTTTTGTACGTCTGCTACTTTTTTTATAGTGATCGGAAGGGCCAACATTATGGAGAAAACTTGTGCGCAATGATCTGAATTCTTCGAATCTGAAGGAATTGTGGCAATCGAAGCACTTTGCTGGAACTCACATTAATCCGCAAGCGACGCACGACTTTTTTTCTATCTCTGTAAAGTATATGGAATTCCTTTTTGCCCACTTAATAAGTTACTCGATGTGCCGGCGATTTCGTATTAATCACACTTCTAGCAAACCGAAGCAGATAAACAAAATATTTAATTCTGTGCCTACATACCTGTACAAGGTGTCCCGCAAGTCTGGACACAGGAAATGGTGAGTTTCTATGTGTGCAATGCATGTGACGTGTTTCTGAGTAATACCTACGTGTCCAGACTTACGGAACACCTTGTATGCATAATGATGTCACAACTCATACTTTACTTTCACCATCGGCCCTATATCCGCTTAGCATCCTATTCTCCACCTCTGCTGAGTTGGACGATATTTCTTAATGGAGTACCTCCAGGTGTTCCATGATTATTATAGGTGCTCCACATTATCATCGCAGACCGAGAGGAGCTCCTCGGCAACGGTATCGGGACGTCCTCCTGGAGGACTTTCGTTCTCTACATCTCAATCCCGAACAAGCTGCGGACGGAACAACAGACTGAGCGAGCTGGAGAAGGGTCGTGTCGAGTGCCTTCTATACCCCTGCCAGGCACGAGATTTAAGCAAACCACAGTATCATAGTGTAGGCGTAAACAATCACGACTCATGATAATATATGATAATACGGGGTGGACCAAACGTTTCTGACCCCTAAAGCTTTTTAAGAAAAAACAGAAATTCATCGGATAAAAATCTATTTAGTATCCATGAATGCATACATTTTCAGTGCAGAAATATGTAAATGTCAAGAATAAGTGTAAATGTCAAAAATTAATATTTCATGCTGTTATCTTCATTTCTCAGACATTCTAAGACACGAGAAGGGAAGCTTTCGACCAACGATTTGAGATAGGACGTTTTCAAAGAATCCCACTCATCTCTCACTCTTGCAATATTCTGTTCTCTGTTTCTCTGTCGTGGATACTGGACAGATGAAAGCAAAATGGAACTGAATCCAAAACCAAACAAGCAAAATTACTGAATTCGAAGTAGTTCACGAGCAAGCATACCTCGTTTGAAAATTATGGTCGCGGGCGGCATCTCTCGATATGGTAAAACGGATCGGTGAATGGTGACTACTACAGGGACAGAATTTTACCTGTCTACTTCGATTCAGAACATTCTCATCGAATCGTCCCACATCCGGAGAAAGTACTTCTTATGCAGGATGGTGCACCAGCACATACAGCGAAGAAAACTCCTCACTGTTTGAACGATGTTGGACCTACTGTTTGGAAAGACTGGTCTGGAAATTCAGCAGATCTTAATGTCATTGAACACATTTGGTCGATTCTTCAGGATTCTGTGTTCAAGTATCCACGACCGAGAAACAGAGAGCAGATTATTGCGAGAGTGAAAGATGAGTGGGATTCTTTGAAAACGTCCTATCTCAAATCGATGGTCGAAGGCTTCCCTACTCGTGTCTCGGAATGCCTGAGAAATGAAGATAAGAATGTGAAATATTAACTTTCGACATTTACAGTTTACATATTGTTATTTCTAGACAGAAAATATATGCATTCATGGACAAAAAATAGATTTTTATCCGACGAATATCTGTTTTTCCTTAAAAAGCTTCAGGGGGTCAGAAACTTGGTCCACCCCGTACATGTTCTGTATTATGGATTCATGATATTATTGCTAGAATTGTGCTGCTTGTTCATTAGCTAATTTTAATTGTTCAACAAAACACCAATCAGTTGCTTGTTTTGACTTCAGCTTCAATTAATTGATTGATATTATTTTTAAATTCAATAAATTGATTGCTCACAAATTCCAATTGCAATTAATTGATTGAAAAGAGCAATTAAATTGCATTCAATTTTTGATATTCCTTGTCGCACACTGTATTTGAACACTTCAATGTACATGTACAGTAAGCAGAAAATTGATTGCATTCTACAGATTGTTTCATAAAAAATGGATCACCCTTAAACATCGCCTTAACTTCAACTTTGTCTAACTCCGCCAAACTTGAACGAATTTCTCTGAAATTTGGAAGATATGTCAGTTGTGCTTACTAATATCATTGTTGGAAATTTCAAGCATGAATATTGAGTTGTTTTCCTCTTATAGATAAAAAAGTAGTAGATAATTTGATATTCATTTAGCAATGTTACACAAAATCATACCTCACTCTTATAAAATTACATTTGTTTCCTTTGTTATGTAATATGTTGTTCTACAAGCCAAAAGCTATCAAGCAAAACAAAAATAAAGAAAATCGGTCAATCAGAGCCAGTATAGCACCATTATTCATCAACAATAATGTAACTGCTACATGTGATTAACTGGACTTCATGTTCCATAGCTTCCTGACTTCGTTGCGGTGGTGTTGGCAACACTCCTGATTGCTTTCAGCTAGAAATCTATCTCTTACCGGTTGAAAACAATACAAAGCACAAATGAACAATAACGAGATCGCATTCACAAAAAGCAAAGTGTCAGCCTTGCTAGAACTAGGGTTTTCTTTGCGAGCTACAAGCAAGCGACTAAATGTCCCTTACACAAATGTGCATCGATGGCATAATGATGATTTTCGACTCTGTCGTAAAGAGGGCTCTGGCCGTCCACGCAAAACATCCAAACGTAGAGACCGCCTAATTTTGAGATTTGTTAAAGTTGATCCAAGTCTCTCGTTGACTGAGATATCTGCACTAGACTCGTCTATTTCTAAGTCCACTATTCGTAGAAGACTTATTGAGTCGAATTTCAAGAGCTGTAAGAGGCCCTCTCAGATCGAATTATCAGATCAGCATACAAAAAGACGTCTCAGATGGGCAATGAGTCATTGTCACTGGCGAAATCAATGGGATCGGGTTGTCTGGTCTGATTAGGCATCAGTCCGTCTGAAGGATAGTGATGGTCGATTGAGATTATGGATAAAATCTGATCAGGAAATTCCGAGACATTTACATCGTCCCCGGGTACAAGGTGGTGCGACTCTACTGATTTGGGCTGGCATTTGGACCAATGGCCGCTCTGAACTTCACATACAGCAAGGAACCATGAATTCTGAACGCTATGTGAATGTTTTACGAATGAACATTGGCCAAATGACAGATCAACTTGGTGATCCATCGACTTGGTTATTTATGGATGATAATGCTACGTGTCGCAGGAGTAGTAGAGTACTTATGCAAGTCTCAATTAGGGCTTAGGACATCATCTTGGCCAGCTCGTTCTCCTGATCTGAATCCCATAGAAAATGTATGGAGTATTCTAAAACGTAACGTTCGTCGTTCACTGCTACTTACAGATGGCGTATCACAGCTTACGTCACTGTTAAAAAGAGAGTGGAGAAAGTTAGATCAGTCAAAAATCAACGATATCATCGAATCAATGCCTAGACGAATTGGTAATGTCATTGACAATAAGGGTAGGGCCACAAAATATTAGCTTCTTAAGAACCGTTACTGTATCATAGCTTATCAGATTATATAAGGACATTTAAATATATTAGGGACATGAAATAACATGAAAAATGCTTTCTGTATCATACTTATGTTTTATTTAGTCAAATTTTAGGATGATCCACTTTTTATGAAACCGACTGTAGTTATTAAAATCGACTGCCATTTTAAATATTGAAGACTTAACTTACTTCACATTGGCGTCTGGCAAGAGAGGATGCGCTCGAGCTGTAGAATGGTCGAAAAAAGTCCCATTAGCAAAAGCGAAATAGCAGGTATAGGTAGGCATTGGTTTGATCGAGCTTGCGGCGACAACACGCACGACCCCTTTCAAATTTGGAACTAAAAATGCTGAGATGAAGACCGATTGACTGCTAAAGATTTGTTGATGAAAGCAGTTATCCTTCCAGTAGCAATATAGCAGCACATACAAGCATGTGCCCACGAAGACAAGCAATGCAATGTGCCTGGGTTTTATGGGTCGTGTCATATCCTGCAAAAGAAGTGACGCTGTTTCATGTCTCACTTATGAGAAATTATCAATTAGATAGATGAAATGCATTGCACTGTGACCACAAAGATTGATTTATTTGATTGTGGATTAGTCTGGAGTGAACATAATCGTATCCCAACCATTGTATGCAATGATACAAGCACAGAATTAGACAGGTAGTCTCTTCTTCTGTTTGACTAGAAAGGAAGCATTGGAACATATAACGTTAATGAAATGGCACAATCTGCTGACATAATGCCATAGCAATCGAACAATGAACAAATGGTGTGTTGAACATTAAACACACCAAATTGTACGAGGTTTCAGTGATTGCTATCAACCGGATCACACAGAAAAGAGACAAGTCGCTGTCAAGTTCTACAGAGAAGTTTGTGAACGTTTTTTCGTGCGTCTGCTAACTTTTTTAATAATGATCGGAGGGCCCAACATAATCGAGAAAACTTTTGCGCATTGATCTGAATTCTACGAAACTGAAGGAGTCGTGGCGATTCGAGCATTTTGAAGGAATTCAGAGCAATCCGCAAACGACGCACGACTATTTTTCCTATCTATGCAAGGTATTAAAAATTTCTTTTTGCCCACTTAGTAAGTTCCTGAATATGCCATCGTTTTAAATCAGTTTGCACTTCTAGGAAAGTGATTCGCTTAAACAATCTAATTCTGTGGATACAGGCGATACAGATTGACATAGATATTTGTCTTTCTTTGGCTTGTGTGACAGGTCAACCGCGAGCATTGCAGAAGTATCTCTAATCAGATAACCTACGAACATCAACAGACAGATTGCTGGCCTTTTCCTTTGTTTGGTGATAAATACATCAAATGGAAATATTATTCACACCGTTCACCTCCTCACGATCTAAATCCACTGACTATGTAAGACTTGATGTACAGTAGTGTCAATCTTCTATTTCGTCAGAATTCAAGCTTGAATTTGCATTACACTCAATGGAAAATTGATCATTTTATCCTCGAGAATAGTTCTGGCGGTGACCATCAGAATGTCATCTAATAACTGAATAAGACCCTAGCATGCAGACAAGGCAATTTATCTGTGACTGTGAGTCATTGATTACAGTCACGAGGATCAGGACTCTTTCGATGATTCTTTCCCCCAAAGGTCAATAAACATGAAGTGCACTTTTTAATTTCGTGCATTAATTTCACAATAGGTCTATATGGACTGCAAATTTCTATGTAATTATACAAATTATTTCTATATTTCTATGCAATTATTTATGCATGCACCTGCTGTATGAAAGGACGACGCAAATTTTGAATTAGGCAGTTCTGACGACTAATTCAGGCATTGACCATGCCAAATCAAGAGCTGGCTTAACGTTAGAATTTTGAAATTCGAAGGAAATAGCTTATCTTAGATAAGTTTTTAGTAGGTGAGACATACCGGTACTATGCTGTAAATGATTTATTAAGTCTTTAATTACATGGAAATTTTCATGCACGGTATCGAGAAGCCGACACTTCAAGGCATCAACGCCACACATATTTTCAAAAGAAATACAAAGATATTGTTTAGTGAATGTTTAATATTATCATATATGAATATATATATATATATATATACAAACTGAGATTGCTTAATAATCTCAGAAGCGATGGAGGCTGTTTAAAACCTTTAACCAGTTTAATATTTTGGAAAAGATTCATTAATTTTATGCTATTAACCACTGGTGCAACATTTGGATTATTCTTATTATATGTGCAAATAAACGTCATATTATTATCCATACTTGTACTATTTGATCTCCGATTACTTATGCTATACTCTGATGCACAAGAAAAGCATTTTCAATTAAATTCATGGGATATTTAAGTTTTCGAAGAACCTTTTTCAATGAACTCAGTTGAATCTGTTTGCTATCTTCTTTTGAAACGACTTTATTTATTCGATTAGCAAGACAGAAAGGAATATTTCTCCATCGCTTCTGAGATTATTAAGCAAGAATAATCGAAAAACAATTGAAGGGATTTTGAAATGTGGAGACTCAAAATGTAAATGTTGCTCCACGTTGTTGACGGGGAAGATTATTGATTTCAAAATCGGTGATTGCACAAAAAGATTTAAGATCAACTGCAACTTAACCTGCACCTCTAAGAATGTTATTTACACCCTTCGTTGTAAGTCTTGTTACCAATTTTATATTGGGCAAACCGGGGATATGTTCAGTAATCGACTGACTATTCATAGACAGCAGATGGATAATGCTAATTACATGACTTTAGGAGTGACTAAACATATTGCTGCATGTGCTAAAGATCTACCTTTAAAATTTGAGGCTGCTCTATTCTTTCAGCTTGGGCCGAATTCTTCCCGCATAGAAAGAGAGCGCAAGGAATCCATTTTTATTTCTATGCTGAAACCAACATTGAACCAGACCTCAACCACCTGAACTATGACACGTCTAACAAAAATCGCAAGGTTTATGTCATTAAGTTTTGATTTGGAAGTCTATGCTTCCAGTTTTGTATCTTGCTTTCCAATAAATTCATTCCCATGAGTAGCCTGTCCTAGACCAGGCGAAACCGGTCGGGAATGACTGCTGACTTTTCTTTCGGGTCAAAACTGTATTATTCATATATATCATAGTTTGTGAAAGAAAGGCAGCTGAAAAGTTTTTTATTGAATCTCGCAAACCTGATATTAACATTGTACATAATTGACTTTTTCTATAGGCCATATAACCTAGACATTTTTTCATAGTAAATTTTTTCATAGTAATTTTTTCCTCTAATCGCATAGGTATCTCATCCTGTCATAGTGTTAATTCTTAGATCTATGTATTCGAATATTATTTTCAGAGAACTTGTTCAGACGAATTTTAGACGTGATCAAGTTCCACACGAAATATCGTCTAACAAGAATTTTATTAATTGGTCTAGTCTTACTTTTCTTTTGTAAATATATATATATATATATATATATATATATATATATATATATATATATATATATATATATATACCTTATATATATATATATATATGAATACACAACTCAGGAAAAACCAAGATCTAATTTCCCGACCGGTTTCACCTCTTAGAGGCTAGTCATGAGAATGAACTAAATGGATATATTTTCAAATTATACATAGTTTAATGCAAACTACAATCGGGGAATTGGCACATAGAAGTAGCATCTTCATGTAGTCATGATTTATTTAGCTTAGGCTGCAGCATAGATATGAGCATCTTCTCTTTGTTCTCCCGATCAATCCTTGTGGATGATGGTGACATCTTATAAATTGGTGCAGCTTCGAATTTATTATGTAAAGATGTAGTAGCTGCGCACATAGATATATGACGACTAACGTCCAAAATTGTATATTGAGGTCTAAACATCTGTTGTCTATGTAACGTAAGTCTTTTCCTAAAACTACCTCCAGTATGCCCTATGTAATAATCTTGACAATTCTTACATCGAATGACATATATCACATTACTGGAGTAGCAGTTCAGATTGGAATTAATAGTAAAACATTTACTTACACCATTGACATCAAATACTATTGTTTTGCCTACTATCATCGTTTCACAACGTGCACATCTGGGTTCACCACACCTACTGACACCATTTATAGTTTTCCTATTGTTCTGACAAAGAGATCTAAGAAGAGATTTCGGTTGCTTGAACACACGCATTATTTTCTTGTCCTTGAATGACTCAGTTAAGCTCAAGCTACCGCTCACAGGAAGAATCACTTCTTGGAATATGTTGGGATTGTTCTTGTTATGCGTTGTAATAAAAGGGATCATAGAGTTTACGTTTGACTTTGACTCATTTAGTCTGTTACAATTTGTTGTTTGACTCTGCTGGGCCCTAAGAAAAGCGTTATTGATAAGAGATTCGGGATAATTTAGTTTCAGTAATTTATCTTTTAATTCTAACTGTCTAATTTCCTTTTTATTTTCTTGAGAAACAATTTTGACAATTCTATTCGCTAGAGTATATGGAACGTTATTTAATGTGTGCCTAGGGTGAGCTGAGTTATAAGGTACATAACTAAAACCATCTGTTGGTTTGTAAAAAATATCGGTTTCTACTTTATTCTCATCCCTATAAACCAAAACATCCAAAAACGTTAATGCTAGGCTATTAGATTCCATTGTAAATTTTATACTATCATTTAAACCATTAATTACATTATAAAAGTCCGTAATATCTCCAAATCTCCTTTCCCAAATAATCCAGCAATCATCAATATATCTCAACCATGTATTCTTAATTGAATTACTTATTTCTTCATTATGAATCTCTTTAAGAATTCTGGACATGTTTACTTCGATGAAACCCATCACTAAAATGGCATAGGTCGGGGCCATCTTTGTACCCATGGCAGTACCCCTAATTTGTACATATAAGTCATTTTCAAAGCTGAATAAGCTTAGTTATTTTCTAAAACGAACTTGACCGATCCCAAAATAAAGTCATTTGAAAACCTTTCCGAAATTAGTGATCTATTATTTTGGAGCCAATAGGAAATAGCTTCCATACCCAATTCAAGGGAAATGTTCGTATATAATGAAACGACATCGAATGAGGCAATAATTGCATCATTTCCAATTGCATCAAGATCCCGTGGCAATTTAGACAGGAAATCGCAGGTATCTCTACAATAACTAGGGAGTGATGTGCTCACCGGCTTCAGAATTTCATCTACAAATGAACTTAAATGATTCGTTGGTGAGTGGCTACTAGATATTATAGGTCTAAATTTCAAATTTTGTGGAGGTTGAACCTTTACGTGACCATATCGATCTGGAATTAGTTGACTAAAATCGTTTGCATGCTTATGCAACTTAGGAAGACCATAAAGGAATGAAACTTCAAAGTTAAATTTTGTAAGGTAATTGAATTCTCTCTGAGAAAATTTACAAGTCATCTTATGATCATTACAAAATCGCTTGATCTTGTTGACAGTTTCATTCGGGTTATACTTATCTAATTTTCTGTACGTATTATCATCACACAAATGTTCGGATAGAATTCTACTTTTGTAAAAAGAATAATCTAAAATGACGAAAGATCCTCTCTTGTCTGATTTTGTTATATGGATAGACTTATTATTTTTCAATTCTTTAAAACAAACATTCTCAGATCTAGACAAGTTGAACCATTTTCTACAGCTCTTTTTCGAAACTGTTGCAGTTTTATTCTCAATTAAATCGATTATCGTATCTAAATTCGGATTTAGACCTTTTCCCGGAATAAAATTGGAATGATCATAAGCCACCTTAATATCATCATTTTCAAATGTACTATCTTTGAAATAATCATTTAATCGCAATTTTCGACAAAATTCAATTACATCAGCTTCATTTCCAACCGCATTTCGATTTGGATGAGGAGTAAATTTGCAACCCTTTTGCAGTAAGCTCTTATCACTATCTCCTAGTTCTAAAGTTGAAAAGTTGAAAGTAGAGATACCAATTACATTAAAAAAGAATTTGAAACATTTTCAGCATACTGATCATCATCACAGTCATTCAAATCAGATGTATCTGACTAAACAAAACAAAATAAATAAAAAACTAAACAAACAAATAAGATAGCCCGAACTGTTTCTGTCTGTTCAAAGCTTCTCATGCCTGCCGTTAAAAGGCAAAACGACGTATTTCGAAATACGTCGTTTTGCCTTTTAACGGCAGATGGGCGTAGAATGATTTATTATACAATTCGTATATCATCAAGCTAAATTAAAATCATAGTATTCAAAATCTATATAGACATGATATCGAAATATCAAAAAAGATAATGATATCTATCTATCACCTCTAAAGTGAAAAATGAAGATAAAGCAAATTAAATATCCCTATTTAAGGAGGCATCAATCCTTCTGATACAAAACTTCTCTCTTTCTTCCCTATACAATTTTGTGCAAGAAGGTGGCATTTTTAAGAGAGGCATTACATAAAACATTGGATTGGAGTTGCGGGCACAGTTGAATATATGTTTACTAACATAGAGGAAGCGATAATTCTCATCCCTAATTTGTTGACGGTGTACTCGAACTCTTGCGAGCAAGGAATCACCTGTTTGGTCGATGTAAGTATCTCTGCATAAATAAAAGAAGCATCATTTATGCCCTGCAATGTGCAGGATGCAGAGCCACTGCTAGAGAAGATCATCGTCAGATGTAGAAGGAGAGCATTTTTGCATGCACAAAATTCAAAATTCACATTGCATAAAGGGTGATAAGATATCATGAGTAAGAAATAAAGATGAGTAAGAAAGGGTGAATAGGAATGTGAGGATGAGACAGTCAGTATTGGGCTACATTTTACCAGTAGCAGAGACAATAGAAATTGACTGTGGGCGACTTAAAGGAAAAGGAATTCCTTTCTCCATCATGATGTCTTATTGCCCTTCATGTAATGTGAATTTTGTGCATGTAAATGTTTTCCTTCTATGCCTGACGGTGATCTTCTAATGAAGATCGAAATTAGTTGCCAAAATATAAAGTTACAATTAACATCAATATTTATCTTGACTCTTCCCAACCAATTACTTGAAAAGATATTGTTCGTACTTCAGGTGGATCCGCACACACTGCAGCAGTCCAAGCCATCCTGAACGCGCAGAACAGTAACATTCAATTTAACCCATTTCTAATCCTGATTTCAATTCCTAAAGCATTGTTGAGTATATGATATTGCACTATAATATGCATGCAATTCAAAATGCGGCACTCACCTTTTCATCCAACATGTTAGCCTTACTTTTGTGTTCTTGCGTGTTATGTAGTCGTCAATATCATCATATTGAAATCAGTGTAGAAGCAATTAAATAGTAACCGTCCTGGATTCACAGCAAATGCATTTATGAAGACTGATAACATGCTAACAAAGCCAAAATTTCACAATTTCCACATGTAAGTCTTACATGTATGTCTGAAGTCATTAGTTTAATAAAAGAAATAGCAAGCAAACAATGATGTTTTTTTCTTTGGTTGAGACTATTACCAGCTGCGGTGCGTATGATAGGCATGAGATCTGGCAATTAAGTAGGACCCTGGATCTTCCTCTAGAGCTTCGGAATACTGTACATTAAAAGTTCAAGAATAGCGCTTCTAGAAAGACAGTCAGAACTTAATGATATTCACCACATTTCGGATAATGTGTATTGCATTGGATCATCCTAAGCGATATATCAAGATTTCAAGCGACATCGAAATGTAGCGTCAAGGAGAGAGATAGAGACATTTGCTTGTGAAATCCAAAAGCAGGGAATACACAGTCAGCCGTCGGTGACCCTTTTCGTCTACGAAATCTTTCAGATGAAAATAATGTACAGCATACCTTGAATACAGTTATTATGTTAACTGCTTTTGACTGGAGGTTATTCATTATGATTGAAATACAAGTTACTCAACTCCCTGGATTTCATTGCAGGATAAAAATTAAAATAAATGCAAGTAGCTAATAAAAACCCGACGTTTCGTCGTTACGTGAGCATCCAACGTTACTCATAGGTGCTGGTGCAATGTATGAGCATGTCTCTGTGAGACAAAACGTTGGGGTTTTCTTATTAGTTACTTGCTTTTATTTGATTTTCTCATCCTGCAATAAAGTCTAGAGAGTTTTGTTTAACAATCTCCTTTGTTTTACTGTCATAACTGACTGGTAAAAACTTGTACTAATCATATACTAACATGTTTTACAATCATAATGCAGTTATTGGAAATACAAAGTTTGATATAGTGGCAGCTACAAGGAGGGAAAATCTTTTCAGGGAAGAAAACTCAAATCTGCTAATAAATAGCAGTGGCGGTTTTATCGCTCATAAAAGTGATGAGCGATAAAACTTATGAATGAGAAAGCTTACCAGATGTTAATCAATTATTGTTCGGAGCGTTTAGTCCGAAGATGGAGATGTAGACACACAGCGCAATTAGATAGCAGTCAGTCTGCTTCGTAGATGAAACTGTCTCAGTCATCTCTAATTCATCGAACGAAGTGCAGTTATATGGGGAGATTTCTCTGCCTTCCCAGAATACTATCCAACAAAATTCGACAGTCTCATTCTGACTCATTCCATCCCAGAGTACTCCTAAATCTATCTCAGTCATGTCACTATCTCAACTTCATTGAAGCATTAATGAATGGAGCTGAAAGAAAATTTTGAGCACCGATGTCATTGCAGTCATCGTCAGCTGTGAAACATGTTTGAAGTGAAGAAATTGGCCTAAGGCAAGGGTGAAGATGCTGTGAAAGCATCCCCTCGATATCCTAAGCAGTATGAAATCAGCGGCGGGGATATTCCTACAAAATTCCGCATTTCTACTGCTGTCTAATTCAAATTATGTCTCTTCAATATGAAAGTATACATTATTTATTCTTTAATTTTCATTTATGTTGAAATTTCTCAATAATGTGACCTCAGTAAACGTTATTATTAACAAAATATCATGTGGAGAATGATTTCGTAACAGAAACATCCTTAGATATCATGCAGGACTATAAATTATATGCATATAATTTTGAAAATCATCCTTACCCGAACGAAAATCCTGGCCATGTGCGATTGGCAACATTCCCAGATTTAATGCAACAGAGCACATGATTTAATAGAACAAACCTCAAAAACGACATTTAGATGAAGCAGAGTTAGATCCGCTATCCTTCGGGTGCACCGCGGAATAGTAGGCCGATTTAGCTTAGGTGTGGACCACAGACAGGCCCTTAGCCAAGAACATAGAGTACGGTAATTATATTAGGTAGAGTATTCAGCTCAATATCAATTACATCGCCAGCAGTTTCGATTTTATTAAGTGAACTCTTTGATATTATCTAGCACCGCATATTGTGAGATGCATATTTTTACTATGTTGGCGAAATTCTAAGGAATTGGCGACATGATAGCAATACAGAAGAATTTAAAAATCTATCGAGTCACTGATTAATTTGCCGCCTCAGTTTGGAGAAGTGATACTTTTTAATTGATTTCCATAGAAGTGATTATTTGCCAATAAGAAGCTTTGCATGTCACAGATTGCCTGATGACGAAAGAAAACTTAAAAATCAAAGGCGATCATAATACTACTTCAAAATACAAATGGGTCCACAAATAAATTCAGATTATTCAGAAATGATTCAGATAAAAACAAAACTTGATTTATTGAGTCGATTGAATCATCATATCATGCCTATGAGATAATAGTCCTGGCAGACAAAGCGAGTTACTGTAGGGAACGAGACAGAATGGTATATACCCTATACCTACCAAGAAATCTGCGCGTCTGCCGAGTTCTGTCTGGTTCCTCCTCTTGTCAGACACAGTCAAAGAAGAGCACACAGAATAGAACAGAATAGAAAATATATTTATTCTCCAAACAAAATGAGTTTCATGCATCTTTTACAAATGTGAATACAAATTTTTCATGACATAATGTAAGGACTGTCAATTTGAGAAAAGGACCAGATGACCCGCACATGGGGTATTAGGCCTGGTCCTATTTTTCGCTTACAAGAAAGAAAATGTACAATGCGAGTACAGAATAATACAAGAACACGTGTATATTAGAATATATAATACGAGTATGTACATTATGCATGCACGCATAATTATAAAGCACATGGAAGGATATTTGCTTGACGTATTCATGCAGATCTAAACCAATTGCAGCATATTTCTATGCGCATCATATCAGAAATAATTCATTTTATCTATCATCAGTGATTTTGATTTTGGTTGAGTTTTTTTGTTGTTTTAGATTTTTTAATGTTGCTCGGAAGACCATTCCACAAAAATGGTATTCTAAATTTACTACTCTTTTGCTCTAGTGATGTACTAAAATATCGGATTTTAAAGTTTTCACTACGCCTAGTTGATGCTTCTAAATGGGTTTTGTAGTATGCTGGCAAGCTGCTGTCATTGTATTTTATCTTGTATGCGAGAGTCAGTAGCTCGAATTCATGCATAGTTTCCACATTCATATACTGTTCACTTTTGTAAAATGATATATCCAATGACTGTTTTTCCTTGCAGTATATTATCGTGATCAAAGTCTTATGTAAACGCTGTAGTTTGTTAAGTGACTGTTTGTTGCCACTACCATATGCTATTAAGCAGTATTGAATAGAAGGGAGACATAGTTGTTCGTGTAGTACGCGTAATGTTTTTAATGGCATGATACCTCTTAGCTTGTATAATGTCGGTATAAATGTTTTCAATGTATTGATTATCGATGAGATATGATTATCAAATTTAAAGTTATTATCGAATTTGATTCCAAGAAATTTAGTGCTGTCTACTTGAGATAACTTGCAGTTTTCTATTGTCAAATCAAAATGGACATTTTTGGTTTGGAGCTTGGGAGGAATGAACAAATATTCACATTTTCCTAAGTTTGGTTTAGTCTATTATTTTTCATCCATGCTTGAATTTTGTCCAATGACATTTGGGCTTTTCTATGGCACATTCAAGAGTCCTATCACTTACGATTAGATTGGTGTCATCCGCAAACAGACTGAGATCACCACAGACGTCTAGATTTTTCATGTCATTAATGTAGATCAATAATAATAGTGGTCCTAAAGATGAGCCTTGTGGCACTCCTGTCTTTGCCGTTAACACTTTTGATTGTACCTTATTGACGAGGACTTTATGTGGTCTGTCTCTCAGATACGAAGCAAACCATTCATGTACAAAGCCACGAATCCCTATCCTGTATAATTTTCCTAGCAGTATGTCCTTTTGAACAGTGTCAAAAGCCTTCGATATATCGAGATTTAATGCTATTGTAAATAGATTATTGGCTTTTGCATAGTATATTTTATCCGTCATTTTTAGGAGTGCCAAATTTGTAGAGTGATTCTTCCGGAAACCATATTGATTCTCAAATAGTATTTGGTTTTCTCTAAGAAATTAAATACTCGCTTATGGATCATCTTTTCAAAAATTTTTGTTAGATAGCTTAATAGACAGATTGGTCTATAGTTTGATGGTTTCCTTCTGTCACATTTTTTATATATTGGTAATACCACCGATTCTTTCAAGCATTCGGGATAGATTCCTCTTTTCACTGATTCATTATATACACGGCACAGATGTGAAAAAAAATCTGATGAGCATTGTTTGAATATTTTCAAAGGTAACTTGTCATACGTAGATCTGCTGGCTACTTATAGTACTTATAGTACTTATAGTTTCAGTAAGTTCTGTGAGTGTAGAGTCTTCAAACTTGAAAGCTTGATTGCATCTATCACCGTGTTTTTCATCATATTTTTCGTTAATTGAGCTGTTTGTCAACTTGTCTGCTAGATTGACAAAATGCTCATTCAAAACGTTTGCAATGTCAACGGGATCATACTTAACATGTTCTTCCGTATGAATTTCTGTTATGTAATTATCAGTCTTGATTTTTCCTCTTATGCTGTTAATATGTTTCCATAATTCCTTTGTGTCTTTTTTTATTGTTAGAAATTTGTTGCTATGACATTGTCTTTCTTCAGCCCTAGCTATCTTCTTAAAATACTTCATATAATTTTTATAACTTATCTCATCCACCTCAAGTTTTGATTTTTTCCACTTGTAGTATAGCTTCATTTTCTTCCTGCGACAGTTTTTTAAATTCTCAGAGAACCATTCCTTATCTTTAAACATTTTTTGGAGATGCGTTCTAATGGAAATACAGCGTCATGCAGCTCTAGTAAATTATCTCGTAAATAGAGGAATTTTTCTGACGGTGTAGTCAATGCAGTGCTGTCTAAATCTATGTCAGTAGTTTTGGTTTTGAATATTTCTATATTTTCTTTTGTATATGAACGTATAAATGGTCTTTCCTGATTGTGTATTTCTTTTGGTTGGCATCAATATGCTGAACAATTAGATATTGTCCATAATGATCAGTCAAATCAAAGCAGATATTACCGGTAAATATATGATTTTTCGGGTCATACAACACCTTATTATGTATAAGTATTTGGTCTATAATGGTTTCACTGTCTTTTGCGATGCGAGTAGGTGTACAAATCAAAGGAGAGAAATTGAAGTCAATCATTTGATCGTAGAATT
This sequence comes from Prostheceraeus crozeri, assembly GCA_907163375.1. Lineage (NCBI taxonomy): Eukaryota > Metazoa > Platyhelminthes > Polycladida > Euryleptidae > Prostheceraeus > Prostheceraeus crozeri. The sequence goes on from CAJQUW010009646.1 coordinate 103,636, forward strand.
TACTAATGGAAGTGTCTGTTAGCTTGTTGTAGTTTAGGTTGAAGTCACCAGCTAATATTATTTTTCCTGTTTTCTTAATGCTTTTTAAAGCTTCTGATACACTCTCATTGAATGGTCCTATATCTAGTGATGGGCTCCTATATACGCAGATTGTACAATTCTTATCTGAAGTTCGGGAATTGTAATACAACCATAAGTCATCACAATTCTTTAATTTGTTAAATGCTATGCTAGTTACTTCTATAGTTGATGTGTTCACATAAACGGCGACTCCACCGCTCCTATTAGTAGAGGATAAAAGGTAATGGAATTTATATCCTGGTAGTATGTTATTGAACATTTCAATGTTGCAATGCCAAATTTCAGACAATACTATTATATTTATTTCTGTCTCTATGTCTGATAGTAAGATCACAAGTTCTCGATAATTTCGATTTAGGGATCGAATGTTCATATGGATAATTTTTACAGGTAACAATTCATGTTTTTTAAGAAGACCACTGAATTCATCTATCTCTAGATCTGCATATTCGAGATTATTTGAGTAATTGGTGGCAAGCTTTTGCATATTGGTGTTGCTTTTGTTGATAATTATTGTTCGAAAAATACTACGAACTTGTATAAAATACGTGTCCCATGTTCATCCAATGGGACGCAGAATGCAGGTTTTCGTAAAATTTGAAATTTCTACGTTTTTGCTCACTGCTGTAAAAGCACTCAGTCCAGAGCCATAATTTTTTCCATGGAATGTCTTCAGGTCATTTCCTGTCATGTGTATGTGATATTATCATGTTTCTGATCGGCGATGTGTGCACCTATGAATCTAAGCACATTCGGGTTTGATAAACAAGACTACAGGCTTGAATAAAGTTATAATAAACAATGAAAACCAAAAACAAATGTTTCTTTGCTTTAAATACACGCATATCCAAAAAACATTCTGATTTGTTTTTTCAAACTGCATGCTCACTACCCGGAATCTGAATCCTATCAAAATGATGAGACTCCGCATTCCTGCCGAGAAAGTTTGATAATCGCAAGCTGTGTTGGTTGGCCACGTGATGCATCAGCTTTTAATTATACAGGCTGATATATTAATTCAAAATAATTCATATTAATTTAGTCTTTGTTGTGCAAATCGAAGTCGTCGTTGTCCAAATTGAAGGCTTTGCTGTCCGAAATGTATGCCAAATAATTGTAGTGATCGTTGCGAAAGCGGATGATGATAGAAATGCATCCGTCATGTGAAAAAACAAGTATTAGCGTGTTTCCTTAGGCCTATGTGGTGCGTAGACAAAAATGCATCAGAAAAGAAACCCTTTATTAATCCGTAGTTGCTATGTGGTTGAGTTGCAGCAAGATTTTCCATTTTCTTTCATTCTTTCGATTACGTAAATAAAATCACTCCTTTGTTACAGGGATGCGGAGTCGGAGTCCCGAAGTCCTATCATTTTTGCTGGAGTCGGAGTCCTATCAAATGATCATCAATCCTATCCAGCCTATAACTAGACCCGAAATATAATGCAAACAAATTATTTATCCTCGTGCATAGTTGTCACTGTCTTGATGTCAACTTTCTCCGTCAAACAAAAGTACAGGAACAGCAGTGCATGCAAAGCTTGTAATAGTTGACGGAATGAACCATGATAGTGAAAAAAGTCTTTTCACTCGGTGATTTAATAGAGAAGAAAAGCCTTCCTAGCCTCGATCACACCTACGCAGCTAAGGTCACATCAGAGACAAAAATGAAGTATTAGTCTGTTTGAGAACATTACCTCTTACCCTCATGCTAATCGTTTGAGATGGCTTCTCCAAAGCACATATTAAAATCGAAAGTGCACTCATATTTTTTTGAAGAAGGATGGGGGATTTTCCTGCCTGGTTGAGACTGGAGAAAGACCGTGTGAAGCACACATCAACAAGATGGGAGGACGTGGGTCGTATGCATCCAATTTAAAGCGACATTTGATCAACTTTCATCGAAAATGATTGATAATTGATGCAGCAGTGTTCTATAATGTAGGTTACCAGTTTATTTTAATAAAGCTAGGCTATGTACATGCCACCCGGAGTCTGAGTCCTATCAAAATGATATGACTCCGCATCCGTGCTTTGTTAGATACATAATCATTTGGTATGCGATCTTCAAAATGTACATGTATGTCGCTTCATTAGATGCTTGTAAGCACGCATTTATGTGTCCAGACCATCCTATATTATGCACATAAATTTACCCTCGCCCCACTGGGCTGTTTTGACAAAAGCGCCCTTTATATTTCCGAAGCAAAAAGGTCTCAATTATATGCAAAATACACCAAATGAAAGCTCTTATCATGACAACTCAGAATATTATCATTGTTTTGATATTCAAGGTCACTGTGGAGGTAAAAATGTAAGGTTAAAAAGATGATTTTTAATGTGGTTACTATGGTTACCACATTACATGGTTTTAAATTTTGAATGTAAAACGTCGAAGTCTAAATAGACTCTACAAGGGAATTATCATTTTCTGTTCAAATTCACACGAGAACACTTTCTTTTATAAATTTGAATAGTTTTGATATTATATATTAATATAAATTTATTAATTATAAATTATGTATAAATTGGCATATAATATAAATTTATATATTTATATAAAGGGAAAATAGTGCAAAATTCGAAAAATTTCGGCGTACAAAATATTTGAAATCTCATTGTGACGAAAGTACTAAGCCGATGTTTTTCAAAATAGGTGGAAAGCTGTGGAATGCGTAGAAAATAAGCTTCCTAAAATTTGGAGTCGTATCTTCCTTCGTTCAGGAACTAGATAAAATTTTCGTTGAGGGAGCCCCCTCCTAGTGGAGCGAGGGTTAAAGCAAAAAGGACAATTTTTGCAAATTTGGTGAAATTTGTGAAGCTATAGTACACTTATAAAAGTACAAAAAATCCGAGGCGAGGCGCAAATTTTTCGGCTTGCAGTATTCAAGCATCTCAAAGAATGTAGTAATATGTCAAGAAGTCGCATGTTGCATATACAAACTTGAAATGTTGACAATAATAGGGTATGCGAAATAATTCACCAACATTAATAGTCGCAACCCGCTTAACTGCAGTACTGCTTTAGAGAGCAGGGGAATGTCATTCTCTCAACCTTGCATTTAAAATTGCAGGCAGTGAAACAGCTGCCATGTAATGTTATTTCAAGAGTTGTATTATGAGTCAAGTAGTAGCCTATTGACGAAAGTTGTCAAGCACCGTCGCTCAAAGCAAGCAAACTATTGTGAGAAGAATAATGTCAGACAAATTGACATGTTGCAGATGGCTGTGTAGTATTTCGCATTATTTTTTGATGTCTGCTCAGGCTGCGATCACAATGCCCGCAATTAGTATCAAATATCGAAAGCAGCTTTTCTCACAGACAAGCGATTCTCAATCTGAATCTTCTTTAGATTGACTTTGATCGGTGCCTGGCAGTTGAAACTGTCACTTTGTGAACTAAAAGCAAACAGCTATTGTCTAGACAAGTCCCGCCAATTTACGCCATGCGACAAGTTAGATTTCTATGGATGAATCTGTAATTTGAAATAGATACTGAAAAATAGGACTCTTGCTGAACAGACATTGAGCCGATTCATAGCAGATCACAATAAGCGCTGATCTGACGAGATGAAATGACATCATACTGGAAACTAAAGCAATAACCAAGAATGACCGAAGTACATCACACCCGTTAGTGATATGAACACCGACTTGTCGAACAAAGACTTGTACAACTGAAGTAAGAAGTCGAATTGAAGTTGAAGTATCTATTGTCTATCTCACTTTCATAATCTGTTACTTGATTCACAAAATCAATAAAGAACGTGTTGCATCTGGAAGAAATTCTATGAAGATCATTTTGATAGCTGTAAAATGTGATTGTTCTACTACAACAATGTATCTCGTTGTTATGACGCTTTCATTAATTTTAACAGAATGCTCGGCCAGCCACCTACACCCGGAAATGTCTTATTTTTACGAACTACCGGAGAAATCTACCCGAAAAGTGCAATCATATTCATAAAAATGACAAATCTCATTTTGAGTGATTAAATGAATGCTGGATCATAGCGTTGTTGAGTGCACCAAACTCAGTCAGAAGTGCATGGATCTGTATAAACAAATTAAATTTTGGGATGCTCCGTAACTCGAAAGACAACTGGAAGTATAGCTTAAGAATTGTTGTTCTACTGATGTTGGGTAGCAATCTAAAAATTGAAAAGTTAAGAAGCTCGGGCTCGAATTTGGGAAGAAAACGTCAGTAGCTCTCCGACTAACTATTGTTATTATAAGCCACTGCCATTGGAAACTGATACATATCTTCGGAAATCATTTTTTAATTGTCTAACTGGTTGTCAATAAATTTTATTTTTCAATAGTTGATCTCCACCGCAAGCTCTTGAATTTTAGATATTCAACACACATCGCAAGCATTTATATCATGATTATTTAATTGCCCCAATGCTTCTTTCAAGCTTAGTAGAATAAAGGTGCTTGTTAAAAAATCTTTTTTCGATGTTGTCTTAAAAAAAGGAGCACACTTTTATCAGAGTGATGTTGATAGAATCGAAGATAGCTCAACTAATACTCGTACAAAACGACATAAAACAATTAATAAAAACGAAAATGGTCAGCGCTATCACGTCACCTACGATAAGCTTCTGGTTCTACTTCTTGCAAATATTGTCTTAATCTCCTCGCTTCACAGTTTCTCTTTTCTTCTCTTCGATTTATAACCTTTCACCCTTTCATATTCAGACTCATCAATAATGTGCACAGTGTCTTTGTTTGATCGCTAAAACATCTGAAGGTAAATCACAGACTCAAAACTTTGTTCATGACACCGTTACGCGTCCATTTTGATTTAATTCGCTTCATATCTATGTCCTCCATAGCAAACCCAGCAACAGCAGCTATAGCTGAAACTTCTTGTTATATACAAACAATTAATTGACAAACAATAAATGTTAACTTGAAAAATCCGATTGTACCAACGAGACATTACACTAAAAATGTATATCATTTTTCTACATAAATTCAGAAATTCTCGTGAATTCAAATGTCTGATGAACATTCCAGTGACAATTCAACTCTTCATTCAATCAGCTGCACAACAAAATGCAAAATTTCCTTAGCCGTTGAATCAATTTTCGAAATATGTTACTCCGAACACACAAGCGCAATGTAGCACTTGAGAGTAGTAAGACATTGTAATGCATGCTTCCAAAAAATACAGAAAAATGAACTTGCAAATTATTAGAGATTGCATTATGTAGTAATATGGACCATGATGAAGATACGTAGCAGACAATAAATCTGAGGTCGCGTAGCATAGATTATCCATAGATTATTAACTACATAGATTATGTAAAAAAATTGTGATTCAGAAGTCGATAAGTGGTATGGATCACATGCCCTCACTTAATCAGGAAACAAATCCTGCCTGAAAAGAAACGAGGTGTGTGATGCAGTTTAATGGCAATTTGCATTGCACTGTCTATTAGACCCCTGCGCCGCCCGGTCACTTCTTCGGCGTCGCACCGGCGAGACATTTTTCGTTATATTTTATGGATTAGCTGTCTCCACTACATTTCTAGCTGGAACTTAGGAACATGTCGTTTGGAGTCCAATATACGTCCAAATTTACTTTCTGGTTTGGTATAACCAAGAGAGTAGCCCTACATTCTGACAGGAACAAAGTTGTCAGTGAATAGGCTTGTATGGGTATCGATCGGTCAAGCTATAACATTTTCACTTTGCTTGAATTCAAGTGTAGGATGTACATGTACGTGTATATGTGCATTACGTGAACTGTACAGTAATGAAGCCGTGATGTCATACAAATAATTCATCGGTAACTCAGCTTTATACAAGTGTGTCGTATTTCTGTTAATTACACAAAAATCACAATTGCTGTTTAATTAAGATCCCTTAGTTGCTAAAAAGCAACTTCTGTGAATGTGCCAACTGGGTAGACTATATGCATCACAACATTTTCAGATGATGAATATTTGCCGAATTCTTCTGTACTAATTTTAATCAGTAATGAGATTTAGACTATCCGCTTTTTTGTATAAGCTAAGGATAACGAAGAATAGGTCTATACTTAGATACTAAGGAGAGATCCAACTTCTATTCACATGAACTCAATAGATGTACGCCGATAAACGCCGCCGGCGATTAAAATTTATCTGCGTGCCGAAAACGCCGCCGCCGATGAAAAATATATCGGCGCAGGGGTCTACTGTCTATTTTTTTGAAACATCTACAAAAGTGGGAGACGCTTTCATCTACCGCATTTTCTCGAATACAACCCGCGGGTTATAAGATTTTTTGTGATTCAGGTGCGGGTTCTATTTGAGGGCGGGTTATATGAAAAAACATACTAGCTAGCATTACGTTGAATCACAATTTCGATTTTTAGTGTGTGGGAGTAATAAAAAGATTTCTTTTTTTGGACTCATTCAAGTGCCATGTTTCTGATCAAGCGAAGTCGGTATTTGCCCGCCGAAACGCCACCGAGTCATTCCTGGAGGATGTACTAAAATATTTCAGCCTGTTGATGTCTCGATGAATAAAATCGTAAAAGAAAGATATCGCGAACGCTATGATAAATGGTTTTTTGAAGGAGTTTACGGATTTAGGAAATGTGGCTCAATCAAAGCACCAGCACTTAAGTTTAAAAATCACATGGATTCTTGAAGCATAGAATAGTGTATCTTCTGACATTATTCGCAAGAGTTTTTAGACATGCGGTGATCACAAGCGGTGATCTCAGTCAGATTCATTATTTGAAACCAGGCCAACCAACCAGCCGAAGACGCAATGGAAGTCCTTCTTTGTCGAGGCGGAGAGGATAAGAAACAGGAATCGGAAATCGAAGGAGAAGAGAACTATGACAGCTAAGATGAAGTGTGAGAACAGTAGTTAAATGAGGACGAACTATCCGCTGTCATTGGTCGATTTTACAGCTTATTGTTAGTACAATTGTTTTGCTTACCGTATACTTATTTTTATCAATTTCTTTGATAAACGCCCTTTTACCATCTGATCATTTTACAATGTAATTTTTCAAAAAGAATAAGTATACTTATTCCTTAAACAGGCAATCTTATTTTAAGACCATGATGACCCAATAAACAAGTGACATACTACGTAGCCTAATTTATCGTACAAGTCAGCACGAGCAGTATAAAGTCGCTATAGGCCCCTACTTACATGTAATTAGATTGTTATGATAGTGCTTGCAAAACAAAATAGTGAAAACCTCCTTAATTGATGATTTTAGGTGCGGGTTCTATTCGAGGGCGGATTGCATGATTTTTTTCGTGGTTGAGGCCGGGTTGTATTCCACAAAAAGCAGCAGTTGATTAGCGGTACAATTATCAAAAGCTTGCTGTCTCCTCTGCGGTAGATTGCGTCATACATTCTAGAGCAGGGGTCGCCAACCTTTTTCATACGCGGGCCAAAGTATATCAGCAAAATTCTCAACGGGCCAAGAAATATTTCTAGATTTCTAGATCATTATATCTCATGATAAAACAAACGTTTCCTGCTCATAGCCACATATCCACATGTATTTCATTCTGAATTTGCCAATTTAAACAACACTCGATAGAAATAATTGATTGATGGTTTCATTAAAATATGAATATGTATTTCATTTCTCATTTTAGTTTTTGCGAAAAACCTCGGACTTTCTTATCATAAGTTATAAGTTCAGAATTTGATGACTGTTTAGGAAATGTTATAATAATAACTTTGTTATAATTGTTCAATATGAAGTGAGAAAAAGCATTTCAGTCTAATTAACTATAATAAACTCGGCAAATCGCCGGCTTACCCATTTAATTTTCCCTTTATTTAACAAAAACAAGTTGAGATTTATAAGAAACAAGTTAATGAAACAAGTAATCAATGAGACGGTTGTGATTGTAAATTGCTAACAAGAAGGGAGAAACGTGGGTCAAAACTTGATAAGGCGATTCGAAGAATGGCGTCCATATGCTCATCAGTAGGGAAAAGCAAATATGCTTTAAGCATATAAAAGCATATAAATGCATATTTCAGCTATTTTCGGAATAAAAGCATATTTCACCACAATACGGGAATGAGAGCATATTTGCTTATATTTGCAATCATTTTGACAACAAATGACTTCGTTTTAGTCGCTATTGCTTATCTATCACTATGCAGCTAGAATATTCCAAGAATACCGACTCAGATTTCCAAGAAAACAGATGCTAATCAAATGATTGTGGTTCTCATTTGCAGTCACACAGCGAGCAATTGGGAGAGAGATGGGTGCACGCGTTGCCTGCTGCAATTCTGCGGCAGACAACAGAGCCAACCAGCAGAGGCCAACGCGCGCACACACACACAAGCATAGAGCTTACAGTGAATTATTAAAGGTTAGCATACTTTTTGTCAGTCGATTGTCAAAATATGCAACGAGAGACACGCGATGCCAAAAGTAAAGACAATTTGTTCTAACAATTGTTCAGTGAATTCAAGTCATTCTTCAGAAGTAATCGCTGCAACTTTACTGATAAAAATTTGATGAAGCACTTAGTAATTTCTTGCAACTCTAAACGACTTTCTAACTAACTGGATGTTAGTATTCCTGTTTTGTCATGAAATCAATTGAAGTACTTTGGATTCTATTATTTTGTTGCACAATTCATACACCAAAAGTTTGTTTAATTCAATTCATGATTTGATTTATCATCGAGATTTTCTGAGATTGATTTTATGTTTGAGATTATCTATGCTGACAAGATGTATTAAAACCACATTAATGGCGCTTAAAAGTAAACATTTTGAAAGAGAATATAAAAGCATATTTCACACTTTTTAGGAATATGCTTTTAAAACTTAAGAGCATATTTGGGGGACTTTTAAGAGCATATTTGCTTTTCCCTACTCATCAGTCAAACGAGAACAATGAGGATTTTTGATAAATTTCATATTTGAGAAAGCGGACTCGCATATGTAGGTGCTGCCAAACATGACGAGGATACGAGTTGCAACTAACCTAAGGATTCGGAATCGAGCCGGAACAAATTGCAGCCAAAACGAAGTAGCATCATTTTCAGGGTGCTGATGCTTCAGTCCTAGTTCGGCCTTTAAACCAACCAATTCCAACTCGCACTCTGCTTTATTGATGTCAAAATGCTTTTCAAAAAGCTCAGCAATGGAACTTGTTTGAGAACAAATGAAGTGATCTTTAATGAACAAAAAAACCTGCTCAAGATCGCTGAAGTCTGTAAATCGTGAGTCGAATTCGATGATAATGTCATCCAGGTAATCACTCAAACAAGCGGCCGCTTCATGCACATCTCCTGATAGAGCTTTTGTGTTCGGAAACATAATGAGATCATCGCTCTCAATTTGGCGCTTAAACAAAGTCAAAATTCCTCGAAACTCGGTAACATGCTCGTAGAGGTTGAATATCGGTTTCATTTTGCCTTGGAGCTTTTCGTTCAAGACATTGAAGTGCTTGCTCATATCAGCTAGAATTCCTAACCACGTGCGAAAGGTGCTATCTTCCAGCGCAGAAAAGTCATTATTATTTCCATGACCATGGTCGTTGAGATATTTTTCAATTTGCGGCAAGACGGCAATGAATCTCTGGAGCACGGCTCCTCTTGAAAGCCATCTGATATGGTTATATAAAATCAGGTCACCGTATTCACATTCTACTTCTTTCAAAAGGGTTTTGAAGAGACGATGTTGAAGTGAACTATTGCGAATCCGATTGATCACTTTTGTGACTGTGACCATAACGAAATTCATGTAGTCACCTCGGCGTAATTTGGAGCAGAGAGCTTGCTGGTGAATTATGCAGTGGTAAACAAGAAAATTGACACCTGTTTTCTGCCGTAATAAAACAAGGAAACCAGTTTTTCGACCAACCATCGATGGAGCGCCATCAGTTGTAATCGATGTCAAATGCTGCCAGTTTAGTCCAAATGAATCACAAGCCTCGTAAACAGCATCACAAATATCTTGTCCAGTTGTTCTTCCAGTAAGTGATTTCATGCACAAAAGATCTTCTCTGACACACTTTATGATCACATCGAAGAAGCGAATGAAAATCAAAAGTTGCGAAGTGTCGCTTATGTCGGTACTTTCGTCAATAGCAAGAGAAAAGTATGGTGATGCAGCCAAACACGTACGAAGCTGAGCAGATAAATCGGCGGAGGTTTGTTCACATCGTCGAGTACACGTTTGAGGAGACAGGGACATCTTTCGAATCTGTTCAATGATCTGTTGGTTATTGTGAAATGACTTGTATAATGCACCTGCTCCCACAAGAAAACATTCTTTGACAAACTCTCCATCAGAAAATGGTTTCTTATGCCGCACGATGAGTTGAGTAATTCGGAAGCTGGCATCAGTGACATGATCTGTTGATGAGCAGGCGGTAAACATACTTTGACTCATTCCATCTAGGGCACGAAATAGGCGGTCATACTCTCGTTGTCTGGATGGATGATCACTCATAGGAAACCTTGCGTTAAAGCCCCGATGATTGGTATTAAAATGGCGTTCGAGGTTGTATTTCTTACACTCTGTCACGGTCTTATGACATATGATACAAACAGGACATCTGTCCTTTTGACGCATGCAGAAGAAATAGGCTAAACGCCGTTCATCAAGAAATGTACGCTTGATAATTCCGTCGCTACTCCGTTTACTTGCCATACTCGAAGCGCATTAAATGAATGTAATGTACCCGTGCGAAAGACTTCCCTATTTGCTTGCATTCATGACGTCACTGCTCGCCGCATCCAACCAAATCTGTGATGTATTCATTTGTGAATGAAGACAATGTGATGAAGACAAATGAAATTTGTGACGAAGACATTCACTTCATAGAAATTCTACGACCTCGAACTGTGTGTGTATGCATAAGCACCATATCACACGATCAAGTAAACCTCATAAAAGATAAAAGGTGGTAAAGTGTGTTTTCGAATAAACTAACATTAACACTAAAGACGTCACGAATAGTACACATATTCTATCTACTGTATGCGAAGACGCTGATAAGCTTATGGGCCTAACGTAGAAACCTGCGGGCCATTTCGTCTTCTTACGCGGGCCATTGATGGCCCGCGGGCCCCAGGTTGGCGACCCCTGTTCTAGAGGATGCTAAGCGCATGCAGTGCGCTTCTTTTGTACTGCCTATCTAGCCTTGTGGATACAGTGCTTGTTTAGCTTGTTTAGCTGACTTGTATTCGAATCATGGTCAGACCAGTTGCGGCCGGGTGGATAGGGTAGTAACCTCCATTTGAACTTAGTGTCGTATCTATGCCATTGCGAAATCAGCATATATCAGTCAGTCTATGTAAATGAACCATATTTGTTATTCGGAAGGATCGTTATGTTGGAAAAATGATTTTGGCTATGAAATCAGCTTTGAGACCATACAAAGGAATGATTTTAAGTCAGGGATGCGGAGATGTCAGGGAGTCAGGGATGATTATTTATTCTCGTACATAGCTGTCACTGTCTTGATGTCGACTTTCTCCGTCAAACAAAAGTGCAGAGACAGCAGTGCATACACAGCTTGTAATAGTTGAGGGAATGAACCGTGATAGTGAAAAAGGATTGTCTTTTCACTCGGTGATTTAGTAGAGAAAACAAGCCTTCATAGCCTCGATCACACCTACGCGCCAAAAGTCACATCAGAGACAAAAACGAAATACTAATTTGTTTGAGAACATGACCTCTTACCCTCACGTTAATCGTGTGTGATGGCTTCCATAAAGCGCCTATTAAAATCGAAAGTGTACTCATTTTTTGGAGACGGATGGGGATTTTCGTGCCTGGTAGAGACTGCAGAGCCCATGTTTATGAACTATCAAAATCTTCAATAATCACGGGAACCGAAAGGTCAAAACTAACAATTCATGAAAGAGTTTTATACAGAGGCAGAAACCAGTGATATCTCTTTAATAATCAATTAATCAAAGCCTCTCTGGGAGCCGGAAGTAATTATCTAGGCTTTTATTTATCCTTCGCTGAACTCAGAGCATATAACGAATGGGAAGAAAGATTCTCTTAGTGACATTTTATTAATTGCTCAGAGCATTTCAGTGTTCTGTTCGTTTATCTGATGAAACATTATTTTGTCATGATTGATGCTAAATTTGATTTACTTTATTGATACCATACAAGTGGAGGCCTGGATTACGTCGTTGGCGGATAATAGAACAGAGTTCTAACTGAAATGCGGTATTGAATGATTTGCCGGTACTTGCAGTCATTTGCATATCAAAAGAGCGGCGAGTGATGCCACATATCTACAGGGTGGGTGTAAAGTAGATAGGCATTAAAAATTAGCTATAATTTATGCTAAACGAAAGATGCTATTCGAAAGCCTATATTTTATAAATTGAGAAGAAAATTGATCCTCCCGAATCTCTATTTAATTTCTAATTCTAAAATCTTCAAAGGTTTCCGATTTAAGGGCTGCCATACGCACGAATTCCTACCATGTATGTGTTCGTCCGAATGCAAATTCATCTTTGTAGAAAAATTTACTTTGGAAGCATGCAAAAATATGCCACGATTGGAAGTCAACTATCCTACTGGATATGGTAACTATATGTACTCAACTCATGAGCCTCAACTACATGCATACCTTCTACAGTACCGGTACATACAGGCATATTGGCCTTTGAAATGGATAGGTGGCTTAAGTTTACTCCAGAGGAGTGGATGGTTAAAATGGGGATTGCACAATCGGTGTTGCTTAGATGGGGTTTCGACGGCAATTACGGGACTGATCATGGTGGAGGGAAAGGTTCAAAATCCCGGTAAAAGCAACTGCGCAATCCTTAGAGGCATACTCCGGGCATCATTCGAATATGATTTTATTGTCTTAAAAGCAAGTGTACACATCAGCTGTCATTTCTTTCCGTATCTGGCACTCTGCATCGATTTGCCTTACGAGACATCCGCTTGTCTAATGCTCGTGATGACGTTCGTGGTGATACCACAGAATTAGATTCATCCACGCGTGCTTCGGTTTCCTAGAAAGGAAAAGCTATATGTAACCTTAATATCGAAATGGCACATCACAGAATTAGACAACTTGCTCCTTCTCGAATGGATAATTCGTGTATCGCTTGCTATTGGAAATGGCAAACAATAAGCTGTCAGCAGAGGACACCAGAGCCAGTGAGAGATGCGTGCGCGCTGTGATATCACTTCGCACACACCAAAACAAACATCGATGTGTGGCTTCGATTCAATGTATGCACTATACAGTGAGCAATGCCGAGGAGAGGATGTGAAATCATCAACTGAACTAATTTTCGTACGCCTACTACTTTCTTCAATAATGATCGGAAGGGTCAACATTATGGAGAAAACTTGTGGGCAATGATCTGAATTCTTCGAATCTGAAGGAATTGTGGCAATCGAAGCACTTTGCTGGAACTCACATTAATCCGCAAGCGACGCACGACTTTTTTTCCTATCTCTGTAAGGTATTAGGAATTCCTTTTTGCCCACCTAATAGGTTCCTCAATGTGCCGTCCATTTCGTACTAATCACACTTCTAGCAAACCGAAGCAGATAAACAAAATATTTAATTCTGTGGGTGATACGCACCACTGCTTGCAGGCGTCGCGTGCAGTGAATAAATAAGCCGATTTCACGAGGAAGTACAGTGAAGGCCAATAGAAAAGCAATCATATATGAATCAAAACATGGACAGCACGAATGAAGGTGAACTTTTTCATAGTGCTAAATCATTTTAACTGATACCGCAGTATCGATGCGGACCAACTAAAAAAATTGACCGAAGTACATATTTAAACAACCCCCCTATTCCGAAGAGGACAAATTTAAAATTCTCATCGTGCGTTAACTTGTTTTTGCTTTTGAGTGACTCGTGAATATCATAAAGCATACATGGTGTTCAGAACTTTCATGCGCATTTTCGACACAAGTATCACCGTGCACATTACTGTGCATTAACCCTCGCCTCACTGGGAAGGGGGTTCGCCCCCTGGCGAATATTTTGAATGTCTTTTAAACCAAGCAAGCTATGGCCGCCGGATTTCTAATAGCTTACTTTCTACGTATTATGAAACTTGTAACTGACGGAATGGACTCAGGGGTTTTAAGAATTTTCATATGTATAATACCTTGCGAAAATACAGTTGAAGAACTAGCAGCTCACATTTTCTTAGTAGGCCCTATGCACTTATGTTGTATTGAAGTGAATTTGGCACTTAGCGACGTTTTACAATGGTCGTGTGATTTGTCACCTGCTTTTATCTGAAGTCATGGTATGCTTTGCTCACTTCACACAGCATCGGCATTTCTGACCATATATCGGCATATCGGCATTTCGGCATTCGGTCATATATCTGCAGTGCATTGCTCGAAGATAATAGAACGCATTTTTCCTGATTCTCTATTGATAAAGTTACAGATCTAGGCCAGACAATACCAACAGGCAATGAGAGTGTAGGGCAGATTTCACTTTTTTAATATCAAACACTTCCGATTGACATTCAGCGAATTAAGATAATTTTACAGGTGATTTTATTTTTTGAAAACATTCTTTGTTGGTGCCAATTTATAGATCACTTCAAAAAATGGAAAATTCATAAAATTCTTTTAATTTTGCGGCGCATCGTCCGTTCTTGAGAGACAATACAACGGAACTGGAGAGTGACAAGAATAGGAAATACATCTCATGACAAAATTTATCTGACAATGCTACGACGATATCAATTGACATCCATCACAGAGATCCAAAACGCTATCTGTACAATCACTACGTTGAAATGGACAAAATAGAATTAATTGAAATTAACAAGCACGCTGATAAGATAACAGGACTGACAGTGAAAATTATGGATAGTGCTTAAATGAAAGCAGAAGAGATGCATAAGGAAAAGGACATGAGAAAAGAAATACAAATAAATAAATAAAGTCAAAAAAGGGAATAAAAATAAAGGAAAAATTTATTCAATGATTATTTTTATTGATTTTATTTTGTCAATTACATTAGCATCTTCTGATCGTATACGTGTAGTGGCTGTTGAATACGTTGGCATTTTAATTTACCATGAATAGTGTATTTTTGATAAAAATCTGCAATATATGTTAACAGCGTTCGAACCTACGCATAGATAGAGCTTGGTGGAACAAAAGTTAATTTTTCGAAATGATACGGAAATGTTGACAATATTATTTCATTCATTTCTGCAAAGAAATATGTTCATTGCTTGTATTCAAAGAAGTGTCAAACTAAATGTTTAGGTAATCGAACTGAAAATGGGGATTTCACGAGGGTTTGGAAACTGTGTTCCATATTAACCGAAATTCACCATTAAGTCGCTACGCACAAGGCCATGCACAGACAAAGGCCGACCCTGCTTCTTTGTAAAAAATTTTGACCTTCGAATCCACATGAACATTAAATAGCACTTTTTCATTACTTCAGCAGATTATTGCTCCCTCAAATACGAAGCGGAAAATGTTTGATACAAGAGAATTTCTATTATCAGTCACTATATGATATTACATACACAATGGCTCATTTCCAATGTTCGTTTTAAATGGGCGGTTTTTGCCGCCCCCCCCCCCAAGGATGTTTTTTAACATCTTTTATGGCCACCAGATTTCTAGAAGCTACCGGTGGCATTTTTCAACTTTTGACGGAAGAAAAATAAATTTGGCACAAAACTTTTGGCGTGAGATCTATTTCAAAATTTGAATGCTTTGAATGTTTTGGCTGATGTCGGTATATATTCACTTCTAATATATATTACGGTATCAATTCTTGATGAAATCAGTTGAGATCACATAAAGGATTCATCCCATCAATACAAGGATATTCACAGATGCAAAGTTTTTGAATTTGAACTTGTCTGCTTTTCATGTATGCATGTTTGAAATTTGAATTCAAATATGATTTTTATTATTTTTGTGCTTATTAGTTCTGCATCTAATCAGCAACTATTGAAAACCTTCAGAATCTTGTTGCTTCTAGCCTCAGTGTCCCGATAAAAGTTCACCGAATTTGGCTGTTTCTTCATCTGCAGAAACTAAATACTTAATTGTGCTATTTTAGTGCTATTTGAGTTGAACTGAAAGTTTGAATTATTTGACCTTTGGCCTCATCTGATAAAATGATGGAATCTTATAGCGATTATTATAACGCTCTATTACCAGCTTGTCCAGATCGGTGCATGGTTTGATTCGATTGGTGCATGGTTTATTATAGTTTTGGTTGTCATTTTCCTTTTCCAATATTGATCTAATGGAAATTTGTTAGAAATTGGCGTTTTTTGACCTTTGATCTTCACCTCGGCCCAAGGATGACCAAAATAAAACGATTGATGTGTGATTTGGCAAAATTGGTATAATCGTTTGGGAGATCAGCAGGGATGGGGGCAAAATTCGCACCCCTCCAGTGGGGCCTGTTCATAAAAATACCCCAATGGAGCGAGGGTTAAATTAAGTTACCAGACGAATAAGATGCATTCTCGCTGGATAAGACTGAATTGTATTTCATAAGATAAGGAAAGATCATTCATATACATGGAGCTCACAGTCCAGCAGCCGAACGGGTTAAAGAGAACGCGACCAAAAATTAAACTTTCACGGAATGATGCAGACCATATGCCTTCTACGAATCTGTGCGTCTGCTGAGTTCTACCTGGCTCCGCTTCTTGTAAACAGCTTGAATCTGAACTCATACAAATTTGTCATGAGCCTGTGCTTGACATCACATGCATCACAGTCTCACAGAAAGATGAGTAGACTTTCAGTAAAAAAATCGAAGAATCTTTCTCATCACATATTCATAAGGCTTCTACGGAAACTCAAATCCGAAGGAGGATTTACTTTATCGAAAACGATGAAAATTGAAAATAATGCGTCTGACATTCCCACTTTGCAGCACATCTCTCGCTTACGGACACATGCAGACATTTGTAGTTATGACGCCTATTCATACGAGTATAATCATACATTTCGTTGGCCGACTACTAGTCATTTGCATGTGCAAATTAGTGATCAATAAGGGCATGTTTCAATGCATTGCGATGGAAATATTTCGTATTGATATCATAAATCTGGTGATAGAGTGAACATGAAATCTACTCCATTTTCTAGAAAATAATGGTTGATTAGGACTACCTTTTTTAAATTTGTTTAATTCTAGCTCAGTTTCATTGCATTGTACGTCATGTGTAATTTACCACACATGTATGAAACGCTCTGACCCGCATATGCAAACCGACCAACCCAGAAACACCGACTATTGTTCAAATTATTGCTGTCATATCTTAAGTAAGGAAAACGTCAAAATCATGAAGATGGTTACCGAGCTGAGTGCAATGAGAAAGTGGGTAGGAGAAACATCTAGAAATGGAAGAGTGATAAGTAAAGAACACAAATATTAACTGCAACAAAAATGAAAGGGGTCGATGTTATTGAAACATTGTGAGGAATTTCTATAGTGGATGTAACAGGAACAAGACATCGCAGAGACCGTTTGAAATAAGTGCAGTAGACCCACTAATCTTAATACGGAAATCATTGACAAACTTGCTTCTAGAATCGATTCTATTTCTTTGAGCATATATGACCAGACCATTTGGAGTTGATATATAAGTAGAAATAATTTTCACTTGGATTCATTTAATTCACACCAAGCAAGAATTCAGTGCTAACTTTATTCCCAACATAGCCATTTCGGTGTAAAAGACAGATTGACCTGCAGTTGCTATGTACTGGAGAACTCTATGAAAGTGATAGAATCAATTCCCTCCAGAATCCACCTTTTGTGATTTAATTTTGCGACGCATATCTTTCTACCTTTTGAGCTTGCAGTTAGTTAGATCTTGTTTGGTGCTTCTGAGGTGAATATGGCGAAGTATATTCCTTAATTTTCGAAATTTAATGTGCATGATTTTTCTCATTTTTCTTCATTCAATTATAAAAACAATAATCTCAGAACAATCGACACTTTGAAGGATTTACTGAGTGGGTGTATTTTACACTTTAGCTACAATTAGGCCGATGCTATAATAGCATCATTATCTCTTAATCATTATGTAATCATTTATCTTCTAATCAATATCTCATATATAATAATCTCTGACAAAATTAATTGAGTAATGGACAAGAAAAAAGAAAGATTACCTGAATCTGAAAACTACATGACGTAGGTGGCTGATGCTTCGACGCGCTTGTATCCCACAATATCGGACAAATGGAACTGCATCAACCACTATTATAAACCTAATTCAATAACCGCATTGAAATTGAACAGAAGATCTCACAAACTGCCATCAATCCACCAGGTCAACGAAGCAAAGTTTATGAATATGCTTTGTTAGAGGATCTTCAGATGCAGAGTACCTCCGCTTTCAATTCATGTTGTCATTCTGCTTACCTACTTATCAGAAATTGCACTCACTGAATAACGTGGTGGTGTTTCATTCTGATTAGTAATGCGGTTGCGCAATTGTATGAATTTTCTCAAACTTACATGAGCACCTGTTTGGGTTGATTATATTATCATCTTTCTACTATTGCCATGATGGGATGATTTCGTGCAGTATTTCGCATATTTATGAAGCGAAATCATCATGGAATTTTTAATCATAACAATGAAGGAAAAGAATGACGCTTCTTCCAGTGGCGTAGCCAAGGGGAGACAGAAATCTGAGCGGAGGACAATCTTTGTGTTTTATACGGGATATATTAGCATAATTCTACGTCGAATTATTAATTTATTAATGCGAGAATCTGAAATCCTACAGTAGCGCGCTTGGTTAATTTTTGCATAGCCTCTGTTGCGCAACGATCGCAAGAGATGTTCATTTCTGTGAGTCAGGTAGTCGGTCAGGCGACAATACCAGTTGTACTGTCACGGACGTCTCGAAATGACTTGCAGCCACGACACGACACGATTTTGCGACACAAGTAGAGGCCATTCATGACTGGGCATATAAACGCCGGTTCTATTTCGCTTTTGTTTCCAATTGCACATGTATCGAATGATGAGCCACTTATATTAAATCAATATTGTTAGAGCCTAGACTTCATTCTATGCTTGTGGCTGGCATCGATAATCTTGTATATACTTTATGATTTTATGTTAATCGTGTATCATGAATGATCAATAAAATACAAAATCAGATGTGAATGAATATTAGTGCTTCTTCTGATTTACGAAATTATTAAGTATAGGCTCATATTAATTGAGCCACATATATTGTCCCCCCGCAAATGAAATCCTGGCTACGCGACTGGCTTTTCCAGTGTGCCTTTGACATGCATTGAACCTGACTCGAGCATGTTAGTCGAAGTTGAATCCGGTGTTGTTCTTCACAATTTTTGTTAATTACATTGAAATGAATGATTCTTTAACTCGAGCACCAAACAGACGAAGTCTTTGCTTTCAGTGTTATCAAATAAATGAAATAATGTTTTCTATGGAAAGTGGACGAAATCCCTCCCAAAATCCCTTCCAAACAAAATACTATTCGTGCATAGTTCCACGCGGTAAAAATTCTGCCTAGGCAAAATCCGGACAGGGCAAAAACCCACCGAAGGGATCCATCCCGGACAATATTCCATCCAGACAAAGTCCGACACAGACAAAATTCCTGCTAGAAAAACTCCCCTGGAAAAAGAGGTCCTCTCAGGAAAAGTCACTCCGGACAAAATCCCTATAGGACAGAAATCCTCAAGACAAGATCCTTCCCAGACAAAATCTCAACCAAACAAAATACCTTCTAAACAAGATTCCTTCCACGTGATTTTCAAAGGATTTCATTTTCATGATGTAGAAATTCAATAATGTTCTATATCAAGAATTGAATAACCAAGTTGGTAGAATAATATATTTTTCTCTACATATTTGCTGTCGTTGAGATAACAGATCAAATGAATCATGATTAAAACTTTGCAATAAGATTTATACTTGACTCAAACATATTGAAAATTCACGCATTTCGGTTCACCAGCCAGATAGCCAGTGTAAACAGAACCAGTGCACCAGTGCATTCCGCGCACAGCCCTGCCTTGTCTGTATGGACATAACTTGCCCTTCATAACAACGCCTCTAACGTATAAAGTATTCATTCAAAATATGGATATGTATTTGAAGTTTTGCATTTGAAGGTTTGCGGTGATTGCGCAATCAACTTCTGATATATAGTATCTAAAATTCAATGACAAAGAACTTAAAATCCTGTAAAAGCAGACGATATTCGAGATGGAGAAATAATTGCTAACAATATCAGATTTCAATTGAATATGTTCTACTAATTAAAATGAAATTTGCTTGTGTTACTGAGAAGTTGAGCAACATATGGGTCGTGCACATATTATGTGACACCAAATTTAAGAAATTTTAATCCCCCCATGTGATAGCGTGATATATCCTATGAACCTCCTCCCATATAGCGTGACATTCCGGTCTACCATCCCCCTCAAAAGAAAAAATTCCTTGATCGATTTTGTACATTTATTTGAATTTTGTTGAATATATACCGTACTTTCTGCTGTACTTGTTTTTGAGTCTACGATCAAATATGCAGATAGAGATCGGTTAAAGATAGAACAACTTGTAGGCTACATGTAAATTAAGAAGTAAAAACATCAATTCCTATAATAGATGCTTTACTTCGAAGCTGCCAATGATACAAAATTTGCTGTTTTAAGGAGCAACTTCTATTGCATTTTATTGCAATAAAGCATTATTAGCACCTATTGCATTTCGACTCTGAAGGAATCGTGGCAATCGGAGCATTTTGAAGGAATTCACAGCAATCCGCAAACGAAGTACGGCTACTTTTCCTATCTCTACAAGGTATTAAAAATTTCTTCTTATCCACTTGGTGAGTTCCTGCATGTGCCATCGTTTTGAATCAGTTTGCACTTTTAGCAAAGTGATGCGCTTAAACAATCTAATTCTGTGTTTTGAATTCTCGTATTAATTGGAGTATTAATGAATATTTCAGCGATCATTTTACTGAGGAAAATTCGGACCGATAATTCAATAATACGAAGAGGTTTCAAGATTCAGACATTATACCTATCAGGAAGTGAGGTTGCCCCTGAGACTGTCAATGATCGCGCTTCAAGGTAAGTAGATGATTGTATTCAGCTACCTTTCACAAGAGAACCACGTGGAAGGTGCCCTCAAGATAGAAATTTATCTGTATTCAGCATTCATTGCATCGAGAAATTGGTCGATTGCTAACGTCGTATTCCAAAGGTTTCTTGTATTATTCTGGCCAGCGAGGTCAAGAGAAAATGGGCAATTCTGGCTTCGTAGATGGGTTATCAATTTATCAAATGTCGTTATCATTTTAATTTCCTTTGTTGCTGCCATACCAACAATATTAACATTTATGTCAATCTTATGCGTCGTCAAAGATCAACATTCCTTATATGAAGTTGTTTTGGCTTCTCAGATCTTGCAAAATGACTTCTAAATACTAGAAGCTATCAACACAGCGGTGAGAGATATATTTACGATCATTTTAGTCGGTGTCTTCACGGTTTTCAGCAGCATTCGCATGCGAAACTTAATACTTGAGAGCAATGAAGCTAACCAACAGACCTCCCATTATGAGCTATAAGCTTATTAGCTGTCAGCATTTGCTTCGCTGTTGTGGAAACTTTGTCTCAATTCTTTGTCATAGTCTGTGGCAATGTAAGAGAAACGTTTTCAGTACTTACTAAACTCTCATTTGGTGTGCGATATGTCGACTCAGCCCTAAATGTTTTTATCTATGTCATAAGAGACAGCGAAATTCAACGAGAAATGAAGGCTATGGTAAGTTGATGCATAAAACAATTGACTTGTATTGCTTCAAATGCAGGAGGAATTGAGATCAAGGATGCGGAGTCGGAGTCCGGACTCCGGCCTATAAATAGACCCAAAATGAAATACAAACAAATTATCTATCCTCGTGCCTCGTGCATAGCTGTCACTGTCAACTTTCTCCGTCAAACAAAAGTACAGAGACAGCAGTGCATGCAAAGCTTGTAATAGTTGAGGGAATGAACCGTGATAGTGGAAAAAGGTTTGTCTTTTCACTCGGTGATTTAGTAGAGAAAACGAGCCTTCCTAGACTCGATCACACCTACGCACCAAAGGGCATATCAGAGAAAAAAATGAAATACTAGTTTGTTTGAGAACATTACCTCTTACCCTCACGTTAATCGTGTGTGATGGCTCCTCCAAAGCACATATTAAAATCGAAAGTGCACGCACATTTTTTGGAGAAGGATGGGGATTTTCGTGCCTGGTAGAGACTGGAGAAAAACCGTGTGAAGCACACATCAACAAGATTGGAGGATCCGAGTCGCATGCATCCAACTTAAAGCGACATTTGATAAACTTTCATCGAAAATGATTGATAATTGATATAGGAATGATCACTTAATATAGGTTCAGGTAAGCCTATAATGATCTATGATGCAGGTTGACAGTTTTTAAAAAACTTGGCTATATACATGTAAATTTGCCACCCGGAGTCGGAGTCCTATCACTCTTCATCCCTGATTGAGATGGAGAATGTTCGCAGAAGTGATATTTAGGAAGAGGAACAGTAGTATGAATTCTACGGGAAAATATCCAACATTGATAGGACTCCGACTGAAACATTGGGTGGCAAGTTTAAAATAGACTGGTAACCTGCATCATAGATCATTAGGTTTACCTGAACCATTTTTTGTGATCATTGCTGTATCTATTATCAATCATTTTCAATGAAAGTTTGCCAACTATGCATCATTTTTGAATTAATGCTTGGCATTTTACATAGTTTGATGAACGACGAAGAAAATATTGTATTCATAAGTCACCCAGCATTCCATTATTCGGTATTAAAAACATGGGGCATCAGCCTTTAGTCGAGATCGTAGGTCACTTATTAGAGGCTTATTCTCAAACAAACTAGTACTGTATTCTACGTTTGCCCCTGAGTAGTGAAAACTGTGCCCTACTTGCCACGGATAGGTACATGGATAGGTACATGTAAAGTTTAGTGTTATCAATAGGTACATGGATAGGTACATGTAAAGTTTAGTGTTGTCAATAGGAACATGGATAGGTACATGGATAGGTACATGGATAGGTACATGTATACTTTAGTTATCGATAGGCACATGGATAGGTACATGTATAATTCAGTGTTATCAATAGGAACTTGTATGAGATCTGTTTTACTGGATAGGTACATGTGTTTGGTACACTGTGTTTCGGAACGTCTATGATCGAACTTGTGTGGTTTGGTTCTGAGCACTTGGGTACGTACCGATAGACGTCCGTTGTTTGATTTTGAATGGGTTTGCTCAATTGCGACTATTGTGACAATTATTTTTAATGTAGCACTATTTAGATGTGAAACTTTACTGTGCAGTTATGATTTAGTTGCTCCCCAATAGGAAAACCAATTCCAGAACTATGTTTAAAATGAAAAGACAAGAGATTTACAATGTAAGTTTAATTTAAGCGTGAAAAATAAATGAGGGGTGCAAATCACGTCCCTCAGGCGACTCCATGATCTTCAAGAAGTCATCACACCACTCATGGAATGTCGGATTTTTACTAAAGTCATGGTCACATTCGTGTACCGGACACTTCACCGGTAGTCCATTCCGCCTTTGAAGTGCAGAGACAGTCAAGGTCTTCCATAGGGCCACTTTGCAGCCGCAAGACAGATGCATGGTCATGTCCAACTGACCTCCCATAATGACTTGGCTGTCATTTTGAAAATAAAATAGTGGTTTTGAGGACATGCTTCTTGTTATGGAACGTTTAGGATAAGTACTTAACAGTTTGGAACAATGTCATCCTTTATATAGTTATATATATTCTTTAGGGAAGTTCGGTACCTCTCTGATTGGCTGTTAGGATTTCCTTTGTTTAAAAAGTATATAAGTCCGAGGTTTGTACCAATTCTTATCAAAGGTTCTAATCCTCACGTTTACAAGTTACAATTATTTTAAATCTACAAGTCATAATGGATCGCAAACAGAAAGCCGCAGTTGAGAACGGTACTGCTGATCGTACCACTTCGCCAGTGGAACGTACCAGTACACCTCCCCAATCTCCGATGGAGCGATCGACAACACCAAACGAGCCGGTGGTGTTCACCCAAGCCCCTGCATCGCCCGACTACTCGAGTGATGAGGATAGTGACGTATCAATTGAGACGATGCGTCACATGAATAAGAAGTCCATGCGAACGCCACTTTATGGACGGGTCACGGTCAAAGTCAAGAACGCCCCGAAAAAGTATCACACCAAACGGGTGTTCATGAGGATGGAGCCGAACGAGCGGAACCTCACAACCGCTCTCGAATTTTCGGTCATCGACCTTGACACACCACGTCGCTGTCCCTGTGCGCCCAAGAAGACCAGGATCCATGTGCAAGTGGACTTGAAAAAACTTGTACCCTTTCCTTACCTTGATGACATTTAGTGTGTTTTTTCTTAATCTCTTTATTTAATATTCATTTGTATATATGAACAGACTTGTTTTATCATTTCACAAATCGGTCTTCAGTTAAGGTCTGAATGGGAAAGGGGAACAACCATCTACAATTAATGATGTTCAATAACTGAATTGAAACAAAAAATCAAGCATGAAGACTTCAACTTGAAATAAATAGGAACATATAACTTTTAAAGAAACAGTTATGTTGTTAATTTTAAAATGCTTGTAGCAGTCCAGGATGATATCATACATGTGTCATACACGACACCATAAGAATGAGAATGAAAAGACCTTTAGAATGATATAAGGTATGTACCTATTCGATGGGAAAATCCTAGTTGTATGCAACTGTATGCAAGCAGACAAATGTTAGATTTTTAAATTCACTAAGTTTTTATCCCATTCTTTAAAGACATGTAGCTCTCTAGTTATATGTCATACATGTGTCATACAATACACCATTAGAATCAGCATGAAAAGAGCATTCGAATGATATATTGTATGTACCCATTTGATGAAAAAATCCTAGTTGTATGCATCTGTATGCAACTTGAAAAATTCCAAGTTTTTTTACAAAAATGACT
The DNA here is from genome assembly GCA_907163375.1 of Prostheceraeus crozeri. NCBI lineage: Eukaryota > Metazoa > Platyhelminthes > Polycladida > Euryleptidae > Prostheceraeus > Prostheceraeus crozeri. Next base: position 128,747 of record CAJQUW010009646.1, read on the forward strand.
AAGTTTACAAATTTTCAAAGTTAAAGTTTTACAACTAAAAATGACCATAATATACAAACCTCTACACTTGACCTTGACCTTAGACCTGACCTTGACCTTTGACCTTCATACACTTCATACACGGCGGGGGGGGGGGGCCTCAAAATTTCTCGGGCGCTTCGCGCCCTCGAAATTTTTCGGATTATAGGGTAAATAAATTTTCGAGTGCGCTTCGCGCACTCGAAAATTTATTTACCCATGGGTTCCGGGTGCCATAGATACTCTTCTTGCTTCCCTAACCCTAACCTTAACCCTAACCCTAACCCTAACCCTAACCCTAACCCTAACCCTAACCTTAACCCTAACCCTAACCCTAACCCTAACCCTAACCTTAACCCTAACCCTAACCCTAACCCTAACCCTAACCCTAACCCTAACCTTAACCCTAACCCTAACCCTAACCCTAACCCTAACCTTAACCCTAACCCTAACCCTAACCCTTAACCCTAACCTAGTATTTTAATTTGATTATTTGAATTTTGGCGCGAATTTCAAATTTTCGAAAAAATCTTTAAATTTGATTATTCGAATTTTGGCGCGAAATTTGAATTTTCGAAATTTAGCGCTTAATTCAAATTTTAATGTTCTATTCAAACCATACGTTTTATAACTTCAAATATGAATCATTATATGACTATTAATAATAACATGTATATCAAATAATACATCAGTCCATCAGTTCATATTACTTTGAATTCACTCTACTGTTTACATGTAGAAATCTTTCAACACATATGATGGCACTTCCATTTCTAAGGTTAAAAATAAACCAGCTGTTCCAATTCTTGTTTGAGTTATCAATTTTGTTTAACCGTACCAATTCCAAGATGTGATGTCATAACGTCTTTGTTCATAGTTGCTTTGTCAATTTCATATATAAAGAAGTTGCACACAACGAATTTTCACTCATTTTCAAATTATTTAGTGTCCATAACAGACGTCGTTCTTCGTTCCTCCGTTCTCCGGTTCTTATTACAATTCTGAAGTGAGTTTCATTGTCATGTTGTGCTACTTTATAGGATATTCGGGAGTAGGAACTTTATTAAGTTTTTATAACCAAATAGCTCTAAATATAGAAGCTTGGGTTTTTAGGATAGGAACACTTTATGTTATATTATTAACCATGTTTTTTTTAATTTTTCATCCTATATTAAGTCACTGAGCGAGAGACATGAATATATCAGTTTAAATGTAAGTGTATTTGAATCAACAAGATTTTCACAGTTTGTTTATAAATAAAAGATACCTAAATAAAGCCTTCATCCATTTTAAATATTCAGTCTGTCATCTGCTAACAGATGTATAAAATTCAAACTTGTTTAATTAAACAAATTGAGGATTGGTTGAAATTTTCGAAATTTCACTTTCATTTCATCAAATTAATTTCGAAATTAAATAATTTCAAGACAGCTACTTGTAAATTTCAACTCTTTCTATGAGCAAACCGTTTTCGAATGAAAATTAAACTTTCGACTTTCGGTTTCAATTTCAACTTCAGATTTCAAATCTTTCTAAGATTTTTTCAATATCAAGTTAGTACTTCATAATGTTTTGTTGGTGATATATAAATGAGTTCTCATTTAATAAGAGATAAAATTATAATCAAATTTTTTTCCTCCACAGAGATGGTCCGACAAGAGAGTCTTGCACGACAGCGCCTAATTTTTCATTTCTGTGAAACGTGCAAAATACCCGTTCGACATGCTAATAAGAGCGGCCACAAGAACTGTATCTTCAAAAGTGAATGCACGTATCTGTACTGCCTAACCTGCAAGTCATATAAACGGAGTACTGAAAAGGTTAATACCGAAGCCTCTAAGGCATTCATTGAGAAACATACACCATGTGCTCAACAAAATGGGAGGAAGGGAATCAACCTCACCTCAAAGGCTGAAAAGAGGAGGTTGGAGCGGTTATTTCAAAAGGAGAGGCCGATGGAAGGTGTCCTTTCACAGGTTGATGAGCCTACAGCAATAAAGAAACCTATCAAGTCCCGAGCCCCAAAGAAAGCCCCCAAGTCACGACAGTTCATCGATGACACCTTAAGCGATTTTGAGGTGAGTTCTGCCAATCATACATAAAACCTTCAAAGGATAGCTTCTTAAAACCGAATAAATTAATTATTGGTCCATTATACATAAAAACATATATCGTTTAATCATTTCAGGATAATGATGAGATGCCTCCTCCTAAGAAGACCAAGGTCTTAATTCAGAAAAAGATCGTCACTAAAAATGTGAGAATACATTTACTCCATTAATTATTCTATCATGTAAAAAGTCAACATTTCAGAGTGAGTTGCCTCAACAGATCTGTGTCAGTTTTGAAGAGGAGAAAGCGGCTGAATGCTTGAGAAATGTAAGTATTAAAGTTATTCATTAGCTCTTTATGCGAAATTGAATATGTTCTTTTCTTCAGCTGTTTACAGGTGTGAACAGTATACCCCGTTTGCCTACACCGGAGAAGATGTGTCTTCCTAGTCCCGTAAGTGTCATTGTTTAGTTATTTGTCAATAATATTTCTCAATGCATGAAGTATTTCCAAGAACATGTATGCTTCTCAATGAGTTGCGAACATGTTATATTATTTTTCTCTGCAGGTTGCGCGATCGCTGTCCCTCAGGAAGCATCGAAGTTTCCTTTCGACGCCAGCGACCAGTACATCGGTGGAAGAGAATGAGGAAAAGCCGTATCCTATTCGGGAGTCCTCATCAGAGGACGATGAAACCTCATCAGCGACTTCATCTGATGAGGAAACGTCGTCAGCGACTTCTTCCCCGACATCTTCTTCCGATGAGGATGATGATCCTGTTACAAATGTAAGTATCAAAGTTGGTCAACTGCATGAGTACAGAATTTTCTATTAAAATATGTTTTTTGTTTGTAATAGATTGATTTATCTTTTAGAATGACTCGTTGCCCCGTGAGACGGAGGTTGGAACCGATCAGAAGGTCACAATCCAGCCGGAGGTAAGAGAAATTCACTTTTGTATCTCATCAATGGTAAAATGCTAAATAGATGATAAACAATTGTTTCTTTCGATTACAGGACTCCGCGATGTGTGCATCTCAGGAGGAAGTCTCGTTCAGCCACATCCGGGCTTCTCCGAGCTGGAGTGTGCGCCTTCCATTATCGCCGATGATGACACTGGCTCCTTCCTCTTCGATCCCAGCCGCAGCTCCTTCCTCTCCGATCCCAGCCGCAGCTCCTTCCTCTCCGATCCCAGCCGCAGATCCTTCCCCTCACGCTGCTGCGCCCGCACCTCCAGCTGCTCTCCCTGTCCGGCAGTATGATGTGGATCTCGACGCGACAGCAGAAGAGGTACAAGACGTTGAGGTGCAACTCCGTCGTTGCCAAGAGCGCCTAAAGGAGGCTGAGGCCCGCGAGGCTAAGTTGGAGGAGGACAATAGAGGTTTGATTGAGTCTCTAAGAAATATTACTCAATCAAACCTCCTGTTGGCCTCCCAAGTTACCACCAGCCAACAGCATAACAAAGAAACGCTTGTGCACCTGGAATGCTCCCAAAATGGCATCAGAAGAGTGCGCCTTACGAGGATGGACGATTTGGGTGGCTGTAGTGACAGCTGCAGTCACCTAAAACTCTACCATAGTGGTATTGTTAAATGTGTCAGACTGTAACTTTATTACTTTAACTTTTATTTTCTTCTTTTTTTGAAAAAAATAATTGTTGAAATTATATGTGTTTTGTCTTTACAACAGATCGGAACATACGGTATTGGCTGGTGATGACGCTGACGTCATTAGCTGGTAGATGTATATAAGGGCTTGCTAATTTCAATCCTCATCAATAATCATGGTTGTCTGTACCAAGTGTGGAAAAGTGTTCACTCTCATAGGCAATTTGCAAGGACATGAAAAATTTTGTAAGTTAGGAAAAACGTATCAATGTAGCAAGTGTCCATATAAGACGAATAGGATGGATAATCTTAAGAGGCATAAACTTGTATGCAATAATAAACCGAATGATAGCATAACAGAGTCAAATTCAAATAATCAAAATAGATCTACTTCTAAGCCAACAACCAGCGCTTCAACTAACATACAAAACTTTATGCAATACTGCTCTCGGTGTGGCAAAACGTATAACTCTATAAGTAGATTTCGACAGCATATGAATGTACATAACACAAATAGTGAGATGAATATGCATAATAACTATGGAACTGTTAGTCTCAGTGAAAGCGCACTCAATGGCCATGCACGTGTGTATGATATCACGCCAACAACACCTACTGTGGACATAACATCATTTTTAGAAAGCATGCGTTCCATGTTAGGGAATTTAGTGTCTGACTTATTAAGGAGCTATCAATTGCGCGGTCGTCTGATTGCACAAATTCGTTATGTCCGTTCTGATCCTCAAGAAGAAGAAACTTTTCTCGCACACTTTACCTCATCATCCTCAAACTATATTTATGACTATGATGCTTGGTTTCAGGATCATCTAAATAGTCTAATAAATCATATTGAAGCCTTCACAAAAAAGGGTAGCAATTGGATTATAGATGATGTACAAAATATAGAGTTCAATGTAATAACAAGTCCAATACTGTCAGGTGGACAATCATTTCCTCTACCAAAGAAGTTAAAAAACTCTAAAGCTGTCATTAATGTTAATTCAAATGCAAATGATTGCTTCCTATATGCAGTTTTATCAATATTGCATTATAATGAAGTACCTTATTCAAGGAATGAAGTAAAATCATATAGTGAGTGGACATCTGAGCTAAATATGGAAGGCATTTCCACACCAGTATCAATCAAAGATATTCCAAAATTTGAGAAAAATAATGATATTAAAATTAACATTCACTTTTATGAAAATGGACTCAAAGGTGTTCGTTACAATAGTAACTTTACTGGTAGGCAAACGGTTAATATTTTGCTAATTCTAAACAATGGAGCAGCACACTATTGTGGAATTCCAAAGCTGTCAAGATTGTATAGGAGAACTTTAAAAAGACATAAATACTTCTGCGAAAGATGCACTCAGTCATTCACATATAAGACAACACTAGACGACATTTCCAGTTTTGCATTCGAGGAAAAGCACAAATAGAAAAAATGCCGACAGATCTAAAAGTACTAACAAGTAGCATGGAATATCAACTAAGTCCTCCTTTAGTAATTTATGCAGATATAGAGTGCTACATTGATAATAAAATACATAAACCTGCGGCCATTGGAGCTTATCATGTCTGGCATAATGCCCTTCAATCAAAATTTGAAAACAAGTATTACCTCTTTGAAGGTGAAAATTGCATTATTGGTTTCTTGCACCACTTAGAAACTGTAGCCCAAGACTTATATGACAACCAATGTGCAACAACTAGGCAGCCAATGACACTGTCAGCGGATGAAAAAGCACGCCATGAGAATGCAGAATGTTGCAACAAATGTAAATCAAAATTCAGCGATGAAGTCATAAAAGTTCGTGATCATGATCATATCACCGGACGATATAGGCAAACATTATGTAGGAAATGCAATCTCCGGTTAAGACTTAACAGACGGGAGCTCCCCATATTTTTCCACAATTTTAAAAATTATGATAGCCACATCGTTTGCTATAAAGCGATTGGAAGAATGAAGTCTTGGAAATTAGATGTTGTAGCAGCAACTGCTGAAAAATATATAACTTTATCCGCCAGTGTCCCTGTAAATGAATACAAAGGGAAGACAGTATACTTTAAACTAAAATTCTTAGACTCATATCAATTTCTAAGTGCATCCTTGAGTGAATTAGCCAAGGGTTTGCAAACGTATGAGCATGTAGAGACATTAAGGGTAGAATTTCCACAATTAAGTGATAATGTTTTATATCAGAAGGGAGTGTTTCCATATTCATACTTCAAAAACTTAAACACGTTGACGGAAGACTGTCTACCACCACAATTTGAATTCTATAATGATCTTACTCGTGAGCACTGTTCCGATAGTGAATATGAACACGCTAACAAGGCGTGGATTGAATTTAATTGTAGCACATTTGGTGATTACATGCTGGCATATCTGAAGTTAGATGTTTTATTGTTGGCAGACATATTTGAAGTGTTTAGAGCATTGAGTCAACGTGAGGATGAAGTCGACCCTGTACATTTTGTCAGTCTCCCACATCTTAGCTTTACCTCAGCACTAAATTTCTCTTCCAATGATCCCCCACACTACATACAAGATGAAAATATGTACAATCTATTTGAACGAGGAATTAGAGGGGGTATGACTTTCACCAACATTCACCGAGCGCGTGCACGCATTGAAGAATTAGGAAATAATATACATGAAAGTCGACATTTGACCTACTTAGATGTTAATAACCTTTACGGTTCTTCACTCAGTAGGAATCTACCCCACTCAAATTTCAAATGGTTGAATGAAAGTGAATTAGATAATTTTTTAAATGAAGAAAATGTTCAAAATATAGATGATGATGGTGAAATCGGCTACATTTTTGATTTAGATTTAGAGTATCCTGCAGCCATTCATGATGACACTGCCGATTTCCCATTAGCTCCAGAAATGCAGATGATTGAAAAGAGAATGTTTTCACACTATATGAAAAATCTATATGAAAAAGTAAGACCAAATACACATTTTTCTTCTATCAAGAAACTTCTGCTCCATCAATTTGATAGGGAAAATTATGTAGTCCACTACTCAATTTTAAAATTTTACTTGACCATGGGCATGAGAATCAAGAAGATTCATAGTGGCATAAAATTCACACAAAAGCCTTGGTTAAAAACATACATTGATATGAACTCTCAAAAGAGGGCTCAATCAAACACTGACTTCGAAAAGTCATTCTACAAATTGAAAAATAATTCTTTATATGGTAAAACAATGGAAAATGTAAGGAGAAGGAAAAAATTTAAACTAGTCAACAATGAGAAACAACTACTGAAATTGTCAAATCATCCTCTCTATGTTCAACACAAAATATTTGATGAAGATCTGGTTGGTATGGAAATGTACAAACCTTCAATAGTTTTAAATAAATTAATATATGTTGGTCAAGCAGTACTTGACTATAGTAAGTTGGAAATGTATCAATTATATTACAATGATCTAAAAGGGTGTCCACTGATAAATAGAACGCGGCTTTGTGGAGGTGACACCGACAGTTTCTTCCTATGTTTATACACATCACCATCTGTCCGTCTGGAAGATATACTTCTATACTTCGGTGAAAAGTTTGACTCTTCAAACTATGACAGTCATCACCGACTATACTCAACTACAAACAAAGCTAGATTAGGTTGTTTTAAGGATGAGTGTGCTGGAAAGTTGCTTGAGGAAATGATCCTACTAAAACCGAAAATGTATTCCATGAAATATCTAGACTCTAAGAATCATAGCATCAAACGTGCAAAAGGAATTCAGAGAGCAGCAGTTAAAAAATTGAAACATGATGACTATAGGAGTGTCTATTATAGTGAGAATGATACAACTGAAGATATGACAATTATAAATTCAAAAAATCACATAGTTAGCACAAAATCATTTAGGAAGCGAGGTCTTTCACTTTGGGAGGATAAGCGCTGTTGGCTGGATAAAAATTTATCATTACCATATGGACACTATAGCCTAGGTCTTCCCCCACCGTCGAAGAGAAGGAGATGCCTTCCTGTCACAGGTGATGTAGAATGAGTTTAAATAAAAACAATATAATATTCAACTTGTAATAGATCTTGCGATTGCTGCATCTTCCGACATGAAGCAACACTTACTAATACATAAGTAGTCTTACTAAAATTGAAATTTCTACATCTTTCCGATATGTAGAAATGATTACTAATAAATAGGTAGTCCTAATGTGAATGAATATGTGAAGAATTTGTACTCAACATCATTCCGATATGTTGAGCTAATAAAATAACAAACTTTAGGCAAACATTAAACCTAAATTTGAAACATAGCTTTCGGAACATGCCTCATTACATTAGAACATGGAAACTTAGTGACGTTCAAAACGTTCACATAACAAATTCTAAAAGAATAGCATTTCGTCATTCAATAGCAAATAGTGATCGAAAACATCGTGGCGTTTGCATTAGTATTGACTCATTGCCTTCACTGAAAGACTTTGTGGATCTCATTGACAACCATAAGACTCGGATCAAGATTCCTCTCGATGACAAGGTATGGATAAAGTGTGATTCATCAGTCAAACTATACGTCTGTTCACCAAAACGTGAAGATGTTGAATATCGATTTTTTCGTTTCAGTGACGTCACATGGGAAACCTTTACAAGGGAGATACTACCACAGATAACGTCATTCATTAAAGATGGAGGACATCAAACGGTTGGAAGTTGTAAATCGGATGTTAACTACAAAAGCAAAGTCAAAACTCAATCTACAAGAGATCGAGAGGAATATACCCAACCGAAAACAATGGTTACTGATAAAACGCAAATTGAAGCCGACAACGAGCTTACATCTTGGAAGACCCTCAATGTTAACATGGAGGATTCAGAGGAAGGATAGATCTCTCACTATCCTATTCTTTCCAAATGGAACAATCCAATGTATTGGAAGGGTCATGGAGGGTGATCTCTCATATTTACACTTAACTTTGGAACATTTACTTGGTGATTCATTATCTGATTGGAAAGTGAAGACAATGACCGTGTTATGTGAATTACACTATCACTATGATTTCCGTAAAGTTACATCATCACATAATCTAACTTATGAAGTGGAGTTATTTCCAGCAGCTCAATTGACTAACTGGCATCCATATCATGTTCATGTGTTCCATAATGGAAAGATTGTGATAACCGGCATTAAAGACATAAGTGATGTGCCTCCCATCATATGTGATTTGAAAAAATGTTTCATGAAAACCAAATTGTAGATTTTGTATATATGTGGATAGATAATGAAATGTGAACATGTTTTTTTGTATATATGTGAATAGATAATGAAATATGAGCATGTTTTTGTTTTCCTTATAAACCCTTGTTTTGGAAAAAAAGAGAGCAAGTTAATGATACAACATAAAACTTTATTTCAAAACTGTTTCAACATATTTAGTAAGAATTACATCATTTTTATCACAGTTTTTTGAAAATAGTTCTAAAGCACTTTTACAGTTATTTTTCAATGGTCTCTCGTTGACAAAATAGAGTACATAGCCACCGCACATTAGAGATGTATTACTTTGAAGTGGGAACGATGTCACTTTCCTAACAGTCCAGGAAAACCTGTTCATCCATAATGCGATATCATGTAAACGAGGTTGATTAAGAGAGTCAAAATATTCGGCAACTTTATAACGATTGATGTATACAGCAATCCAATGTTTTCCGGGAAGATTGTTGGTATCCGTATTGATGATAAGCGAACAAGGATAGAAAGGAATTGAATCAGGTAAATTATCTCTAGAAAAGACATTGAGAAATATTGTCTTGGAGTAGGGATGAGCTTTCCTCATTTTCCTCAAGATTTCTATGTTGCTTAAGTTACTCATCTCTGATAGCTGACAGTCACGTCTCTCATTCTTGTTATCTCAACTTTGCTATCATAGATAGCATAAATGAGACAAGTAATTGTTTTCTTCAAAGGTGACTCAAATGATACCTCCAGTCGTAGATTTCCAGGCTTTGTAACTCCTACGCTTTCACCACCTAGATCTGCATCTGCTGTGAGGTTGTACATAATGAAGAAGTAGCCATTCTTGTACATATCCATTGTAATTCCATTTGAATCGTCTGTATTAAACATGTTGAGGGCGGTGAAAATAGAACCATATTCACGTGCGAATTTACCATCTTTGAAATTAGGCTCATATGCTTTGCAAGATACAAATTTCCCATCCTGATAGAGTGCTAGTTTGCTAACATTAAAGTGTTGGAAATTGAATGGATTCTTTTCAAAAGCACCAATGAATGCCTCATTTTCCACAAATGTGATATACACCGCCTTTGGCATTGCAGTGGGAAAAGGATTTGGGTAGGCATGTGAGGATGATCCCGCACCAATTGTGAAGTTTGTCAACACACTGTGATTAACTGGATATATTGCATTGTTTTTCCTCAATCCTGTCGCATGCTCGTTGATGACTGACGGGTTCATTGTTACTCGCCTTACATTGAGCACGGCATTACTTATGTTGACTTGATAGTTTGTAGCTCCAAAAGCCATTAACGCGAACTCAGGATTTGCACGAATAAATTTTATTTGCATTTTAACCTGTGATAGCAGATATCTAGATTGACGAAGGAAATCAAGATAGACGGGTCCTTTCAAGTATAATTCCTTTGAATCCGCTGTTAAATCCATTCGTCTTTTCAACCCTGTATTTGAGACATCATCAAATTTCCCTTGCTGATCATCATACCACCCAGAAACTTGCAAGTGTGACTGTTTAGCTTGCTTTTGAAATTGAGTCATTGTATGTATATATGCTCCATATGGATATGCTCGATCCCCTCCTTCAATCTGTTTGTCATTCAATATTAGATACACATCTGAGAACAGACTGGCAATAGGAAGATTTGCTAACCCCACTTTATCCTTGGATGAATCGATATTTGTACCATCAGTCTTCTTAATTTGTATACACAACTCTAAATCAATGGATTGACAGTCAATATAATCTTGAGGATTGGCAGGTATATCAAACTGAATAGGCTGCTGGTTACCATCGATATTTGTTGTGGGGACTATGTCTACAATTGTTGAGGAGATGATGTCTGTCTGATGAGGGGGAGAATCGAAGAAACACAAAGCCGAATTGATACTCTGCATCGTATTAGCTCTACAAATATGTTGTCTTCCTTCGTTTTGACTTGTTTCTAGTAGCTGTGGAATTTCGTTTGCGCTTTCTTGTTTTCACTCGACGTCTAGATTTAGAACGTGCTGCTCTAGTCGGCTTTTTACTTTTCCTGCGTCTTTGCTTAGTAACTCGGCCTGATCCAACTTGTCTTGACTTCCTACGCTTCTTCCGAACTGTACGTCTCGTCTTTGTTAAATCATCTAATGCGTCTATGGCAGATTGCTGCGCGCGCATTTTCATAGATTCACCGATATCCTCACCTTGAAGCGCATCAGCTGCAACATTTGCACCAAAATCTAAAGCCCTGCTTCCAACACGCTTCATGATTGGTACGCCATACTTTTTGAGTGTTGGAAGAACCATACGTCTTAGTGCACCAAATATGCCTCCTCCAACTTGTCGTCTACCTCCAACAAACACGGGATAACCGCTCTGATATGATGGTCTACTGTAAATGCCTGTCATTATGACTATTGAATAACTATGGAAGTCACAATAGCGTAAAGCCTTATTCTCGTGACCTAATATGTAGGGTCAAAACAGTAACACCACCACAGAACGGTACTACTTCTCCTGCATCATCATGAATTGATATGTCAATTCTATTGATGAAATTTCGGCTGATTGGTAGATACATTGTGTTAAAAAATTCTCGATTGATTAGTTGCTTCCTTACGGATGAGAGAGGAAATGTGCGCAGAAGTGGGGCCTCAATGTCGCCAACCCTTGTATATTCAATAATGTTACAATAGACGTATAAGTTACTTATATCACGCTCTAGTGATGGGGCTGTATCGCCTATTGATGTACCTTCATAAATAGTTGATTTTGAGAATCCCAATGTGGTCGTTAACACGCTATCCAGCTTGATAAGAGAGTTCTTCCCTACCTTTAGAATCATGCGTTTCTTATGTGGGTCATAAGAAAAGTGATATTCATCTGCATCAAGGTAATCTACACCAAACTCATTTAACTTTGTACACAATTCAGATGGCGTTTTCAAGCTTTCAATGTTCAAATTAACTCTTTTTACAAGTTCACTGGAAGTAGACAATTCATCACCCGATATGTCTTCGCTGTATACGTGGATATCCCATGAAGCATTTGTTGATGCTTTGAGTTTAGAAGAGGACAATTGAACCTTGAATGTATCATTTAATTCTGTCAACCAAGGTGCGCTTTCAAGGCCCTTAAACATCCCAATCATTTCAGATCCAAATTCAATAACAGCGGACTCAGACTTTTCCAATGGTGTCTTTTTAGTAAAAACAATAAATTCTGCCTCCGTTTCAACAGTAAATAAAGTTACTTTCTCTTTCTTATATTCACAAGTCATTAACGTTTCTGGCACTGATCCTTGAAACTTTCTTGCAAAGTCTTCAACACTTCTAATGACCTCAAATTTATTTTTTACTCGGATGCTCCTTTTTTGTAATGCATACAATGGCACAATTCTACATTTAAAATCAGTGACTTTCCTCTCCGAATTCCACCCACGTCCATTGTACCAATACCTTGATGAGAAAGTTGTTCTGGAATACCCAAAAGTATGACTCAAATCCTTACCTAATACAAGAAGAACATGCTTCCCTTCCTTCATCAATTTTGTTGACCCCTTTATGACTGGTTTGTAGAATTTATTCAAAGTCAGCTTGAAGAGATCATTTATTCGTTCAAACATTCTACCGATTTCCTTTTCTGTATCTTGCAAGCTCATTGTGGGAACCTTAGAATCAAAAGTTGACGTTGCAAATGCCTTTTGAATTTTAATCATGTTTTGAACAGATGGTAAAGATGTTGAAAAAGGATGTAAAGTTAGATGATGAAAAGCCCATGTACCATGTAGACTATTTTGAAATATGCGAAAGCAATCATCCTTCTCTCGCACTTCTTTATGTAATTCAAAATAGTTGTTCTTTAGCAAACTGATATCGTTGTAATAAGTAATTTCAGTTAGAGCAACTTCATGGGGTCCATGCAGAGTAATTGGATTAGCGAATTCAACAGAGTATAGAGATGGTTTGTTACTTGGGAATATCTTGGGGTTGCTATTGCTTGGAAGAATGATATTGAAGTTAGTAGACATGTTAAAGTCATATATGGAAGAAGTCACATGCTATATTAGCTTAAAAGTTACGAGTGTCTCCCATCTCCACATTTTGTAGATCCTGATGCGTTATCCAGCTATTGAATGAATCAGGATATCCTTTCCATTTAACTAGATATTTCCTTTGATTGCCATGACCTTTCCTCCTAATTATTTTATCAATCATATACACCTCTTCACTTCTGTCTACTACTTGCAATTCATAAGAGTAAAATTTTCCTTCAATTGGATTGCCATGGTAATCTATTAATTTATACATGGTGGGTCTAAATTTTGTATTTACTTCATCCACAAAAAACTCTTCTTCAGTCCAATTAGGTAGATACCCCTTCTCAAATGTAGACTTAACCTTTGAAATCCGAACTCTATCACCAACATTAATTTTCTTTTCATTGGAAATGTTTTTCGCTTTCTTATCATACAATCGAAGCCATACATCCATCGCATTATCTGGAGTAACATCAACTGGTTTCATCTTAATGATTCGATGGTAGCTTTCATTGTAATTCTTAACAAATTTCTGCAGCTCACCTACCCAAACATGTGTATTTTTTGCAGTGAAATAGCGCCATATTTTTGTCTTCAGTGTGCGATTGAACCTCTCAACCATGGCAGCTTTATAAGCACTTTTGACACTAAACAATTCCACATTATGACTTTTAAGGAGACTTCGAACATGAGAGTTTTCGAATTCCTTCCCTTGATCGGTCTGTATTCTTTGCGGAACACGCCCCTCATCGAAAATGCTCTGAAAAGCCGCTTCAACTTCTGGTCCTCGTTTAGATTTCAGCGCACGTGCCCAAGCATAGCGAGATAAAATATCTATTACGGTTAAGATGTATTTATAGCCATCATTGTACTGTGATATCTGTTGCATGTCAGCCAAGTCCGCTTGCCATTGACTATCTATATTGTTAACAACATATTTTCTTGTTGGAAACCGCTTTCTCGCATTTTTGTGAAGAGTGTAAGTCGGTTGACTCCTCAACCACTTCTTGACTTTCTCTATTCCCACACCTGCTGCACGAGCTAGAACCTCCGGACGACTGAAACTTGCGGGATGATTTAAGTCGTAATAAATCTTTCTGAGTTTCACTGCTGTACTCATCGTCTTTGTTCTGATTTGCACGCGTATTACTCGCACAGCAACTGCTAACACAATTGATATCAACCTCTATGCCCTCTTCTCCTTTGCCTTCGAGCGCAGATTTCAAACAACAGCAAAATTTTTGTAGCGACATAATATGAGAGAGGCAAGGCTTAATTCATATTTGCTTAATATTTACTATACTCCTTCGCAACACGCATTGAGCGCCTAGTAGCTCTTTTTGGTTGCAGATCATCGGGATCTGCAAGCACTCGCTTGACCGCCATCGTGGGTGTTTTACTCTTTGATCCATCTTGTAAGTGACCCTTATCCAATTCATTCACAGTCGGTCCTCCAATAATATTGTGAGGTACATTTTGATCAGATAAAAATTTTCTGAAAATATGTCCACCCTTGTGGTGCACCTAGTTTTCGCCTTACATCTCTGACAGCATATTGTAGAAGGTCATCTATGTGACTATTTCTAATAACATCACCAGTTGTTTCATCTATTATCTCCCCTCTCTCATTGAACTTCACATGTGGATCAATGAAGTCAAATAATCGCTCAGCGCGCACACGATATGGTCGAGGTGTTGACAAGGTTATGAATCGTCGCAACTTGTCACGAATCTGTCGCCTCTCGTCAATGTTTTCAGCTGCTAACTGCATTCGTCGATAGGGATCCTTAATCTTCTGAATTTCCATATCCTTTTGTGTTAGTTCCTTAAGTTGATTCGTAATAGGTTGATCTATATTTTGGACTTCCTGTGCACTTTGTAATGTAGTCAATTGTACATACTCCTCTTGAGGAATGACTACCATCTTTGAATACGACATGTTTGAAAATAATAAGGCAACAAAGTACATTGCTTAAAACTAACTGTGAACCGAGAAAACTGTCATTGGTTCAGCGGAATTAGGTATGATATTTGTTCGAAATCGAAGTCGTTCCGGACATTCCTGGGTTAGATCAATAAATAGATAACCATGTGGTTTCTTTGTTACATCTTCATATATTTTTGAAAGTACTTTAGTTTGTTGAGGTAATATCTGTCTACTGAGATGATGTATCTGACTGCTATCTCTTGGATTTTTAAATATTGCCAAATAATGTGTATTCAAACTTCTAGTTCTTTGCTCTTTCCCTCCATCGAAGATGTTTTGGGTGATGTAGATAATAAAAGCTTCCCTATGATGTGCAGTTTGAATGAACATTTCAGTTACATCCTTTGAAGATTTGCTTTCTCGTAATAGATCATCTAATACTAGTAAGTCACCTGCTTTGATATCCTCAGTTGATGGCAACCCTTGCTTCACCTCATAACCTTTCTGGCGAAGTGCAGAATGTAGTTGTGGTTGAAATATTCCATAATACCATTTGACTCTCTTAATTTCCTTGTTAAACATTTCATTTCTATATTGTAGCAATTCAGTTACAAATGTAGTTTTACCGGACTGACTTGGTCCAGCGACACACATTGTGCGATCAGTGAATAGACGAAAATCTGTCATCTTATAATTCCATTAACATTAAACTCATCATCCCGCTAATTTTGCTTAGAACAACAAAACAGACACATGTTCCAGATCAAGTTTATTTACATTCAGAATAGAAACTTTCAAGTTACATTTACAAATTAAAACATTTGTGTTTCCTCATCACAATTAGGATTATAGAAAGTTTTCAAGTCAGCATCTTGGCGCTTCAACTTCAATTTAGGATTCCCATCTTTAGATTTCCGACCTCGCTTTTTGCTCTCTTCCTTCCCATCACTTGAAGCAGTCTTATCAATGTTAATTAAACATTTATCAATTGGTAGTGGTTCATAGACTAGTTGAAGAACCTTCATTTGTAAAGATGCGACTTTACCAGTCGAACCATGTGAGCCAATATAAAGTCCGGTAACGTGAACTAAGCCCATATAGCGGCCCCGTTTGAGATCCTCACATTCCATCGCGTTTGTAAAGAGATCGAATGCTTGAAAATGATCAGATAGTTTTAAAAACAGTGTATCGAATTCCGGCAATTCCTTATAACCAACTCCTTCCTCTAATGCCTTTCTCCAATGAGTGGGAGCACTTTCAGGCAGCTCAACACATTCTTTCGCGAAAGAGTCAATAGTTTTAAGAATCACCTGTTGCCATTTTGGAAAAGTCACTCGCATTTGTCTCATATTGCTATACCCTGATGTAGACATACCATTACTGTGGAAGAATGGAACTTGAAGATAAAAGCCATCATCACCATAATTCAAGGTTTGAAAGTAGAACGTATTTCCAATCCCTTGCACCTTTCGTGTCGGACGAAGCTTCAAGAGATCTTGCTCAAAAGCGTCACCTTCCTCTCTGATTGTATACATTTTCTGAGTCATGTTTCAACAAGTACTAATTCGGAGCTTTCAACCAGTGCAAATGAATTGTCACTTGAAAGTGGTAAAATATCATTAAAGCGTCTTCCTTATATACACCTATATATGACTCATCAATCAAAGTGATGACGTGTCACTTTATGATTCGCTAACCTTATATTAACATTGCAGCAGTTGCTGCAATCCTTCCAAGCGGACTATTGATTACACCATTAATACTGTTTCCAATATCATTTAACATACTTAGAAACCCACCACCACCGCGCTGAATTAAGTTTCGCCTTTTCTTATCACTACTCCTTGGATTTGAAAACTTTTTTATGCTATTCAAAGAGCCAGCATTCAACAGAGGCTTGTAAATAGGTAGACATTTGTGTATTGCAAAAGCTAAATCACGAATGAAATCATCACTTGAATTTTGAATCAATTTACACTTCTTCTTATTATCATGTATCCTGTTTAACTTTCGCAACGCCTTTTTAAACTGACTTGAAGGTTTGAAGGACCGTTTCGATTGACGAGAAGATGCCTTCCGTTTTGCAGACATTTTTATTCTAATATGGAAATAGATAATACAATTACAATTTTTGCTTAGTACTTACAACATTATATACAAAAGTTTACAAGCATTCACAGAGTTTGTTGCTGGTACGTATAAAATTACATAAAACACTTAGCAAGTTGTAGAGGGAAACTGATATACACTCACATCGGCTAGAGTCTCATTTGTAGCAGTTATGAGCTGCTCAATGTCTTTCATTAGATGTTTTGAAATAGGACAGCACATACAGCAAGGCTTTAAATGGAAAGTCTTTAAAATATTGGCATAGTATGCCCGCAAACTGATCACCTCAGAATGTCCTTGAGCAGCCACATTGATGCTTACTGATGGCGGTCCACTGAACAAGTCCAGTTTGCACTTCTCACCCTTCTCATCATAGTAGCTGGAGGTGATAATGTCATGGAGACATGTGTTGAGTTTCCGTTGGATACTGCTGCACCAACAGCGAGAGTATTCCGGTACAATCTCCGTTTGAGATAGTGGGCGAAATACTTCGTTGAGCCAGAAACTTGCAACTCGTGTAAGAGCGTTGTTCACGACTCTCATTAGCATTCTCTGCACCACAACGTCCTCTCCGCAGCGGAAATACTTCACTATTTCCTCCATCAGATCCACCAAATCCGCTTTATAGCCAGTTATATTCACGGCAGAATAAAATATATTGCCCGTGAAGAGTTGACTTCGGTAAATTATTGAAATGGGAATGTTGGTAGTGAACGACATGCTGATTGACATTGTATTAGCCTCAAATTATGCTTGAAATAGAACGGTACAATGTCCTCCTTATATAGAAAAGTCACACAAAGACACAATAGTGACCAATCACAGACCTGCATGATGACTCATCATGAACGATATACAGTGACTGTTGAAGATATTTCTTCATCGCAAAGGGGACAAGATGAAGTTTCAAAGGGTACATAACATGTAGAACACATAACGCTATGAGAACATGGCAAAAAGAGAAGTGATCGTTCCTGTTTAAAACATTTAACGCAGTTCCGTTCACATAATAATTTAAATGTCTCTTGTTCTAATTTCCTTCTGAAGTCACTTTTATTGGGAGAACTTTTTATTAAAACACTGTCAGATGTCTCCTTCTTTCCATATCGTTCCAATTTGATCCTCCTAATTTCACTATCATTGCAGTGTAGCATGGAGAAATCCTCTATCCACCTACGATCCAAATTGTGATTCATAGCATGCTCATCTAGATCCATTAGTCGATCAACTAAATCACCAGCGTTGATATTTTCACTGAGATTTGTTACAGTTTCTATGGCTTTGAACGAATATCCAAGGTCTCTTGCGACAACCCACGACGTTGGGATACTAGTCATCATTATGTATGTTATCAAAAACTATCTCATATTTATAGCATAGTTTGTCTACGTAAAAGGAAAATCAATGTGTCATCTTGATTACAATGGTTGCAATAGTCACAATAGTCGCAATTGAGCAAACCCATTCAAAATCAAACAACGGACGTCTATCGGTACGTACCCAAGTGCTCAGAACCAAACCACACAAGTTCGATCATAGACGTTCCGAAACACAGTGTACCAAACACATGTACCTATCCAGTAAAACAGATATCATACAAGTTCCTATTGATAACACTGAATTATACATGTACCTATCCATGTGCCTATCGATAACTAAAGTATACATGTACCTATCCATGTACCTATCCATGTACCTATCCATGTTCCTATTGACAACACTAAACTTTACATGTACCTATCCATGTACCTATTGATAACACTAAACTTTACATGTACCTATCCATGTACCTATCCGTGGCAAGTAGGGCACAGTTTTCACTACTCCCCTGATGTGACCCTTGATGCGTGTGTGTGATCGAGGCTAGGAATAGAGATTCCAATTCCGGAACTGTCAATCCAGGGACTGGAGGGCAAAATCAAGGGATTGAGAAATTAACAATATAGCTGTATTCCGTCTAATGTAAGACAAATTGGCTAAGATAAAGCTACCAGAAATTCATACACGATAGATATATTTCAGTAGATATAGCCTACTCTTCACACTTCAATACAATTGTCAACGTTGCGTTTTCAATAATCCATTGATGAGACTGTTTCAATAAAGGTCGAGACTTAAATTTGAGATCGTCATTTGCCAAAGCTAGCAATATTTAAACGCATGACCAATTAGAAGATGAGCATTTGCGAAGTAGGCCTGTACAATACCGGAATTAGGAATCGAAGTAATCTTTAGGAGGCAATTGAGGTATTGAGATCTATAGGCGGAAAATTGCTCAGTAGACCACAGTTTTTGTTTACATTATTGGTCTCTGGTTAACTCAATCCTGGGATTAAATTGGTTCAGGAAGAATTATTATCATTTGACCACTGTTGTTATTCACAGCATTAACTTAGCATACAGTAAAAAGGCATATAAAAGATTCTTCAGTCGCGTAATCCCGAGCTTGGGATTTTGGAATCTCAATGTGCTAATGTAATGCATTGAGGAAATAGTTGTGACAATCACATGACATTGAGGAAATGCCGGTGCACAATAAGTTGGCGTCAGGTTATGTGATAACATTGCGTTCCAAGGAAACTTTTGACGCCAATCCCATATGAAATGAAGAAAATGGGCTACAAATAGCCAAAACATTGGAAATATCGCTGTCTCACGCAAGCGATTTGTTTTTCAATTCACACGTAGGGACTAAACTTCACGATATTTGAAGTTGAATAATGGAAATTCATTAATGTGTTTACAGATGTGTTTCATTTATTAACAGTCACCTCACATGAAATGTTAATAAAAGCATGAGAAAGATCAGTCCTTCTGCAACTAATATAGAAATATCTTGATTAGCCTATATTCTTCCAGTCTGGAATTCATTAATATTCACTTAACTTTTCCGGGGCGCTGTCGAAATACAGTAGACTTTGTGTTATGTATGTGTACGAAGAGCGGGCCAGACAACCCGTTCGGTAAATGTTCGAAAATCATACAATTTCATAAGCCAGGACAGCTTGTTTAATGAAAAATGTTAAATATAGAACCTATCTGGTGTCTTGTAAGGAATCCTCTGTGAGCAGGTTTACTGCAAACTTAATCTTTTAAGCCACAAGTTTTTATTACCTGAATGAGGCCTGTTTGAAAGATCACGCTTTTATACATGTGTGCGCTTTGGTTTGGGTTTGCTGGGAAAGAAGGACATTCCATTGAGAGTGAAGGGAAAGGTCTATGCTGCCTGTGTTCGAAGCGTGATGAATGATGATATATGGAAGCGAGACCTGGGGAACGACAGTGTAACAAATGATGAGGTTGGAGAGGACTGAACGAAAAATGATGCGCTGGATGTGTGGTATAAGCCTGAGAGACAGACTACCAAGTGATGAATTGCTGAGGCTAATGGGATTGGTTTCGGTGACGGAGGTGGTACGCAGAGGTCGCTTGAGATGGATGGGACATGTGCTGCGAAAAGATGATGTTGATTGGGTGAAGAAGTGTATGGAGATGGAAGTTCCCGGAACAAGAGAAAGAGGAAGACCAAGAACAACATGGTGCCAAGTGGTGGAGAAGGACATGCGTGCAGTTGGACTTACGAGGGCGGATGTCAAGGATCGAGATCGATGAAGAATGCAGCTGTCAAGTGGAGTAACCGGCCAACCCTGCACAAGCGAGGAAAACAGTCGTAAACGGAATGACGATGATAATGATAATGATGATACGCCCACTAGCCACTACCTTCCTTTCCTTCGAATTCTATTAATAGAATTCGAAGGAATTTCTATCATTTGTATAGAGATGTCATTTTTCTTATCTCTCTATTTTACCCCCCGTTCAAGATTGGACCTTGAGCTTTGGGTCGACCTTGGGTAAGTGATGCAAAACATGGGTTTTCTATTAATGCTGAATATATACAGATCAAGCTACAAAAATCAATATTTTTATTTGAATCTTAAGAGAGCCACAGGATAAGAGCATGAATTTCTGATATTTTATCAAATTTCCTCTGGATTCACAAAATATTTCAAAAATGGAATACTTGTGATTATTAGCTATTTCATTCAGGACTTGATAATACTGCGCATTGAAAGTTCATACATATTGCATCTACTGTAAGCTTGCGTGTATTTTGTTGCATGTGTGTATATTGAATTTTCATTTATTCCGTACATTTTATATCTTCGCAATTATCTTCGCACCCTTAACTTTCTGCGATAGCCGACATTTATCCAAAAATAATTCATTCCAATTTCGAATTCTAAATATGTTTAACCATGCACATACTGCGCAGCTATAATATCTTTCAAGTTTGTTTATATTTCTGAATGATAAAATGAAGACAATTGCTCTGTTATAAGCAATGTGTATCTCAATCATAATTAAATCAAAGATCTTTAATTAGTCAGTATATCAGTATCAGTGCAGGTTGAATTAAAAGAAAACTTTATGACGTAATACATGTACTTAGGCTACTACTTACAATTATGGTGGTAATAAATCGTTTCTCACTGGGCCCAATAGGAATTTTGGCCTATAGAAGAATCGTTATGTCAGCACAAAAAAACAAAGAATTCACTTCATTTACTTGATTTCATTCATTTATTGAAACTTGGGCTTGGGTTTTGGGTTTTGACTTCAAGTTTTTGCCCAACCTTACCCCATAGGTGCATGAATTTTAAATTATGTTTCCCTGTAGAACCGTTCCTTCTGACGATGACCAAAGAGCTGGCTGAAATATATCAAGGTTAACAGCAAAGAAGAAGATTTTGCAAGTACTTGGATTCTTAACTTATGACATTCACGTTTTTATATTTTTTTCGGTTGTACTTCTCTTCACTATCTTTGTGATTTCGCCACTCACAAGGTGGCTTGATTTCTCAATAATGATAATGGGATGTTGTAAGCGCTATTTTGCAGTGCCTCATAGTAAGTATGGAAGCCAAAACATTTGGTACAGCAGTTAACCTAGTTATTCCAACGCTAAATAACGTGTAAATATCTAATTACCTATGGTGAAGTCATGTACA
Source organism: Prostheceraeus crozeri (assembly GCA_907163375.1). Taxonomy (NCBI): domain Eukaryota; kingdom Metazoa; phylum Platyhelminthes; order Polycladida; family Euryleptidae; genus Prostheceraeus; species Prostheceraeus crozeri. The sequence continues at coordinate 150,733 of CAJQUW010009646.1, forward strand.
ATTAAGGAATAGCTATTGCGAATGCCGGTAATGATTCTATTGGCAGGCATCTGTACGTCGGAGCAAACGGGTCAGTGAGGTCAAGGTATTCCCACGTAGTAATGGTGGTCATATGACGATCGTTGCAAAGAACCGCCTACACTGTGTTCATATCCTTATTTTGCGAGGAACGCATTCAGCAACGCAGCATAGATCAATCCTGGAATAGGCTTATTTTAAGTTAAATCATCTTAGAGTTAGTCAAATTGGTGGATGGACTGTTTTTATGCCAAGCTTAGCTTTTCTCAGAATTGATGAAGACACACTGTGAATTCGTGACGCAGAAGTATTAATAGTCAATCACAGCTAGTATGCCAGGTTGTCTGTGAGTCAATATAGCAGATTAAGAAAACACGTCATTCTCAATAACCTCACTTTCCGAGACAAACGTTAGGGCCTAAGTCGTCTGCAACGTGAAGTCGCCATCGCTCGAGAATTCTTTCTGTTTATGAAGTCAGTCAATGGCTCTGCTGTTTGAACTGCATATTGAAGAAAGTATAAACGTGATAGAATCGAATAGTGTTGTCACCTTTTTCAAAACATTGACCTGACACTTAGTTTCATCGATGTGAAAACAGTCAAATTAAGCTGTTGCCTGATCTAGTCGAAGACGAGTCTGTTCCGAGATCGGAGAAAAAACTCCCATTCTGCGCGCAATGTATGCTACAACATACAAATCAGGGATCCGGAGTCCTATCACTTTGATAGGACTCCGACTCCGAGTGGCAATTTATATGAAGTCTAGCTTTTTGAAACATTAACTGGTGACCTACATCATAGATACATCATACAAGCTCACATGAACCTATTTTTTAGTGATCATTGTTGTATCAATTACAATTATCAATAATTTTATCAAATGTCGCTTTAAGTTGGATGCATGCGACTCGGATCCTCCAATCTTGTTGATGTGTGCTTCAAGCGGCTCTTCTCCAGTCTCTACCAGACAGGAAAATCCCCCATCCTTCTTCAAAAAAATGTGAGCGCACTTTCGATTTTAATATGCGCTTTAGAGCAGCCATCACACACGATTAACGTGAGGGTAAGAGGTAATGTTCTCAAACAAACTAGTATTTCATTTTTGTCTCTGATGTAACCTTTGGCGCGTAGGTGTGATCGAGACTAGGAAGTCTTCTCTACTAAATCACCGAGTGAAACGACAATCCTCTTTTCACTATCACGGTTCATTCCCTCAACTATTACAACCTTTGCATGCGCTGCTGTCTCTGTAAGTTCATTTGACGGAGAAAGTTGACATCAAGACAGTGACAGCTATGCACGAGGATAAATAATTTGTTTGAATTATATTTCGGGTGTAGTTATAAGCCGGAGTCCGGAGTCCTATCACTTGATAAGACTCCGACTGCGACTCCAGCAAAAATGGTCGGACTCCGAGACTCCGACTCCGCATCCCTGTTACAAATATGTACTACTTAAATCTTGCTATTCTCTACTGAACGTACTGTTTCTGAAAAATAGATAGAAAGCAAATAGAATAGGCAAATATAATTACAGGGAAGAAGTAACTTACCGACTAGTCATTGGCTGACAACAAAAATACAAAATAGCAAAGTCACAATACGAAATCAGAATAATTTTCAGACTTGACTATAACAGGTCAACTAAGAGACAGTTCAGACTTTAAAATTCAGACGATCGTGCATGGATGGTAAATTCACAATAAATACAGACTGATATGGCAATCATTTCATGTAAACCACTCCAGATGTTAGTTGTGTAGATCTTTGCCGGAGTCACTCACCAGGTAAATATCCGGCTAAAAGGCAAGTTATAATGGATAGTTAGGTGCAGGATGTTTGCAACTAGCTATCCATGTCAACACACATTTGTAGTGGTTCGAAGTCAATGCTGTCTAAGTCTCAGAAAACTTTATACCTTCTTTTGTACTTGGCTTCCCAAATAAAGCGCATGAGAAAAATGAGAAGCCAAGGACTATTCAACACAATTCTATCTAAGTCGCTGTAGTTGTGTATGACTGGACTGAGATTGCAATAACACGGCTCTTATGGATTCTGTTGGCCAATATCTGTTTGTTTTTTGTGAACTCGTCTGAAGTCGATGCGATATGGCAAAATATGGCTCCAATGCTGATTGCAGTTTTGAATGTACATGTAGATGAAACAATTGTATTAATATCTAAACAGTTTGAAAGAAAATTCTCGACCTAAAATTATATCACATGATTAATCCAGATTCATGATTTCTTCCCGTCTCTCCTGTCCCATTGGCGTCACCAAAATACGTCCCATAGGGCAAGATGACACGAGAATTGTTTTGCTGATTAAGTTTATGAGAAGACGTTGTAATAAGTTGTAAGAGATTATTTGCCAATAGAAAGTCATCAAATTATACCACATTACTCGGACTGCCACAACGAGTTTCTGTAGGGAAAGAGGCCTGAAATGAAACTTTCACCGAATGATGCCCCTACACCATAGGCTTACTACGAATCTGAGCGTCTGCCGAGTTCTAGTTAATTCCTCCTCTTGTCAGACAGGATCAAAGAAAAACACGCTTATTAATCCAATGGGACGCAGATTGAAGCGTTTGGCAAAAATGAAGTGTTCTATGTAGTCGCTGTTTCAATACTAAGCCCAGGGTTATAATTTTTGACATGGAATGTCTTTAAGTCATATCCTATCATGCTCATGAAACCTTGTCTATGAAGCTAAGTACATTCAGATTTTAGTCCGGGAGCTAGCGTGAAGTTGTGCAGGGAACGAGGTAGTACATAAAACTTTCACATAGCATAGTACACCTCTAACCTACTGCAAAACTTCGCGTCTGCCGGATCAGATCATTTGCTTTTCAGAAATAGAGAGGATAACACAATCCTATGTATTTCCAATGGTAAAATTGTGACATTTAAGGTGTTGACTCCATTTTTTCGAATTTTTGCTCATAAAAGTTACACAAATTGGTATTTTGTTGAACTGGTTATTATAGAAATCATCTACAGATCATGATCTTTCAAATGAGTTATCATTCAGTGACAGAGGATGAAGTAAAGTGTATGAACAGACACTTTTCGTTGGTGTAACTGCAAATTTTAACATAGAAATTTCAGGAAAATTGTTGATATACTTTAACGAAAAGTGTCTGTTTGTACACTTTACTTCATCCTCTGTCACTGAATGATAACTCATTTGAAAGATCATGATCTGTAGATGATTTCTATAATAACCAGTTCAACAAAATACCAATTTGTGTAACTTTTATGAGCAAAAATTCGAAAAAATGGAGTCAACACCTTAAATGTCACAATTTTACCATTGGAAATACATAGGATTGTGTTATCCTCTCTATTTCTGAAAAGCAAATGATCTGATCCGGCAGACGCGAAGTTTTGCAGTAGGTTAGAGGTGTACTATGCTATGTGAAAGTTTTATGTACTACCTCGTTCCCTGCACAACTTCGCGCTATCTTCCGGACTATTTGTCAGGCCTCCTGATGTCGAAACACAAGCATTTTGAGCAGTTTAATCCACATTTAACCACATTCCCGCATATATAGCCGATCAGAAACATGATAATAATACATGCACATCATAGGAAATGATGTGAGGGCATTCCATTTCAAAAATCATGGTTCTAGATTCAGTAGTTTTAACTTAATAAGCGAAATATAGAAAATTTCATTCCTACCAAAAAACTTCAATCTGTGTTCAATAAGTCACGTGGTTACAATCTGCAACGAAGAAAAGGTTATTTAAATACTACGTATGAACAATTAAACAATAGGTAATGTTAGTTAAATATCTTTAAGAAATAAGAGCTACCATTATAACCTAATGTTCGTTTAAGCAATGGATTGCTACTAAAAATTTTACCACATTCCATAGTGAATGTAGTAAAATTACCAATATCTTAAGTAGAAATGGCTATCCATTGCAATTAATTCAATCAACAATTAACAAATTTATAGGTCGTAAATTAAACAATTCTTCACGCGTAGCATTTGATAATGACTTCAATAAAATAATCAAAATCCCCTTCGTGGGTTATGCATCACAGAAATTTAGTAATAAGTTAGTAAAAATATTTCGTTAACTTAACTTGGGGAATGCAAGGTTGTTATGACCTCGTTCAAAACTGGAAGATATTTCTCCCTTAAAAGTAAGTTAGGTCCAGACATGCAATCGCGTCTTGTCTATTGCTTTCAATGTCAGGTTGATCCTGATTGCCAATATATTGGCAAAACCAAAAGACGTCTGCATCAACGTAAACTTGAACACTTAAGTGGCAATAGTGCCATTGCAAAACACATAGAACAATGTAACCATTGTTTTCGTAACTACAATGATTGCTTTAAAATCATTTACCGTGGAAACTCGGACTTTGAGATTAGTATTGTTGAATCTATAAAAATTTTTATTAGCAATCCATTGCTTAACCGAACATTAGGTTATAATGGTAGCTCTTATTTCTTAAAGATATTTAACTAACATTACCTATTGTTTAATTGTTCATACGTAGTATATAAATAACCTTTTCTTCGTTGCAGATTGTAACCACGTGACTTATTGAACACATATTGACTGATTAGATCTCCACCGTCTAAACAAACTTCAATCTTTGTCCCATCGGATTAACATGTGTTTTTCTTTGATCCCGTCTGACATGAAGAACAGCCAGGTAGAACTCAACATGCGTGCAGATTCAGATTCGTAGTAGGCAAATGGTGTACATCATTATGTGAAAGCCTCATTTTCGGCTTCTTTGACTGCAGAAACTCGCTGTGGATGCCGGACTATATCGTCGATGGGATAGCATGCTGCCAGAGGTACAATTTCATTACTTTTTACTACAGGCTTTCAGAGCATTCAGATTCATTAAACTGGTCTGGAAAATTACTGTCACGATTTTGGAAATTTGCATTACTCGTATGTGCAAGCTTCTTCTCCATTTGTTAATTACTCTTCATAGTAGTTGTTCCTGGGTAGGAAAATATTTTGCATGTATTAAAATTTTATAGGTTATTTTGTCACTTTATCATAATTGGCTTGTTTTCGCACTTTTTTGAATAGACAATAACTGTTTATGACACTTTATAAGTTATAGCACAGTCATATTCTTCGGTTTTGAGGCAAAACACATTGATCACTTTTCAAGTTCTATTTTAGACAAAAAAATTCATTAAGTTAAAAACAGTACAAACAGTACACAGTCCCTGTTTCGAGTGTCATCCTTTGGGGCATAACCGGCCAGCGCAGCGTTGCATTAAATAGAAAGTTCGAACGATCGAACACTCACCTAAGTAATTCATTCTTGCCCTTAATGTTCGGAGCAAGTCTGTGAATTAAATTGGCTTCACAAACACGAGTCATCAGTGGGTTGTTCTGATGGTCAATCATGTCAAATCTAAAAGAGTCAATGCGCGCATTGGCGTGATGATGATGAAACAACCGACAACACACTCATGCCCTTCTTGATCAATGCAGCTTGTCAAGTACGATACATTTTGTGCTGTCTTGAGCCATTTCAAGACAAATGGGGGCGCAAATGCCACTTTAAGAAATTTTGTGTCTATGACAAAAGATAATTCATTGATAAGATATAGAAGTCAGTCTGATCAACAATGTTGTTGGTTGAATATATGGTACTTATGGGTTATCTGCCCCCCCCCACGTTTTCAAATTTGCCTAAAATCTGCAAAAAATGAATCAATCGTCACCAAACTTCGGGCACACGTACTTAGGCACATTTTCTACCTACATACAAGATTTTATGCAGATCAGACTAGCACTTTTTGAATGAGAGACGATAACGTGAAGTGCAGTGATGTCAGCAGCTTGAACTGACTTTGTCAGTTCGGCGCATTATTGTACTCGTGTGTGCATTCTCCTTCCGTCTCCTACTCATCCAGTGCTATTTGAAATCTTCCTACTTCCAAGTTAAGCACATTAATGGAAAGAATGTGGTCTGGGTGATTATCACTTCTAGAGTTGTCGCGACATGACTTTGTTGACTTAGTGATATCTGCTCAGACGATGAGGTCAGGAGAAGTCAGATCAAGTTGCAGACATCGCTGCACTTCACGTCATCGTCTCTAATTCCAAAAGTACTTGTCCGATTTTCTAAAAATTCCGCATGTGGGTAGAAAATATGCTCAAATACGTGTCTCTGACGTTTTGTGATCATTGATTCATTTCTACGGATTGTAGACAAATTTGGAAACGTGGGGGGGAGATGACCCATGAGTACCGAATATATTAGTGATGTTAACGGCCACGACATCTTTTGGTTGCAGCACCTTGAATAATTTTCGTGAAATATTTATTCCTCTGAATCGTGATTGCTCTGAAAATATGCATTATTGGGGCATGCTCACTGTCCTTTGTTGCCTCCGTCAGAGCTTGAGATAGTAAGTCGAAGTCAAACTCGTTAGTCGAAGTCGAGTTCGTCAAAATTTATTAATGCTCAAGCATGTCTGCGCTCTATTTTCACTTCGTCAAGATTTGCAAGTGAATACAATGAGATATGATGCTTTAGATTTAAAATTTCAAGTCAAGTGACTCTGCTAGTAGATAGGCCTTCCCCATAAATCTCCAGAACCTAGATGTCTACTCGTATTTACACAAAAATCTCTTCTCCTTCGGCTCGGAGATTCTCCCTGTGTAACTAACTACTCGCGGACAGTAGGTTGTTATACATTTAAGCTTGAAAGAGGAATCATAGAAAGCTGAGCCATCCACGAGCTCAACATTCCATAGAATTTAAATCACTAAATAAGACAAGATTATCACAGCTCAATAAGCACTCAAGAAATATTTTTATAACCATTGACGCTAAAGTCAACAACAAGCAAGGTGCATCATCATAGAGATCGAATGGAAATAGAAACAGACCTTGAACTCAATATACCAGCGATTGTAGGCAATGCCAGAAAAGTAATTTTCTACCTTGACCCTGCCTTTGATGTGAAAGTCCATAGACATTCATTTATTAACTTCCGCGAATCGAATTAGATGTACCCCCACACAAGCTAGATATTTACGATAAAGTCGGATACCGGTACTATGCATAATATCCGAAGACGTTCTTGGTTCAAACTTGATACAAACAGTGCTTTAGAATTTTTGCATTTTTGTCATCAAGTCTTGTTGTGTTGCTTTATCTCAGGTTTGACATGGTCAGTCAGAATCACAACTACGTTGGAGGGTCTTAAAATAATCAATGGCATAGAGTAGAAAGATAATGATCCATTCTTGGCGAATTCTTTCGAAGATCGACGACCTATTAGTCATAGTCGAAAACTGTGTTTGTGAAAGAAAATTGTGATATGAATAAGGAGATTGATAAGCCGAGCTGCTATTTAATTTTCTTTAATGCTTTCAATATTTCGTGGTTAAAACCACATCATCAGGAATACAAAGAATACAAAATGATTTATACTAGGCAGAAGATGTAAAATTTAAATGTTAGTAGAAAAAAATCAGATGGCGGTAATCATTACATTCATCTTTGTTGTTGACAGAAGGATTTAAGATATCGATGATCATTGCCTCACGGAATCTAAGGTTAACAATATCATGATCTTTATCTAAGATGTCCACAGATATTTTGCTATTGTCACACTGATGTAAATGCTTATAGATTGACGAATCTGAATGGTTCATATGTTCGGTTATTGTTGTGTGTAATTTTCGTGCAGTGCTACCAATGTAGTATTGTTGACATTTGGTGCATGTTACTTTATAAACTACAAGTTGTTTAAATCAAATGGCTTTGTTGGGGTTTCTACACGATTTCCATTTACAAGTTTGTTATGATTGTTTTTTTTGTTCATTGCCATCCTTAAGGTGAATGATTGATGGGAGATTCTTAATGTCATCTGATTTTTAATTTATTTATCTGAGTTACTTTTTTTTCAGATGCCAAAAGAGCGGTGTGATGTATGGAAGCACTTCTCAAAGATCGAAAAAGGTGACAAAGCTTAAAGGAGCTTGTAGATCCGTATCAGATGCCACCCGGAGGAGATGTCATCTACCTGTTGGATACTCCTCAGCTCCTTTACAGCTCAAGGAGCTTTATAGAGAGACTGTTCGCAGCAGTTTATCGTCTCTAGGAAGAAGCGATTGAAATATGCAATTCATGAACATTGGTTTATCTCATCATGAAGAGACTTCTTCACAATGTAATTCCATTATCATTGAGAGTGATAAAAGTGTTGATCGTGATGATTGTGAATCGATTTCCTCGTCGTCAACTGCACAAACCGCAAGCAACCGGACTATATTGACTGACACCCAGAAACAGAGTCAAACTCTTTAAGATAGCAGTGTGAGCCAATCAAATACCAATCAAACAAGTATAACGCCATTTATTGACCGAGTGTCCTGCACAGAACAACAAGACATAGAAACGGCATTAGTACGAGCCATCTTTATCTCTGCAACTCCTCTGAATATATAGTACAGGCAATCTGCAGCGAATTGCACATCAACCGCCATAAATTGCAATATTTTCAAGAGTGGGCTCATCTTGTAGAGAAACTATCCCTTATCAAGATATCAAAAATCTAGGAAAATCTAGTTAGTGGAACACCCTGAACACTACACTTGAAGTTCCGAGTCTTTTCGAAATATAAAAACACGCTCAATCCAATGAAATCGCAGAGTCAGATAGCAATAGCCAATCAAAATGAAGCGCTACAGCCTTCTCTCATGCGCTACATTTACGTCCACATGGATCTCAACAATATCAGCTATGTTTTCTGAATTATGCACATTCCGAGCCGCTAGGTCAAAAACGCGGTCGCAGATAGTCTAGCAACCCCTTTTTGTAGTCATGTCTTGTAGATAACTTTCCTAGATAGCCTATTGATGAAGATTCGTATAAGAAATAAATTATCATTTTTTCTAAAGCTTTTTGCAAGTACTCCCTTTTGAATATGCATAGAAATTCAAGTATCTCTATCAAAAACAAGTTTACGCACACCTATCATCTAATACACATTCTAAAGATGTAAATTGATGCAAATTTTGCCAGTGGCAAAGGAAAAATCTGCCTGTACTTCTATTACCAAAACGCCCATCTTATAATTACTTCAACATGAAAGCATGCAATAGCATAATATAATTGTCTTCTGAATCAAATTACGGCTTCTGAAACAGTGGGATGAAGCAGACATACAGGATTATCACATTGTAAACCTAATTTTCATCTCGAGACCTGAAATTCTATGCCATAGAGTAGGTATATTAGGTAGAGTAGCAACTCAGCATTCATTAAATCCCCAATGTGTCTCCAGTCTCGATTTTATTAAATGAGCTCGTTTTGAATACAGTTGGAATTGTTTCCAAATGTGAGACATGCACATTTATGCAGTTTTGAAGACATTATAGCGGAATTGACTGATCATGATAGTATAATGCAGAACGAAATGATGGTACTTTACAGATCCTCAGTGTCATGACAGCCTTGGAGAGGTGCAATGTTTCTTAAATTAGCAACTCGATGACCTGCTATTGCTTTCATGCTGACCTCAAGAGAATCTTCTTTAGCGTGATCATATCACAGGGAGCCTGCCACTGGTAGAGCAAAACAACATAATCAAAGACAATGATTTCAATTGATTTAAAAATATGTGAATGGTTCCACATCACTATTCATATTCAAGAAATGAAACACTAATTTAGTAGTAGGGGCGTCATGTCGGTTAGTATATAAATTGGCAAAAATTTAGCTTTTTCAAAACTCAAATAATTTTTGGACCTCAGGAGCGTAATAAAAAAACTGAATCGTTTCATATAATAATTATACCTATATACAGTCATGGAAAAAATATAGCACCGGGTGAAAACATGAAAACTTAAGACTTGTTCTTGCGTCACTTTCACATACCTATTATTACTCCGATAAATGAGCATCATGATAGTGATGAAAGTACAATATTAACAATATCAAAATCTTGTGATGCCTCCGTCAGCACGTATAGTTCATCCATACGATCAGTCATAGGATAAATTAGGGATTTCCGATAACTTCGTACTTCCATGAGTTCTCACCAAATTTCTTCTAAAGTTGCAAAAAAATTAACAAGAAGTGGCTTAACTAGAAGAAATCTGCATCAGTTTGCATCTGCAGATTGCTACAAGCATTGTTCAACTGGTGACTAAGAAATCTAGTCGTTTGGAATGTGCATAATTCAGAAAACATAGCTGATATTGTTGAGATCCATGTGGACGTAAATGCAGCGCATGAGAGAAGGCTGTAGCGCTTCATTTTGATTGGCTATTGCCATCTGACTCTGCGATTTCATTTGAGTGAGCGTGTTTTTATATTTCGAAGAGACTCGTGACTTCAAGTGTAGTGTTCAGGGTGTTCCACTAACTATATTTTCCTAGATTTTTGATATCTTGATAAGGGATAGTTTCTCTACAGAATGAGCCCACTCTTGAAACTTTTGCAATTTGTGGCGGGTTAAAATATATATTCCTTGGACTAATAACAGAAAACATTTGGTGTCGTGAGTTCTTCCCAAAAATTCGCCCATCATTTAAGATAAAAAACACGACACAATATGAGTAATGCATTGCTTAAGAATGAAAAAAAGAGAATCGACACTTACCTAAAATATTTGGCCTCGAAGTCTAAATCCATTACGGTATCCACCGATGGTTGGTCGTGTGTTTCGAACGAATGCCATGTAGGCCCTAGAAGTTATGTTTATGACTCCGACACTCATATTCTTTCAAAGTATTCATTCAAATGAAGAAAGACATACTGCGGAGTTTACTGCCGAGAGTATCACACAGTCTGTTAATGAATTCTGTCAATTTTCTGAGATTAGTGCGCAAATTGTGAGGTCAATGGTCACTGACAATGCGGCAAATATGATTGCAGCTGCTGATATCATCAAGAAGAAATTTCCATACATCTCAACGTACGGTTGCTTAGCTCACGGGATAAACCTTATTATATCAGATCTAAAAAAATTGATTTTATTTGCCACAGTTCTGGCGGAAAACTTAGAAATTTCACAATTTTGAAATACCGGCAGAGGCATAGGCGATACTAAAGCAACTGTGTGGACTGAGTGCAAAACTTGGTTATCCAAGACGATGGTCAAATTATTACAAGATGCTAGATCGAAATTTGAGGATCAAGAACTGCTTGCGCTCAGAGATTGTTGATAACAACTGCGATGTTCCCATGAGTCTCCAATTGAGGTTGTTGAACAATGACGATTTCTGTAAGCCGACCGAAGATGTCACAGGTTTGCTTCGACCAATCTGCCATGCTATTTCAGTTGCCGAAGAAGATTTTGTATCTGTATCGATAGCCCCACAAGTACGTATTCGCCTACATGGAACTTTCAATGAAAGAATCTCTCGAGAACACTTTCACAGAAATTGAAAAGGAGACCATAGAAACAATAATTCAAAATCGACGGAACTTTAGTCTCCATGGCAAACATTACGCTGCAAACCTCCTTGATCCAAGATTTATACACTGTAAACCATCACCTCCTAAAATCGAGTAAACCTGCATCCTAAAGCGCCACACACTAGAATTTTAGGAGGTTGCGTGAAATAGAATGTTGACATACTAAAGAGAACAATAACCCTAGTGCGCTAGCCTCCTAAAACACTTTGCTTTAGGATTTTTTTATTAGTTACGAATAGTGTCTTGCTTTAGTGTGTGATTTAGGAGGTGCTGGTTTAGAGTGTAGGTCGAACTCTTACCGAAGATCAGTTGATCATTGCTGAGACCACGATTTTCGAAATAGCTAACGAGCAGAACGAACTGCAGTATGCATCGATCTTCAGGAGCATCGAACGCGATCTGGGATTCTGTCCAACGTAACACGATGCATGGAAAATCTCATACGACACCAATCCACGTATATGGTCGGAAGTATATGGGAAAGTAGGTCAGCTGAAGAATGTCTAGAAACAAAGAATGACAGAGTAGAATGCTCTTTTCCATACTACTCAGAAAATTTACAATTTCAATTTTCTCGAAAATAGCTCGATGAATATTTTGAAAATTGACATTTCTCGACAACTCAGCCAACAGCAGAGGGATTCCACATCATTAGATCATCAGTAGATGGATATAACATTACATGACATCAAGGAGCATTCATCGGAGTAAGTCTTTGGCAATTTCTCAGTAAAATGATATGAATCTTTGCAATAGCTTTGTAACTTAAGAACGATTGGTTTGAATACTTCATCCAATATATATATATATACACCCATCCGATGGTTGACTTTGGACACTCAGGATTTTTTAAAGCCATCTCCGTAAAAATGGTTGATGGTAGACATGTACTAAACCAAAAAAGCCTATTGATATCTAATGTTTGTAACTTTTCTGCTTTTAAGTAATCAAATATTTGAAGTAAACTTTAAATCTGTCCAAAGTCACCCCTCCGCACGGTATAGGCTATTCGTAGTTAATAGCCAAACCTGCGCATAAAGCGGACCTGTTTGCACTTTGCACGCACAATTGCGTGTACATAGTATTTCTGTTGCCAATAGGTAATTCACAGTAATTCATACACTGGATTAGGTAAACCGCAGTCATATGTCATCCATACGTTATTTGCAGGCAGCTAAATTTTCCTAATATTTGTAGATAGCAACATATAGGCCTTTATCATGCAAACCGGGAAATTTTCGTGACATTTTTGTGAAATGCGTTCAATTGGAAAAAACGAAAATTACTTGAAAACTGTTCTATATCATATATGTATGGGGACTTCTAGCATGTGTGACTACTATTTAGTTAAGACTGCTTGTAAACCTCAAAATTAGCAGACGGAAACTCCATTATCTATCATAAACAATGTGAACAGTTGAACACATTGGGTGGTTTGAGGGAAAGGCGACAAGGTTCGATGACATACAAGCACACATATGCAGGTCCTTCATTTTCCAACAACATAACTGATCTCTAATGTATTTTGTTTCACAAAAGCATTGTAGACTGTCACCGCGGTACTTGAAAGATCTGGTAGATTTTTTAAATTAGGCCTAATTTGTTTTACTGTGTAATAAGTAATATTTGCAGTTACGTGAGGCAAGTTTGAATTAATAAGGGCGATTTTTCAGTACAGTAATATGCCAAGTTCATCTGCACGAAATATAGGTTTCGATCGAACACTTCTTCATCATTTACAGAGCTCGATTGATTTTGGTAGTGTATAACAGGTCGCTGTAAATGCGACATGGTTCATCGAGGTAATTGCGACCAAGTTCAAAGATTTGATTTTTGCTGCTTGAGGTTCTTAGACACTTCTGTAGTTATACTTTCTAATGTTATCTGTCAATAAAGACGTCACCAGAATATTTAAAGTCATAGATATCTCCAACGATGACAAAGTGCAATGCTGAAGATCCAAGCTGGGTTCGAGTTCAATGATTTCCATCGATTAGCGACGGATAGACGCAGTTTCATCTCACACAGAATTAGATTGTTTAATCGTGTCACTTCGCTAGAAGTTCAAACTGATTCAAACAGATGGCACATGCAGGTATCTATTAAGTGGGCAAAAAGAAATGTTTAATACCTTGTAGAGATAGGACAAATAGTCGTGCGTCGTTTGCGGATTGCTCTGAATTCCTTCAAAATGCTCCGATCGCCACGATTCCTTCAGATTCGAAGAATTCAGATCATTGCGCAAAAGTGTTCTCGATAATGTTGGGCCCCCCGATCATTATTAAAAAAAGTTAGCAGGCGCACGAAAAACGTTCACAAACTTCTCTGTAGAACTTGACATCGACTGTGTCTCTTTGCTGTCACGGTGTGTCGGAAGCAAAATTAAGCGAAGAAAAATGCCCACCAATAATTTTAAGTTTTTCTAGATCAGAATTTGACGCTGAATCCAATGAGACCAAAATGAAAATCTTTCATCGAGGGGTTCTCGAGATAATCGATAAAATCGATTTTATCGATCACTAGATTTGATCGATACGTCCCATTTTATGATTGGAAAAATGCCCATCAATAATTTTAAGTTTTTCTAGATCAGAATTTGACGCTGAATCCAATGAGACCAAAATGAAAATCTTTCATCGAGGGGTTCTTGAGATAATCGATAAAATCGATTTGATCAACAATATTAGTTTTGATAACGCACACTTATAAGCACAATTTATAAATTTAAGCAATTTGTTTGAATTAATTCCAAAATGTTTACTGATGCATTTAATCAGTCTTTCTTTAATAAGAATTCGAACATTTTGAGATTATATAAACTGTATATTTTGTAGATAAAAACACAATATCGAGAGATATAGAAAGCAATCTGCAGGATTTCCAAATTGATAACACTTTGTAATTCACAAATGGCGCGCATTGTAGGAAGAAACTGCACACAGCAAATTCCGCTTGTAGCGGGGATTTGAAATGTTATTTACCTTGTAGTTACACCAAACAGTGAAAAAGTCTCTGTGAATAGATTCGGCTGCCTGTTCACTGTATGGTCCGAGACCGGACTCGTTCATTTCGCAGAAATCAGGAACGTTGTCTCAGGATCTTGTCGCGCAAATTGCAGTCATAGTTATATCCAAAGCAAGAATGCACCACTGCGTTCAAAGAACGAAATGCCCGAACTTGTGGCAACGTCGAGATATCACACAACTGCTGAAGCAAATCCACAGATTGCAACAATTTTTTTGCCGAGTTGCCATTGAAACATCCTCCATGATGGGACTCTTTTGTCACGGAAGCCCTTTCTAGCCATTTCTCGGCAATGACTGGCGCTGTTTTTATGAGGGATTGAAAAATCGTTTTCACTGATCCTGTCATGAGATGAAGCTCAGGAGGTGGCAGTTTTAAGAGAACAGTATCTGATGCAGATTGGGAAGGCATAATCAACGACGGATGAATCACATTCTTAAATTGCTTGGCTTGAGACTTCTTCTGTCCATTTTCATGATATTTCCAAAATTCCTGTTTGATGCCTTTGAAAGTTTTAAGTGGGCCATTTTCACAAAGATCTTCTTTCCGCGTATCACACCAGCAACAAGGATATGAGCTTCCATGAGCCATAATGCCAATCATAATATTGCTGAGTTTCATGTCACTTACAAGGAAAAAATCTCGCTCCAATTCGTCCAGCTTCAGCAGTATCCATAATTGTTTGATGTTGTTGTAATTCTCCTGTATATCGGGAATGCAAGCCAACAAAAAAATCTTTTTTACTCCAGAATATTTGAATCTGCTAGTTGAGGAACAAGCTCCATAAATGGACGCCGGGTTATCCGATTCGGCTTTGATGCCGCTGACAATGGACAACATGATTTTTACAAATCCCTGCCCTCCATCAACACAGATTTTGATGATTGAATCGTCGTCATTATTCAGATTTCTTGCGGAAATGACATACTCGAGAAAGTTCTTTGAGTCTTTGCAAAATACGACGGGATGGCGAGGATGACCAATGACTGTATCATTTGCAACCTCGAAGAAATCCATCTCAACAACATCGAAGAACTCATCAAAAATATGGTCTTGTTCAAACATAGTTAATTTCAAATTCGATTCAAAATTCTTCCGCGGATTGGGTACAGATTTTCGAAGATCACTGACCAATTTAATCGTCTTTCTCGTACTTAAAGAAAGATCCTCACGAATCTGAAGAATATCATCAGACTTTATCGTCGACGAGTCACTGTCAGGTGAAGAGATACACAACCTCAACGTTGACCCTCGTTCGGTTGTCAAGGTGCAATTTCCAGAGTTAGCTTTTGATTTCACAACATGTGCAGTAAATTGTTCAGTCGCGTCTACCTTCTGTAAAACATTTGAAATGTTTTCATTCAATTTCGTCTTTGAACACACATGAGAAAATCCACGAGAAAGAATCGAAAAACAACTGCAGCAAAGTCGTACTTGCTTTGGCTTGATTTCATCACTATCATCATCATCAAGTCGAGATGTCGGCCTTCCTTTGAGTAATTTGTTTCTTGTTGCAGGTCTGAGGAAGTTGCTTTTCGCTCTTTCACAAATACAGCAACTACAGGAACCCTCCATGTTGATAGCACTGCGCGATTTAACGGAATTCGAAATGGAAGAATAATCAAAAAGAGTAATTGTTCTGGTGAAATCGTTGTTGTCATAAGAACACAGGATTCGACGACATGTACCACAAAGAGACGTCGGCAGCCTCAAATCATCAGTAGAATAATCAATCAGGCAAAATTCATTGATCATACGTAGCTGATTATCGTTGATGGGTCGTGCATTTCTATCCTTGTCAAAGCACAATAAACAAATCACACGTCTAGCCTGCAAATGCGTTAATGGCGGAGGCATAGTGAAGCCACTTCGAGAGTAGCCTGTCTACTGATGAAAAACCAAAACTAGCCTGCTTAAGAAAGTCAATCGACATAAACAAAGATGATCAATCAATGTATCTGTCTTGTGGGGTCACGTGTGTCTGCGCTGTGCACGCGCAACTTACTGCTTGTAGGGGAGATGACTCACGCGCTGTCGCCTCAAGGACGACATTGTAATTGGCTGGCCAGATTTTGGCCGGCGTTGCTGTTATAATACTGTGCTTCGAGTAATAAACACACTGTGCTACGAGTGTCGTTATCCCTTCAGTTTGCATTATCAGAGAGATTACCATAGAAATTTAACAATAAACTCCGGCTCTCATCACCAGGGTAGGATTTCTGTTCCGTTGGTAGCTTAAGTAAAGATGAAAAGTAAAGTTTCACGTTCTAATGTCAATTCTAATTTTTGAATTTCGATTGTGAAACAATTATGTGAAGTTATTGCGCTACCTAAGATGCAGTGCGACAAACTTGATAATAATCTTGAAACCCCCTAAATATTGTATTTTTATTTTAGTCTCAATTCTGATGTTCGTCAAATTCTGATGTAGGAAAACTTAAAATTATTGATGGGCATTTTTCCAATCATAAAATGGGACGTATCGATCAAATCTAGTGATCGATAAAATCGATTTTATCGATTATCTCGAGAACCCCTCGATGAAAGATTTTCATTTTGGTCTCATTGGATTCAGCGTCAAATTCTGATCTAGAAAAACTTAAAATTATTGATGGGCATTTTTCCAATCATAAAATGGGACGTATCGATCAAATCTAGTGATCGATAAAATCGATTTTATCGATTATCTCAAGAACCCCTCGATGAAAGATTTTCATTTTGGTCTCATTGGATTCAGCGTCAAATTCTGATCTAGAAATACTTAAAATTATTGATGGGCATTTTTCTTCGCTTAATTTTGCTTCCGACACACCGTGCTGTATGAGCCAATTGGCGTTCAATGCACAATTTTGCGTGCTTAATGTTGAACTGGCTCCTCATTGTTCGATTGCTATGCCATTATGTCAACAGTCTGTGTCATTTCATTAACGCCGCATGTTCCAACGTTTCCTTTCTAGTCAAACAGAAGAAGAGACGACCTATCTAATTCTGTGTCATCTCAGTAAAAGGTCACTTATTCTGTGAAGTCTATAAATGGTCTGTATTTTTCAATCGACATTTATTCTCAGTTGAAAGGCAAAAGTTTTAGGTATAAATTATGTCAGCCAGAAGCAATCTGGAAGTTATGGAGTCAAATCGGTCATAAACTCATGACACTTTTCTGACTCCCAAATCGCATTGCATGAAATGAGTGTATCGCAATAAAGAATGGTAGTATCTCTTTCAGTTTCTAAGAAAAGTGAGCACTACAAAATTTTTGCTTTTCTTAAAAATTTTGCAAATTTGTTAATCAAGATTATTTCATCAGACAAAACCAAAGAAGTTAGCCTTTTAGCACTTATGCTATTACCCCTGGTTTCTTTTCAAGTAAACACAGCAGAAATATGGATGTATATGTAATTGACCTTAAATCAGGGACTAGATTTTCCATAATTTTCATTAGTTAGCCAAACGTTTTGTTGGGTCTGGTGGATCGCACAAAAATTCAACAAAAATTTAGGAGAATGAGCATCGAGATTTTCAGAATTTATGAATTTTTCTTAATGGTGAAGAAATAGAGATTTGTCAATATTTACAGAAGTTATTCTTTACTTTTGTACACCATTTCCAAGTCATTAATGCAATTTCTAAAATCAATAGTCGCGATCTCAAGTCATTGATAAATCTCAGTTTGATAACAATGATTCGCAAACAAGTAATTGATATCTCAATTCTTCGCTACGTGAGAGGAAAGTCAATAGATACATCATCTATTTCGATTGCAAATTTGTCATGTATGTCACATATATCATTAACTCATATATTATCAGATATATCGTGTCATATATTATTGAACATTAACTTTTGTTATTGAAATGAGAAATTCCTTTTTAATGACTTGCGCTGACCCGTATTATGGATCTGAGATATATACCTTTGACCTGAGATTATCGCTATAGTATTGACTTAAGCTGGCGGTTATTGAATTTAGAAGTTGCATTAATGACTTTGAAATGGTGCAGTTTGTCAAGCATTCTAAGAGTAGCATTGAACAGATTTAAAATTCCATGTACCATCACATGACGCTTTGTCGTAACTGCTCGATACTGGGCCAATAATAGAGTATGCCATAAAATGAAATTCCATCATATCATGATTATCTAGCAGTATTCATGTGACTATAAGATTCATGAGATATCTTCAAAATGATGTTCTCTTTTTCCCCCTCGTAATGAGCACGTGATTTTCCTCAACTCTTTACATAAGCTTGTAGGATTGCTGTCAGTTTGTCAGACATTTTTAGGACGCTTGCAGTATGTTTAATAGCTCTATGAATGGCTTTTATTGCCGCACTGTAACAGCAAATAGATGCGACATTTTTTAGTTTCCGCAAATCTAGCTAATGCGAATTGTGGTCCCACTCTTGGGTCTCTAGAGGAGGTGGATGCCACAGGGTTTAGAAAGATAGCGCTCCTCAAGCATTCGAGTACTCTAAAGATGTGCGCTCTGCTGAAGAAAAAAGCAGCGTCAGTCGGATAAGATAGAGGATATGACAGAGGGTGGCATGTCACCAAATCGCAGGAGAAATCGATAACTCTTTTTCATCAACTTCTCCGTTTGAGTAGCAGTCATTGACATGGCCTCCAACTTGAGCTTTGGCTCAATAGTTGTTCTGAGCAGCTTTATTTTGGTGTGATCTAGAAGACAGGGAAATCTTTTGAGGAGAACAGATAAAAGTCAATCTTGAATGATTCTGTGCTGGAACATGTTGCGGTGTGCGCCGAGATATTTCAGTTCATGCAAGGTACCGATTACCTGGCCAGCGGGAAGACGAAGATAGCTTATCTCACACATTATTTTGCTAGAAATATGAAGAAAAGGGCAAAAAATCAGCCTATTCAAAAACTGAAAACTTATAAGATATTGGAAAAATAAATAGTAAGATGCTTAAGGATACTTTCGAAATGCTTACATTATCCCATATGAAATACTGTGGAGAATTTATGATTAATAATAAATAAAGTGACTTGAACAAAATAAAATTACAATTCTATAAGAATTTTTATTTCTTGAAGCCTTCTACAGCTTTTGGGTTAGAATAATTAGTGGAAATAGACGAAGTTTCACGTGGAATATCTGCGGAAATATCCTGAATAATTTTGACGATGCCTCCCACACAAATTCTTGAACTTACTTCATTAAAACATTGCTTTTTAAATTAAATTTATAACAGCTTTGACGGTTATAAAATGAATGTGATAAAATACAGTGTAGTTTCTGCAAAATCGTAAATGATAGATTAAACAATGGAGAGAAAATAAATTCAGCGAAGAATGGATGAAGTCAGTAAAGGTCAGTCACAAAGGAATGCAATAATTCGAAATGTGTCGATTTGATAATAACTTAAAACCGTATCTCAACGCCACGTCAGATATTGGTGACGAAACATTAATCATGTTGAAATTCAGAACAGGGTGTCATAAACTAATGGCTGAAATAGGATGATTCGGTAACATTCGATTACGAAGAATGTAGCTGTCTATTCTGCCCTGAAAAGATAGAAGATATCTATCATTTCTTAGTTGAATGCTCAAAGTACGACAGTCTGCGAGAAAATGTTCTGGCATAGACATTAATTAACACTGCAAACACATTATCTAAAAACATTGGCTATTGCTATATATACAGGAGTCCGTGGCTCGAACAAAAGCATAGATATCCATGATCCATTTAAAATAGCTCATTTATTTCAATCGCCGTTAACCTATTTCTGGATGCAATAGATATCTAACAATCGATGAACACAATGTTCGACATCAAAATACAAAAACAAAAGGAAGTTAATGTTTTCAAGAATTGCCTTTCAAAAAATTTGAAATCCTATCAAGCAAAGTATGCCGTCACTAGTCAAGTATGAATTAAGACTACAGCAATCCACTTCAAACAAGACGACAAAAACTGGCAGTATCTGCAATCGAAGTGATCAATACTCATGTCGCGGCGATAAACGACAACCCTCTTCAGTCCAGCGAGTGTCAACGAAAGTGAATCACGGAGATCAGTCAAATCCTGCTATTATTCTCGTTTGCGAAAATTCTCGAACTTGCATTACATGTGAGAAACAATTATCATATCGTTCATAGATATTAGATACTTGCAGTGCTATTAAGCAATTACAGCATATGCTATGTTTTCGAATTTATATATGAAACATTTTGTCTCCACAATTAATTGTGTTGGACTGGAATGCTGTAGAACTTGATTATGCTATGCTATATACGCTTGACATATTACTTTCAACATTGATTACAGATATAAATGATATACACCTTTTCCATTTCAAGTATAAGAATGCGACATTCAATCGTTAATTATCTCAAATCAAAGATAAAACTGTGGTTTGATTTGAGATTATTCATTAATGAACTGAGATGTAAGATTACTTCGCAGATTTACCTCAATTCAATTATAGAATTATCAAAACGATAATAAATAAACTAAAATCAGATGTAAATGCTTGATCTTTCTGAAAGAAAATTGACTTTATCCTAGTTGCTGCGGTGCATTATTCGCTGACATACAAATGCTGATACTTTTAGTTTTTAGGAAATACCTTGTTGTTGTCAAAAATGCTTTCTTTACATTTGAGCTCAATAAATTTCAGTATGTTCATTTAGTTTTCAATCAAACATGCTGCTTAGATTCAACGGACATCTTTTTATTCATTTATACCTGCACATGTGGATGCACCTCTCATATCCTGCATCCATCTATCTTTCATCCTTATTTCTATCTCGCGCAAAACAGCAAAAAAATAATCCAAATATTCATGCATTTATAAAAACGATATGTCATCACCTGCTATGCAAGATGAAAGAAGAGTCAACATATGCTGATAAAATCGACGAACTTTCACGTACGCAACCGAACTGATGGATTGTTCTGCCAACTGCATCATAGTGGCTATTCGTTGTTGATGGGTCTGCTGTAGCAGGTAGTGCCTTGTCTCCGCCGTCAGTTTCTTGAACTCCGCTTTCCATATGCTGAATGCACCTTCACAATATATTCAGAAACGGCGAATATGCCGGCTGGAACCGGTAGGAGTGACCTGCCTGAAGGATAGCGTCTGAGGCAACGTTGTGAAACGGCACATTGTCGAAGATGAAAACCACTCAACCCTGTGCCAGCATCTGTGAGCATACTTCCAGAAACAGCTTGAAGTCTTCCGAATTGTAAGCTCCGTCCTTGTAGGCATGATGGACAAGTCCCCTGTCGCTTGAGACAGCGAAAATTGTCTACATGTTGCGAGACTGGCGTGCATTAACAACTCGGTAGGC
This sequence comes from Prostheceraeus crozeri, assembly GCA_907163375.1. Lineage (NCBI taxonomy): Eukaryota > Metazoa > Platyhelminthes > Polycladida > Euryleptidae > Prostheceraeus > Prostheceraeus crozeri. The sequence continues at coordinate 172,523 of CAJQUW010009646.1, forward strand.
AGGTTGGCCTCTTGGAGCTCGCCCCATAGTTCTTCTCAACCACAGACAAAAGCCGCTTTCATCAATGTATACTTTCTCCATCTGCGCGTTTCGGAGCAACCAGTTTGCCATTGATGTTCTGTCAGCTTTCACTATTGCTGAGTTCCGTTGCTCTGGTGCATCACGCAATAGTTTCAACGTTATCAGCTGTCCGTCCAATACTTTGGCAACCGAATTGTCGCAGATGTTCACCTTTTCTGGGAGGCGAAGTCGCAACTCAGCATTTATTTGCGCCAAAGTGAACTCAGGATGCTCTTCAGTGATGGACACTGGCGTCCTCCATCTCATTGTCCAAACGAACGTTCCTAACTCCACCTCGAGGACGATCAACAGTCCTATGCTCACGGTATCGTCGAACAATCGCATATGCAGTTCCATACGCGATGCCCAGCTGTCTAGCCGTCTCAACATAGTCTTCATTACGCTCATATGCGGCAGCAATTCTCTGTTTGTCAACCAAGGAGATGCGATTTCTTGGCATATTAGCAAAATTATCAGTCGACATGCGGAGCTAAATTGGCTTTTATAGAGATATCTATCAATGAATTGCGAATATCATTCATGAATTGAGATATGCGACTTCACTTGTCTCTGTCGTCAACAATTAAACAATAGAAATGAGAAATTGTATACTTGAAATGAGATTCATGACAGCAGAAATTAGCAATTGAATGCCTGAATTGAAGAACTACTGTTGATCTGAGTAATCTTAACATTGAATTCAGCGATTCGATACATAAACTGGAAATGGTGTATAAATGTATGTCCCTACCCCCTCATATTAACTTCTATATGCGGCTGACATGTTGTCTTCATTATTTCATTTATCATCATCTACTGTGCTTCATATTGCATAAAATGACCTCCGTTGATATGACATTCAAGGACTATCTCCATGACTTGTGCACGTGGTCGAAAAAATTATTTCAGCAGTTTTAAAAAGGTCAAAATTTTCCCAATTTATGTACTACCGAGATGACGTCCCTATGTAAGTAGTATGAAACAAAGTTGGATATCAAAAGGAATGAATATTTGCTAATAAGCATCCTAACTAAGCGGAAATCAAGCTGATCATCAAGGGAACTTCAGGAATTGTATTATAATGAAAATCTTTATGAAAAAGTCGCGATATTATTCGTGCTTTCTTGGCTGAAATTTCAAGTTTTTAATTCAATTTTCACCGTCATGATTTCATAATTCACTGAATTCATGTTTCATTTCTTTAATCTGAGTAAACACTTTGATCTGAGTAGTGATGTGGACCCATTTACATCTTTCAAAGTTAATTGAAATCATTGTCTTTGATCAAGTGATTTTTCTCTGTCAGTGGAAGGCTGCCGGTGATATAATCACGCTTGAAAAATACTCTTAAGTTTCAACATGAAAGTGATAGAAACCCATTGAATTGCTAATTTAGCAAACATTAAATCTACAAGGCTGTCATGACACTGAGAATCTGTAAAGTACCATCATTCCTTCTGCTTTATGCTATCATGATCAGTCAATTACGTTGTCATTTCTTCAAAACTGCATAAGTGTGAATGTCTCACATTTGGAAACAATTCCGACTGTATCTCCCTTGAGTTCATTTTATAATATCGAAAATGTATACACATTGGGGATTTAATAGATGCGGAGTTACCACTCTACCTAATATACTTACTCTATGATAGAACTTGATTTCATTGATGGTAGACTAGGGGAATGGACTTAGCTCGTCTTCTTGAGCACCAAAAGGGTTCCAGATGGACTTGCCGTACAGATCTTCTCTGTGGTTGACGATGAAAGATTTCATGTGAAAAATGTTCTTCACAGTAAAATTGTTCAACGCGGATACATGTGAAGCTTTTTGTCAAAGAGCAATTGCAACCTATTGTAGTGAATGCCATGCGGTATTATTTTATTGAAGCCGTCCCAGAGCCAGCAATCGCCGTTGTTGCCGGCTGAAGTAAAAACTACTATCCATGTATGTGGTATGAAATTTCATTAATACCAAAGCATTCCTTACAATAGCAATCATGCCTAGCTTTTTCAAGCATCAATGATCCTTACAGTCCCGGCCACGTACACACTCGAATCCCTACACGCTCATTGATGCTTTCAAAATCCAAGCATAATTGTTATATTGATTGAATATACTGTCCATAAAGTACTTGAGGCGTACTTACTTGTAAAAAGTTTGATTGAGTTCTTTGAAGAAACGCTTAGCCTAATGTAATAGTTTCAACCAAGGAAATTGATAAGGGTACTTATGGGTTATCTCCCCACCCACGTTTTCAAATTTGTCTAAAATCTGTAAAAATGAATCATTCGTCACAAAACTTCAGAGACACGTAGGCCTATTTGAGTATATTTCCTACTCTCATGCAAAAATTTATGCAAATCGGACAAGTACGAGTACTTTTTGCGTTAGAGACGATAACGTGAAGTGTTACGATGTCAACAGCTTAGTCTGACTTCGTCTGTTCGACGCATTATTGTTACTCGTGTGTGCATTGTTCTCTCTCCCTTTTCGTCTCATCCGCTGCTATTTGAAGTCTTCCTACGACCACTACCTTGTCACACCTTTTTTAAGTTAAAATGTTGGTGTATGGAATGTGGCCTGGTCATCATCACCTCACGAGTTTACGGGAATTACTTTATTGACCTCAAGTGCTTTCTGCTCCGGCGATGAGGTCAGGCGAAGTCAGATAAAGCTGTTGACATCGCTACACTTCACGCTATCGTTTCTAATTCAAAAAGTACTTGTCCGATTTACATAAATTTTTGCATGCAGGTAGAAAATAAATTCAAATACGTGTTTCTGAAGTTTTGTGAAGATTGATTCATTTTTACAGATTTTAGACAAATTCGAAAACGTGGGGAGGAGATAACCGATAAGTACACTGTAAATCGCTGGATACGAAAATTACATACAAGCACATAACAAAATCACGCACAATTTGAAACTAACATCTGATACGAGATTCTCGTATGTTTACAGAGATCTGGTATGTTTTTCATACTACATCTCACTTACTTTCGTATGTGATTGGCATGTAGCGATACGAACTATTCTATCTGTGATTGGCTGTTTTACACTGAAATACGAGTTGTTGGTATGTTTTATATACGAGACCCGATACAAATTCATCCTTATTCGTATGCCTCTGGTATGCATTTCGCATGTGCAGCTTTAAGTCACATAGCAAAAAATATATGCATTACATAATACTGTCAAATAACTTTGTTCAGTAATACCAGACGTGAATATTTTTGTTTGATAGATTGCTATCTAACTAGATTAGCTATATTGTGAATTTTATGCTCCACCAGTATGTCGTCGTTGCTACTTGGCTAGCAACATTAACAGGACGTTCAGTTAGCTCTACTTTATGAACCAAGATGATAAACATGAATTCATTCAAACGATATCTTTTGTGAAATCTTGTTGACTTATATATCTCAAACATAACTATTTTTGCGTTCATGGATTATAATGTGTTTTTATTTCGGATTGATAATATGCTTAATTTCAAAATTACATTTCACAATTGTTGATGGTTGAATACTTATTGATTATTCATGAAATGCCTTAGACTTACGTGTATTAAAAACGAATTCATTATTAAAAGTATGACTCTTGAATGTCATTATCTCACTACTTACAAAATAATAGTAACATAAGTGTGATCTTTATTGACAAAATGCCTTAAATCAACATACTTTGGACATTATTTATGCTTTCTTTTGATATTGTGCTGGTATTGCTTTAGTATGTAAAGCATACCACATTTGAAATAACATACAAATATATAGCAATAGAATGCAGAAATATACCAAAAAGATATTTTGGTTTGCATCCTTCGTATGTGATAGGTATTGAGCGATTTACAGTGTACCATTGAATAAAACTAATGGAAGTAATTAAGCTTCTTTAAATACATGATAATGGCGCAAAGATCGCATGCATTTTCACGTGGATACACTTGTCAGCGGCTGTATCGTTGGGTTAGTATCAGTCACATGTTCAACTTTAGACTTTCATTGGTGGTTCATGCCCCAACTTCCCCCAGATGTGCCGCAACCTTGAGTAAATTTCCATTCCAGACAACTTCAGATAAACAAAAATCTATTTCTATGATTTCAACACCATTGCATTTTGTACATCTACATATTGGAGAACGTCATCAGTCCTCATCAGGACTGCTTCAATTGATTATTCAAATTAGTAACAATAATACTTCATCCTAATTGACTGCTAGGATGATTTTCATCACCGCATATGAGAACTACTCAAGTAAATGACATGCGATGTAATATTGCTTATGGAAACTAGACCCCTACGCCGATATAGTTTTCATCGGTGGCGGCGTTTGCTTCCGCCGAAGTTATCGGCGGCGGTGTTTATCGGCGTACCGTATATCTGTTGAGTTCATGAGAATAGAAGTTGCATTTCTCCTTAGTATCTAAGTATACGAGTAGGTCCTCGATATCCTATACTTAGTCGAAGAAAACGGATAGTCTAAATCTCATTACTGATAAAAATTAGTACAGAAGAATTCAATAAATATTCACCACCTGAAAATGTTGTGATGCATATAGTCTACCCAGTTAGCACAATTCACGGAAGTTGCTTTTTATCAACTAAGGGATCTTGATTAAGCAACAATTGTGATTTTTGCGTAATGAACTGAAATACGACACCTTTTATTAAGCTGAGTAACCGATGAATTATTTGTATGACATCACGGCTTAATTACTGTACAGTACGAGTACATGTGACATACATACATCCTACACTTGAATTCTAGCAAAGTGAAAATGCTATAGCTTGACCGATCGATGCCCATACAAGTCTATTCACCGACAACTTTGTTTCTGTCAGAATGTAGGGCTATTCTCTTGGTTATACCCAACTAGACAGTATATTTGGACTTTTCCTCCAAACTATATGTTCCTAAGTTCCAGCTAGAAATGCATGAAATATAACGAAAAATGTCTCCGCCGACGCGACGCCAAAGTAGTGACCGGGCGGCGTTCGCCGTCGGCGCAGGGGTCTAATGCAAACTAAGGGAAGTTGGCAGCCTCTACTACTCTAACCCTGAAGTAAAAAGGGCTAAACATATATATTATTTATACTTACTGTTGCAGGCAATTTTCTGCGATAATGAAGCGTCGAGAGTGGTTCCTCTTCTTCAATATGATGAATCACTTTGGAACCGTCTGGCGGCAAAGTTATGTTACGTTTCTATACTACTCATGATTGGAAAATATCATGAAGTTGTCCAATAAACGAAGGAAACACATATACTGTGACAGCATGTGAGTTGAGAGAGAGAGACGCAATTTGAAGTTGGTAAAAATTGACGTCCAGATCAGTAGAATGCAGATTAGGAATTGTGTCCCATCATAAACGTTAGCGTTAGTGGAAAGGAAAACTTCCATTGTTTAATACTCCTTTTGTCTTTCTAAGAATTGATTCAATTTCGTGACTGCTGGTGCGTGCAATAACAGCCATAAAATTCATGCAAAAGGCATGGACAGTGGATTTTACATAAATTGTGTCAATTACTCGCATGCAAGCGTTTTTCCTATTATGAACATCAACAGTAGGCTAAACTCATGCAATAATGCTTGTTATCGTATACATTATCACATCAACAAATGACTGACATTCGCAGTTAGTCGCTTGCAGTGTAAGAAGTGAAATATGAGCATGCGACGAACTTTGAGGAAAGGCCCTTTTCTTTGCGTCACATCGCAGCAAAATTGGGAAGAATAAAATGACTTTTAGCGTGAAAATCATTGTACTTTCATTCTTCATCGTTTATGTGCCTTTGAAGCAAAGAAATCTATAAACAAATTAGAGGTGTACCGATGGAATGTCAATTGGCGCCACCTTTTGCTATAATTTTTATGCATAAGCAAGAAACCAAGGCCTTAGAGAAGTTAATTTTCCCTCCAAGTTTGTTCAAACGGCACATAGATGATATTGTTATCGGCCTTTTAGTGTACGACGAAAATCAGTTTAAATCAATAGGAGAAACTTTCAATTCATATATGTTAAGTTTTCTAAGCTCCATAACCACAAGATTGATTGCTATTCTTAGACATAAAGATTCGCATACAAGGTGAAAAATGAGAGTGCTCGTGGTACCAAGAAGAATGTCATTCTTGCATGGATGATCGGTCCAACGCTCGGTGGAAGGTGATATGCAAATTTCTACAGTTTTGAGATAATTGCCACGGAATTGATTGATCATGATTGTAATGCAGAAGAAATGATAGCCTTTACAAATTCTCAGTGTCACGACAGCCTTGGAGATTTAATGTTTGTTAAATCAGCAATTCGATGGGCTTCTATTACTTTCATGCTCACCTTCAAGAGCATTTTATTAAGCGTGATCATATCACAGGCAACCTGCCACTGGCAGTGCAAAATCACAAAATCAAGGACAATGATTTCAATTAACTTTGAAAGATGTAAATGTGTCCACGTCACTGTTCAGATTCAAGAAAATGAATTTAGTAAATCATAAAATGCCGGTGGAAATTGAATTAAAAACTTGAAATTTCTGTCAAGAAAGCACGAATAATATCGCGACTTTTTTTATGAAGACTTCCATCATAATACAGATCATGAAGTTCACTTGATAATCAGCTTAATTTCTGCTTAGTTAGGATGCTTATTAGGAAATTATTCATTCCTTTTGATATCCAACTTGTTTCATACTACTTGTACAGGGTCGTCATCTCGATAGTATATAAATTGGCAAATTTTTGACTTTTTTAAAACTGGTCAAATAATTTTTTGGATCACGGGAACGTATCTCCGCAAAAAACTGAATCTTTTGATATAAAATGTTTCACTGTACACAGATAGTTTTTTGAGTCGACACTCTATCCCTACTCTATGTACTAGTATGTGTCTTTTCGATGACATGCTAGCATGTCATCAGTAGGGGCCTAAAGGGTTTTCGAATCAACAATCGGAAACATGTTTTTATTTTAGGTATATTATTAAAATAGGATTGCCAAAAAGTTGTCCTGATCAATTTTGTCGTCCTGATCAAGAATGCGTGACTAGATTAACAACTTCTCAGGATTCACTAATGAAAAGTGCATCAAATTTGAAAAACAGAATTATTTCAACAATGTTCATGAGACTTTCGCAGCCGTCGTGGAGATAATGCTCTAATCAAATCTCCATTATGTGATCATTCTTGGCAAAAGTAGATGCATGCACATTTGAATATATATATGCCTAAGTACATGTATAGCCTACGTGCTAGATAAAAAGCAAATAATCTTATTTACTTAGTGCATTTTCCAGGAAAGTTAATAAGGCTAAGAAAACGATGTGACCGTAGAGTATAAATTAGGTAGAGAGTGAACTCAAAAAATGTATCAGATGAACATTTCGTATCAAAGGCTCGTGTCAATTCGCTGATAAGTTTTCTGCGGAGATTATGATCCTGTGATCTAAAATAATGCTTGATAAATTTTTTAAGTACATTTTTGCAAATTTAAATAAAGCAACATTTTGAGCTCACCTTGATCTCGGGTATCAACAATACTTTGTGAATCACTAGTCAATCACAGCGGTTTTCGAAGACTTCACGCTCAATCGAAATTTTAGTGGTTTATTGAATCGTTAATCGTTGAGTATAAAAGTGGAACAATTCCAATTCCATTCATTCTCGTTCTGTGTTTACAATAAAAACAACGCCTGAAAGCATAAGAAAATTAACGACAAGTTTTGGTTGAAAGTGAATACAATACACTATCTTATGATTAATTTGGCATGTGCTTAAAAAATCGATTCTATGTGAGCGTGTCCATGTGAAGCTTCTAAGAAAACTCTGTATGCGATCGTTTGTAGCGCAATATATTGTTGTCGCGCACTTAACCAAATAGACGTTGCACCTGAATTAGCTTACGCTGCAAAAACATGACATTCACTGTTTGATTTAGTCTACATAAGGACATCTGCAATAGAAACTTGTTCCAATTATCGACTAACTTTTGACTTCCGTGCGTTCTTCCCACAGGCAAGATCTAAATAGTATCTGCCAAAAGTTTGACAGGATCAGTAAGCTTTGTTCAATGGAAATAAGACTGACATTTACAGATATCAGCAAAATTAAATAGAATTTTTAACGAACACATCGGCTTCATTGTGCTGATGAAGAATGGTACTCTTCTTTGACTTCATTGAAGTTGCTACGAGACTGAATGGAACTGCATAAAAAATTCCTTTAGGTGGTCAGGTGAATTATCATTGCAGTTGTAGGCCATGCAACATACTTTGTATTCAATGCGGCAACGAACAAGCAGCCATTGAAGGTTATAAATAATCTCGGAAATATGGGCATTCTTTGGAAGCTGTCAAGATAATCTGACCACAGAATTAGATTGTTTGACTCTTTCGGTTTACTAGAAGTGCAAACCAGGGATGCGGAGTCCTATCATTTTGATAGGACTCCGACTCCGGGTGGCAAGTACATAAAGCCTAATTTAAAAAAAACTGTCAACCTACATCATAGATCATTATAGGCTTCCCTGAACCTCTATTTAGTGATCATTCCTATATCAATTATCAATCATTTCCGATGAAAGTTGATCAAATGTCGCTTTCAGTCGGATGCACACGACTCGGCTCCTCCCATCTTCTTAATGCGTGCTTCACACGGTTTTTCTCCAGTCTCTACCAGGCAGGAAAATCCTCCAAATTCCACCATCCCTCCACAAAAATGAGTGCACTTTCGATTTTGATATGCGCTTTAGAGGAGCCATCACAAACGATTAGCGTGAGGGTAAGAGGTAATGTTCTCAAACAAACTATTATTTCATTTTTGTCTCTGATCTGATGTGACCTTTGGCGCGCAGGTGTGATCCAGGCTAGGAAGGCAATTGTTTTCTCTACTAAATCACCTAGTGAAAAGACAATCCTCTTTTCACTACCACGGGTCATTCCCTCAACAATTACATGCTTTGCATGCACTGCTGTTTTGACTGTACTTTTGTTTGGCGGAGAAAGTTGACATCAAGACAGTGACAACCACATGCACGAGGATAAATAATTAATTTGTATTATCTTTCGGGTCTACTTATAGGCCGTAGTCCGTAGTCCTGTCATTTGAAAAGACTCCGACTCCGCATCCCGGGTGCAAACTAATTTAAAACGATGATACATGCTGGAACTTAGTGAGCGGGCAAAGAAGAATTCCCTATATCTCACAGAGATGGGAGGAAAGTAGTGCACATCGCTTGCAGATTACTGTAAATTCCATCAAAACTTGTCGATAGCCACGATTCCTTCAGATTCGAATAATTCATATCATTGCGCATAAGTTTTCTCGGTAATAATGGTCTTTCCGATTATTATTTCAGAAAATAGCAGGCGCACGAAAATTGGTTCACCTGATGATATCACCGCCCTCTTTAGTCTGAGAGCATCTGACGTTCCTCTCCTTGTCAGACAGGATCAAAGAAAAACACATGTAAATCCAATGGGATGCAGATTTGGTCAAAATGAAATTTTGTATGTTTTCTCTAGTTAAACGAAAGTACTAAGCCCAGAGTCAGAATTTTTGACATGGAATGTCTTCAATGGAGAGCCTATGATGAAGCAATAGCTAGGATTAGACAGATTTGCCGTGTGGCTCGACATTTTCATTCCCACACCACAGCAAATCTCTATGTTAATCCTGTGGAAATTCTCACACATCACAGGAATGTATCATTCTATGCAATATTAGCATTAAACTTGATCGTTTTGCACACGATTAATGCGGTCATGCATGCTGTCAAGTATGAGGAGGTCCCTTTGATTTTAAATCTCAGCATTGAAAACGTCAAGTTATTGATAAGAATTAATGCATGATTTACATTTAATATGCACCCTATGAACTTAAACTCGGTAACAAGTGTACTCCAATTTAGTCTACAAATTCCTAATTCTTTGCAAACTTTGGTTTCAATTGATTGGTTCATAACATGAATGCGGAGTCGGGGTCCCGGAGTCCTATCATTTTTGCTGGAGTCGGAGTCCGGACTACGGCCTGTAAATAGACCCGAAAGATAATACAAATTAATTATTTATCCTCGTGCATGTGGTTGTCACTGTCTTGATGTCAACGTTCTCCGCCAAACAAAAGTACAGTCAAAACAGCAGTGCATGCAAAGCATGTAATTGTTGAGGGAATGACCCGTGGTAGTGAAAAGAGGATTGTCTTTTCACTAGGTGATTTAGTAGAGAAAACAATTGCCTTCCTAGCCTGGATCACACCTGCGCGCCAAAGGTCACATCAGAGACAAAAATGAAATAATAGTTTGTTTGAGAACATTACCTCTTACCGTCACGTTAATCGTTTGTGATGGCTCCTCTAAAGCGCATATCAAAATCGAAAGTGCACTCATTTTTTTTGGAGGGATTTTCCTGCCTGGTAGAGACTGGAGAAAAACCGTGTGAAGCACACATCAACAAGATGGGAGGAGCCGAGTCGCGTGTGCATCCAACTTAAAAAGACATTTAATGAACTTTCATCGAAAATGATTGATAATTGATGCAGCAATGATAACTAAAAATACGTTTAGCTAAGCCGGTTATGATTTATGATGCAGGTTACCGGTTTATTTTTCAAAACACTAGGCTATATATATACGTGTATATACTTCGCAACCGGAGTCGGAGTCCTATCAAAATGATTGGACTCCGCATCCCTGCCATCAAGTTAATCGTTTGTGATGGTTCCTCCAAAGCACATATTAAAATCGAAAGCGTACTCATTTTTTTGGAGAGGGATGTTGGAATTTGGAGGATTTTCCTGCCTGGTAGAGATTGGAGAAAAACCGTTTGAAGCACGCATTAAGAAGATGGGAGGAGCCGAGTCGTATGCATTCAACTGAAAGCGACATTTGATCAGCTTTCATCGGAAATGATTGATAATTGATACAGGAATAATCACTTAATATAGGTTCAGGGAAGCCTATAATGATCTATGATGTAGGTTGACAGTTTTTTTTTAAATTAGGCTTTATGTACTTGCCACCCGGAGTCGGAATCCTATCAAAATGATACGACTCCGCATCCCTGGTTTATAATACAAGATTGATGGAAGAAACGGCAAATGCCTGATAAAATGTAGTTGATAGAAATCAAAAGAATCAAAATTTGGAAATGCAAATACTAGGCAGCAAAATGCGTTGACCAAGCGCTAGTCGACGCATGATGCGGACCCTGTCCCCGTTTTAATGGCGATTATATAGATGTTAGATCATTACGTTATTGAGTGAATGAAACTCGGAGGTACATGGATCTACAAAACCAAATGGAATTTTGCAATGTTTGACCTTCCGACTGGAGTTTCAGCTCAAGAATTGTCGTTTTAGCCTATTGATGTTGGGTGACGATCTACAGATTGAAAATAGCAAGAAGCTCCTGCGCGAATTTAGGAAAAATACTTTATTTGCTATCGTACTACTTCTCAGCATTCCTCACTGTAGCTAGACAGTGATGTGTGACCGAAATGATGTTACAACACGCCCGCCACTGACAGCTTACTGCTTGAGTGTGCCATCTCCAATGCGATATACGACTCATCCCCTCTAGGAACAAAGACTGATCTGAATTTGACGTATACATTTTTCGCTTTCTATAGCCAATGAATTAATGCATTCTTGCAGTCTGCAAAAGTACAAAAATAACATTGCAGTGCTCCATCACTGAAAAGATAAGTAACTAGAAGAATTGTCAACAAGAATTGGGCCAATCCAGACCGCACGTAAATGAATCAAACATAGAAATCACATCACCAAGTGTGACTGCTTGTCTACCAGATTAAATGTCTCTTCCACCTCAAAGATATTCATCAAAAAAAATTGGTAGGCCTTTGCGAACATGCTGAACTAGTGAAATCTCCTGCGAAAAGATTTCCCGTAGCAAATCGCAAATCCGTGAAGGCGGAAGTGTCTTTCATCATAATTTTTTACAATGACGCCTGTTTGGAATGGCTAACACAGCGTGATTGTAACAAAATAAAAGTATAATATTACTTGTGAAATTCTGTTGTGGATGTCACAGAATTCGACCCGTCGTCTCTTCTTCTCCTTGACTAGAAAGGAAACATTGTAGCATGCAACGTTAATTAAATGACTCAATCTGCTGACATAATACCATAGCAATCGAACAATGAGCAGTCAGTTGTTCTGTTATCAACGGGATCACACAGCAAAGAGATACATACGATTAATAATGATATTATAATGATCATCAATAATGATCGGAACGCCCAACTTTATCGAGGAAGCTTTTGCGTAATGATCTAATTTCTTCGCATCTGAAGGAATCGTGGCGATCTGAGCATTTCGAAGGAATTCACAGCAATCCGCAAGCGACGCACGACTATTTTTCCATCTCTGCAAGGCATCAGGGATTTCCTTTTGCTCACTTAGTAAGTTTTGCATGTGCCATCGTTTTTGAATTAGTTTGTACTTCTAGCAAGGTGACAAGCTTAAACAATCTAATTCTCTGATTGTGACACCTTCAGTTCACATGCTCATCTGGTCGACTCGACCGCATGCCACAGGATCAAAAGACAAAGACTTTAATTAAAATGTTTGCACTGATGCCTTTGTTTGGGATGGTTAACACAGCGTGATTGTAACAAAATGAAACCAAGTTTAATATTATTTGCGAAAATCTATTGTGGATGCGGGTGCATGACGAGCATTGATGTATGTAGAGAATCGTGAACAAGTCTTATTTTGCACTTAAACTCCTCTAGCTTTTGAATCAAATAGCCGATTGACGTAACCTTTTACTACAGATTCAACTTGATAAGCAGTTGCCATAATCTATCTATAAGTATATATGATTAATTTGAATTGCGAGTGGAAAGTGAGGAGTGATATTTGTAGATACATACAATAATACTAGACAATTTTAATGACGGGAGTTATGCATCTGGACTCAACGCATGTTTCATTTTACATGTTTGTAAGACTATAAGAGGTTGTACAATGACAGATGATTCGCGAAAAGCAGATTTTTTCATTCATAGATTTCTATGAAGAGGATCTGTATTCAATACTACATTTTGGTGCAAGCGAGTGAATTGATATCAATGTCCTTCTATTTGAAAGAAGCAGAGAAAAATAAAAGCAATAGGACTGCATCTTTAGTAAGTACTTGACAAGTGAGATTTATTCACATCCGCTAGAGAGAACCATCCGCGCCAGATTATCAATTGGTAAAACACGCCTTGAGTTCATTTGTGCAGGAAGGTAGTCCAAACCCAGTTGATGTTTACTACAAGTCGATTCTTTATTGCGAGGCCTTTCAGTCAGCACAGCCTGCTATCGTGAGGCGAATGATAGGAACAGATGAACAGATGATTAACATCACTCATACTGCAAATGGTCAGACACAAATTCCACAATAGAAATAGGAACGAGCTGAGATTAAAATTACATGACATCAAGACAAAAATAAGAGCATAAAGATACTACTTACAAATTCTCGAAAGTAAAAATAAAGAAAAGGAAAAAAATACTGAAGAAACCAAAAAATCATTGATACGATGATCAGTTTTATTGCACGAAGACAGATGTCGAGTCCATCCGGCCTCATTGACCACCATTCTTTTTCGTCAGTTGCACTTCTTGTCAATGACTTTCATTCTATCGAAATTCACGTTGTGACCGGAGTTTCAAGCATCGTGGGCAACCTCCGAACGCAGGACGTCACAGTCGGGAATGGAATTGGTGTGTCCTTTCTTGTTTCCCTCCATGGTTCGTCCTGAATCCTCGCCAATACAGCTCAACCCACAGTCCTGATAGGCACACGCCTTGAGGTGTAAAAGCACGAGCACGAATGTCAAGGTTCATAATGACACGAAGCTCTTGTGCGTCGTGTTCGTATTCGTGTCACGAACTCAGCCTAGTGTTCACTACTACTGTACGCACAGAATTAAATATTTTGTTTATTTGCTTCGGGTTGCTAGAAGTGTGATTAATACGAAATCGCCGGCACATCGAGGAACCTATTAAGTGGGCAAAAAGGAATTCCTTACACATTACAGAGACAGTAAAAAAGTCGTGCGTCGCTTGCGGATTAATGTGAGTTCCAGCAAAGTACTTCGATTGACACAATTCCTTCAGACTCAAAGAATTCAGATCATTGCGCACAAGTTTTCTCCGTAACGTTGGCCCTTCCGATCATTATTAAAAGAAGTAGAAGGCGTACGAAAATTAGTTCACTTGATGTTTTCACATCCTCTCCTCCGCATTCCTCACTGTATAGTGCATACACTGAATCGAATGTTAGCCAAGACAGCGATGTGTGTTTTGGTGTGTGCGAAATGATATCACAGCACGCACGCATCTCTCACCGGCTCTGGTGTCCTCTGCTGACAGCTTATTGTTTGCCAATTCCAATAGCAAGCGATACACGAATTATCCATTCGAGAAGGAGAAAGTTGTCTAATTCTGTGATGTGTCATTTCGATATTAAGGCTACATGTAACCTTCCTTTCTAGGAAACCGAGGACGCAAGCAGATGAACATAATTCTGTGACTGTACGTCATGCGGAAGCTAGTCAGCGGCAGGTCGCCGACACACAGATCTACTTATTCGATGTATGGGTGGCTAGCAGCGTTGTCTACAACTAGAGGAGGATGACCTCGCTGGTTCCCGTCCTGATTATTGAATTACAATACATGTAAAGCTGGAACATGGGTTCCGAAAATTGATTTCCAAAACGCGAATTTTGGGATTATCGGATATGATAAACCGTTGTAGAATTCCGTCCCTCATTTTTAAATCCGAATGGCGATCAGGCTTCCGGATTATCGGAGTTCAAATTAGCGAGGGTTCTCTGTATACCGCGTTTTACTCAATTCAGTTCACCAAATTCACATGAGACTAATCGAGTAATAATGAAGCTTTCTAAATAGCTAAGTTGAAAACATTACATTCCTTAGCCCTTTTTTCCCGGGCAATTTTGAGCTCCACTGATTTTTAGGTTCCTATGATTCCATTGTTCCCATACAATTAACGCATGCTCTTTCCCATGGTGCCATCCGTCTTTCTAACTCAGTCATCTTCTTGAAATAGCAGAAAATGGCAGTAGTTTTCAAAAAAGTGATTTTCTGCATATCTGATCGAATTGTTAAACGATGCGTTATCGCATAAAAACAAAATATCTTGAAAGAATGTTGGGAGTGTGTTTGATAACATTGGAATAGTTAAGCCGTGCTGAATACAATTTATGAAAATATATGTAAACTGCTGATGATAGTCTGCTACCATCTCATTTGTACATTGAGCAAAAAATTGCAATAACTGCTCATTCAATCAAATAGATGCATCCAAAAGATTGCATGACAGCCTGTCCACTTTATACTTGGGATCCATAATTTGTAGCATAAGCAGACAGTAAGCCTAATACATATAGTAGCTAAGTAGCTATGTAGTTAATCATATGCACCTTTTCAATGGTCCGCAAGAAAATTTGAATTGATAATGAAGCTTAATTCTATAATAGACAAAAAGTTCGATTCTGATTTGTTGGAATGTTCGATAGGAAAATATTCGATAAGGATCAAAGTCTTAATTTTTCCATGTACCAAATCGGATGCAATTTAAAATTATAATCAAAACGCGTAGAAACTTGAAATACAAAAATGGAAGTCGTAGCTAGTATAGCTTTCGAGCAATCTCAACCAAAATATAATATTTCGTCTGTTTTTTGCTTATCTATCTTTTTATTTCAAAATTTTTATGTTGCTGTATTATATCATGCTCCATATTCAATTGTGTACATGAATATTAATATATAAAATTGCGAAAAACTTGCAGAAGCCTTTAAATTATTACAACTTGGAACTAAATAGGCGACAAATTATCTTGATTGATGGGACGTCGAAGATAAAGGAATTAGACAAGTGAGCTATAATCAGGACGTGCAACGAATGGGATGGTTTTTCACATTAGAGAAGAATTTTGAACATTTTATAGTGCAATAAGCACGAGTCTGCAGAAATCTCTGCGCGAAAATATAGATCCTTTGATGGATCAATCTGAATAAAAATCATTCAGTGAAGCTCTGCATCTGCTACAGCCGCTAGAAGCGATCATTGTCGGAGCCGCTAGAACCACAGTAGCGGAAGTGAAAAGAAGCCCATTTCACCAAGCTTTACTTGCATTCCAATTGGTTGACTAAAAGCGAAGTCTTGCCGTAAAGAAATGTTACAGTTACTACGTCAGAGAATGTTGTCAGTGACTGCATGTATTCCAATGTCATTTCTGACGTCATCTACAACAATCACATGCTTATATTCGCGGTCTATCGTGAGACTATGCAGTTCAGATGAATTGCCGCCAAATAAGTCCTAAGATGGAACTAAATATCGTAAAAACATGGATTATCCGGCAGCCAGAATGAGTTTGAGCAGGCAAAGATGCCGAAGATGAGACTTTCACTTTCACAAATTGATGTACACCATGAGAATCCTACAGAATCTTGGCGTCTGACAAGTTCTACCCTTCTTGTCAGACAGGTTCAAAGAAAAACATGAGTTAATAATCCAATAAGACGCAGATTGCAATTTTTGGTCAAAATGAAATTTCTATGTCTTCTCAGAGTAAATGGAAAGTGTCTAGAGTCCTAAATTTTGAAATGGAATACCTTCATGTCACTTCCTATCATGTTCATGCACTCGCTTCTATGAAGCTCAATACATTCATATTTGACAAGCCTCATGTCAGCAAGCATAAGCATTTTGGGCAATTTAATCCACATTGAACCACTTTCTCGCATTCATTGCTGATCAGAAGCATGATAGTAGCACATACACATCAAAGGAAATAACCTGAAGACATTCCATGCCAACAATTATGGCTGTAGACTTAGTACTTTTCACATAGTACCAGGTGGAAATCGGCAGACGCATAGAATCCTAATAGTCACAGAGTGTACATGATATTCTGTGAAAGTCTCGTTTTTGGCCTCGTTTCCTGCAGAATCTCGTTCTGGCTGTCGGTCTGTGATTACTTTTCTAGTCTAGAGTTGCCTGGACAATCCAAATTTTACGTGCTCTTCCTTTGAAACGGCATATTAACCGCTAGCGCTGAAATATCAGTGTAATCAGCGAATCCAGGTGACACATTTACGATGTTATTTCCTTAGAGAATATTTCCCATGATGAGAGCTTTATGAAGAAAAGTTTTGCGTGAATAGTAGACTTCAATTCTCAGTCGATATTTTTCTCATCATATTCGAAAACAGTCGCAAAACTGCCAAGAAAAGAGTTGGCTGTTGGAATAAATCATATCTCACATGTATGTATGAATTCTTTTCTGGAAAAAGTTTACATTTTGGGATGTTTGTAGATCAGCATTGTCTGGCATTAAAATATATCTGTCGTTTCTCAGTTTCTTTTTCAAAATATAGATATTTAGGGTTCTCTCCGGGACACGTCTTTCAAAACATTATCCAATTTTGTGTCTTGAGGGACGCCTTGTGTGAGCAGAATTTGCGATTTAAAGTTAAATGAGTCAATTCTATGAAAATTGGGGACTATATCAGCACATCAATCAGCAATGCCATCGAGCTATGCAGGTATAGAATAGGAAAACGGTTTTGGTGAGCTCGAACATGTATTATCACGGACAAATTTTCGGCCGAAGCCTTTTTCGAGTACAACTTTAATGGAATGCCAGGAAAGCGACACTAAATCACTCCGCCGTGGAGTGTTATTCAGATTGACAGTGCTAGCAGACAAGTAAATAGACAGCTAAAGATAATAATAGAGCTGTCTGTCAATGAAACTAATATACAATCAAAGGCTCAAAAGACTTTACAAGGAAGTAAAATCAAATCAAATCTATCAATAAAAGTCATAAACAAGAGAAACTTTCAAAAAGACAGGCAAAAAAGATCATTTAGACATTCAATTGACGTTCACAACAACCATTCACAAGAATGTTACTGTTTTGACGAATATGCATCGCTTTAAGAGATCGTCTCAGGTTCGAATGCTGGAGGTTTGAGTCAAGTACTCTCCACGACAAGGGCTGCGCTTGCGGTTCACCAATGTTGTGAAAGTGTCATAGGTGCGTAAACACGGGAGAGTTTTCATTTCTCAGATGATCGCAAAACCTAGATTGCATAGTTCTATAGGTTTCACCTATTTCACGCTGTATAGTGTGCAAAAAATCTCATAGACTAAAACTTTCTGAAACAAGTGTTGGGTTTAATAGCATACTTGCAGCTACTTAAGTATGTAAGGTGCACTTTTGCAACTAATTTGCAACAATATTACGTATTTTTTTAAATATTCTAGCGAAGCTTTAATTTCGTGCAAATAGTGAACAATTTTATATCAATGGATTCAGTTTTTTGCGTAGATAAAGTTTCTGTGGTCCAAAAAATAATTGATCAATTTCTAAAAGATCAAATTTTCGCAAATTATTCCTGTGTTTCGATAGGAAATTCGGCAAGGCAAGGCCAATGGGCATTTCAAGTCATGTTGTTAAATCAACATGCATATACGGTCAATTCATTCGAAATAGGTTATAGTTGCAATGCGTAGAATATTTTGATTTTCTCAGAAAAATTGATGGAGACACTTTAATTTGACTGCTTATTTCTTTATGAGTGCCAAGGTGTCACTGCATGTTTCAATAGCCATGAAGATTGCATGATTGCTGAGTCTTATTTGATAGACCCATTTTCTCAAAAGCTATCGGTATAGCTGGCTCAGTAAATAATAAACGGAAATAAGCTCAAGTAGGCCTGCTTAAGTTTCCTATGATTCGATTCGATTCGCGAATCACAACCCGATTCGATTCGACACAAAATTTGCCGATTCGCAGGTCCTAGGATTGATGCATCTATGGGCCGCATGCACAGCCTAGTCGCGACTTGCTATTTTTAGTATTTGCACAGCCTAATCGGGACTAGGAGCTTCTAAGTCGCGACTTGTGCTAGATTTTGGACAGTTTAGAGGCAGATATAGGATTGTGAATGACTCATAGCTAGTCGCGACTATGACTTCCATGCATGTACATGTACACCTTATTTGAGACTAGAATAAATTTCGTGTTTTTTCAAGCGTGTTAATTCAAGACTGAATTAAGTTTCATTGAAATTATAACCTACTTTGGGTATGGCCAACAATTTTAAATCACTGCTCGTATCGTACTAGTATGCCCTTAAAGATTTCTAATTGAGTGCTGTTCATCGGAAAATAGTCACAAAATCAATTCCTTATAGGATAAGCATGACAATGTCAACTCTACTTGCTTTGTCAGCAACTTTTTTCAAATGAACTTAAACGAGAATTTATTTTTAAATCTAATTTCAGCACACATGGGACATGTACTGCTTTATCCATAATCATTTTGGAGATCCTTGACTTTGGCCTTTCCCCATTTTCCCCCGTCAGCATCTAAGATGTTCTATTTTCATGATCAAAATACGTCATTTCTCTTTGGTAAGAACAGTTTGCGACATAAAAAATTAAGCAATGGCAAAAACAAGACAGTATACCTACTTACTGTCTTGTTTTTGCAATTGGTTGTCACAATTGATGAGCGAAATGCGTCGCGCGTGTTCATTGTATACATACATTTGAGCTAATTTTTTGCCCAGAACTATTTTTACCAAGGAGAGAGGACACACCCAACATGAAGAAACACTTCCTGTTATCGGCACTGTCATCTAGTATATTTTCCCGCACAACGAATCCGCAAAAAAAATTAAAAAATGGCATTTTTTAAATTTAAAGTGTTTCGCATAGTTTTTCATTTTGGAAGCCAGTCAACTACCCCTAAGTATTCGCTAATACTGCATCTCCATCGATTGGATGACATATTCACAGTCTCACCGTGTGAGTTCTTACACAGGCTATAACTGTTCACGATATGACGATTTTGCAAAATCATAGTAGCAGAGCTCATCATTTCATTACCTATTTCCGAAGTGTCAGTAGATTGATTACACGGAAGTTAGACAGCGGACAGAATGAAGTCTTGAAGAGTAGAACATTCAAATTTCACTGAAGCGGTATGTATTTGACATCATACCCACAATTTTCCGACACCTTTCGCTTATTCTTCACTGCTGCACAATTGGTGGACGCTTTGAGGAAAATATCCCTTCCCTGTTATTGTCCAATTTCGGAACAGATCATTTTCATGACCTTGCGATTACAAGATGAAGACGAAAACAAGAGATATTCTTGGAGTTTCAATATCACATCATATTTTTTCACATGGATCTCAAGTTTGATAACCTGCGTTTGATAATAACATCATTCAATGCTTTGCTGTTAGTCGCCAGCTGACATCCCATCATTCTCAAAGAACTGCAGTATCTGCAGGCGTTATGTTCGTCATTCAACGTTTCTGCCAGGATATTGAATGGCCAATGAAATTCATCCCATGATTTTGTTGTTAAGGTGAATTCTGACGACGCAGAAGTGACTTCTATTATTACCACTAGTCGCGACTAGCTAGTCGGGAAGTGAGGATACGAAATCAAGTCGCGACCATGAAATTGAGTCTTTAGTCGCGATCAGGCTGTGCATGCGGCCCTATATTTACACAAGTGCTATAACAAACACAAAAAGAAATTTCTCACTAATTATTGAATACAGACCGTTTCATAAATCGTTGCACATCACAAAAAAATCTTGTATCTTTTGTATATTCTCATCAAATTTAATCGCATGCTGATAATCGATCAGTAAACATATTTACTTGGTTCAGGAAACATGGTGGTGTGGTTTGCCAAATTGAATGAAGTAATTAGTGATTGTCTGCTTTGTTACTTTCACGATGCTATTTCAAATCAATATCATGTTGGCCCATGTGTCACTCATTCTCCTTTTCAATGATGAGCTGCTCCATTAATCGGACGCAACGCAAGCGTCAGCATTCCTACGGCGTGAAGGAAGTGCTATTGTTTGCTGTGAACAGGTGCAGAGACGAGACAAGCCCGTGTCTGATCCGAGATTCGAATTTCTTCTGACCTCAAGTGAAGGAAATGATGACTCACGAAATGGCTGACTGTGGGAATAATACAAATTTGAAGTTTGTCAGTGAACGGATGGGCCGATTTTGATAAAACTTACATATTCTTGGAGATCTTGACACTAGCATTATATTAAACCCAAACTCGAAAGCACCAGCGTTAATACAACAGAAGTTGTAGTTTTGTGCAGTTGACCGCTGTTGGACATTGTTAACGCGTAAGTGGCGTAAAATTAGGTAAAAGTGTAAATTGAATGAAATTGCACTAATTGATGTCCGAATTCGAAAAACAATATATCATCTGAAAGCTTTACACGCGCTTGATTCCATGGTGATAATCTCAATTTTCTGTATTGCATAGTTTCGTCTGTAGGTATCGGTGAAAGAATTGACGAAACATTCATGCTTTTAAGTCTGCTGACCACAGCTGACCAGATAAAAGCTAAACGCTTTGCCAAATTAAAGTGCTTGACATAACCCTTCACATGATACAAAGGTTTTTGAAATTGAACATCTTCATTAATCTTGTGAGATTTTTTTAGCAACATTTTTTTGGTAAAACTTATTAGTATTGTATCTTTTTGTACATACAGCCAATCCTAAAAACCATGTATCATGATGAAGCTGACTGATAGTTCATGCTGTCTGCTAACTTTCATAAAATATTCTGTCGTCTTCATGTTGAAATCCTGCATCAAAGAAAACGCTCAATTTTTTTTTCATAAGGCCTAGTGACCACAGCTGACCACACATGAAAACGAAATATATGCCAAAATAATCTATGGAACATAAGGTTTCATATGGTATATCGTTTATCAAAATTGATCCAGGACTTCAACACTAAAATTTCATTTGAAAATGGTCTAGCTTTTTTTGTGCAATTACTTCTGAAACGGTCTGTATGACCAGTTGTACCGACATCAGCTGGTAAAAGTGAATTTTGAAATAGCATACTGCCAGTAGTTTGAGTTACTCGTACTTAGGAAGGCATTATAGCATTATATACAATTATTATATATAAATTATACTAACCCATGTAGCGGAATGTAGTGGTTGTGTCTCTAGCGTCTCCCCTCTGTCCGTGTGGATCTTCTTTGAGGTTGTAGAACAATTTGTAATGTCATGCTTGTCCTTATTATACGCCAAGAAGTTTTATCGCCTTGGCGGAAAGAATAACAACTGGAACGAGCCAGTCGCAGTAGACAGCATGTAAACATGGTAAAAATGACGTGATAATATGGTTTCCACATCGAAGAGGAGTGCAGTCTACATGCCCCCTCCCGGATGCTGAAGTTTAGAAAGCATCGATAAAGATAAAATTATGAAATGAACATGCCAGGCGGTCAGGTTTCTCATAAAATCTGCCGTAGCGAGAAGTATGTTCAGAAGTGTCGATGTTGGGCGGTGAAGGGTCAGCGACAAAAATGTTTTCAGGACGACGCATAACATGAGGTTTCAGTTCATCAAGGGCCACAAGATCAATGCGTCCGTCAATGTCTAAAGGCGCGTTTACACGTGAAACTTTTGTTGCTGACACTTTATTGTTTCCACCTGCAATCAGATTGCAGAAGCCGTTTACAATTGACATCAGTGGCGTATCCAAGAGGGGGGGGGGACACGGGGGAATGTCCCCCCCTCTGAGAGATATGATTTTAACACATAAGTTTATGAAGAAGGAAAGTGCACTCAAACATCAATTCTCGATACATTTTGTGGAGTTGAGCTTTAGTGCTTGATTTGCCTGGGAGTCTTGTGTCAGAGTGTGACGTTGCTTTCTTACCGATAGCCATTGCCGATAGCGCCGATAACACATTCGTCAAACTCTGACTTGCAGTGGCGTAGCGTGCATAGTATTCACAGTATTCAGTGAATACCTATTTATTTCCACTGTGTAAACTTAATGAATTCTATCCGTTGAATTCTTCCGTTCTTCCGTATATTTTGTCCGTTGAAAAATCTTCTTTATTCAACCAAAAAGTATATAAAAGAAATCTGCTTTATTTCAAAGTATATTTATGATAAGAGCTCATTAATTACATCAATCAACGCTAATTTGGGCTTCGTATGTCTTTTCGGACACTTTTCCTTTGCTCTAAACTTTCCGAACACGTGTTCAATGCGCCATCACTGATTATTGATTATCTGCACCATGTCGACACTTCTGTTATCAGTTTCAATTCTCCCAATATGAGGCTACTATTCAACTTGACCATCTGAATACCACTGGTGAGTATTCCAATCGTGGATATTCTCTCCTTCATAGGATAACAAGTTCTCAATTCATAATCGGACTCGTGTTACTCAAGAAAATTTTCGGAATCACAAAACAACTTTCGATCCAACTTCAGGCTAGGAAGATAGATTTTGTGGCAGCCATGGAAGAAGTTCAACAAGTAACTGACATCTTCAGGTCTTGGAGAAGTGGAGTCAACTGTATTCATTAATGCCTACGTAGAAGCCGTGAAGCTGTTTCAGTACATTACGGACGATCCTTCTGCAGAGCTCGAAACACCGCGACTGACATCAAAGCAAAAATCTCGTTCGAATGTGCCTTCTTCATCAGCATCTGATTATTACAGAAAAGCTACATGGTATCCTTTGCTTGATGCAATCATCTCACAGATGAACGATCGCTTCAGTGAATCTTCAAAAACTGCCCTATCTATGTCAAACTTCATACCAGATCGAGTTGCCGATGTCATAGTGGAAGATATGAAACATATCTTTGAAAAAAATCCATACTACCAGATAGTCTTGATACTTGCATGATGGAATTCTACAGATGGCATCGAAAATGGAATTCAATTCCTAAAAAAGATTGTCCTTCAAGCGTTGTGGAAGCCCTGAAGTCGTGTAATTCTGACCTATATCCTAATATCTATATCCTACTGAAAGTGTTTGCTTCAATCCCAGTAACTTCGGCGACTGCAGAGCGGTCGTTCAGCAAGCTTCGTCAAGTGAAAACGTACCTCCGTTCAACAATGAGTGAAGCACGTTTGACAGGATTGACTTTGTTGGCAATACATAAGGACATTCCACTGGATTACGACTCTGTGATTGATTTGTATAAGACGGAGCACAACTCACGCTTTAAATTGTAATACGTTTACTTAACTCCTAACGGTCTCCCGTAAAACATTAATGTAAAGCTCAGAAAAATGTTATGTTTTTTAGCTTCTTTCTCCAGGAAAAGTATTTTGCAGTGCCTGTATATTGTTCTGTAATTTCACTGTACTGATAGAGGATATCTTAAGTATACATGTAGAAGATGCGGGCACTAATAATACTGTTTGTGTCACTGTTAAGTTTTATAATAATCTGTACCTGTTCAGTTTTACTGAATTCAATTTTAGGACGTTACGGTATATCAAAATGTGGGATATCAAAATTCGGGATTAACGACAATGAATATGAAAGCGAAGATTAAATTATCGATAATATTGCGTGCGACCATGATTATACTATTTATGATTATTATATTTCTTTGCGTTGAATATGCATAATCTTCGTGGTAGGCCAAAAAATTCATTAATTTTTGTACCCCCCCTTGTCAAAATCCTGGATACGCCCTTGATTGACATTAAAAAGTTGCTGAGACACTCGAGGAAAAATTGCAACTGACACTTTATAGATCTATGATGAGTCAGAAAATGCGATGCCTTTGAGAAAGCAGATAGCTGTAGCAGTTACAGCATGCATTTTTACTGTTTTACATTTTTTTTCTGCAAAGTCGATGATTAGATGATTATATTCCAACGCATCAATAAACATGTAAGTCATGTCTTGTGATGAGGAATTCCACATCAAATAAAGCTAGATGCTCCTACAAGCAGGCAGAGTTTCTTGTACAATGATAGTCAGGAAAATCAATTTTGTCCTGGTAAAATGAAGCTGAAATCGATGTTGACTGTATTCACAATAGTGTGCAGTGTCAAAATCTGAAAATGTGCATGTAAATGAATTATGTATATTAGCACATCACTAGTAATCAAAAAGTTAGGTCGCTGTGTTCCGATCACAGTCGCATGAGTGTCAATAAAAGTGTCAGCTAAAAGTTGCGCCTCGTTCAACTTTAGTGACATTTGTGGCAGACACTTTTCAGAGAGTGTCAGGAGCCGTTTACACAATATTTACGCAATATTTTCACTGAAACTTGGTTGCAGCAACTTCTAAAAATGTCGGCAATCAAGTGTCAAGCGAGAGTGTCAGTAGCGTTTACACATGCAATTTAGGTGGCATCAATAAAGTGATAGCAACAAAATTTCATGTGTAAACGCACCTCAATAGAAAAACTTTTGAGCCACGCTGCAAAACTGGATAGGGACCTTTGTAAGGGGGCTGCAAAGGCTGTTTGTATCCATCGACCCGAATGAGTATTTGTTGAGCTGACTCCAATGAAGGCGACACAAAACCACCGGATCATTAGGTGAACGATGCCACGAGGTAGGAATGGACTTGATTTTCTGTAGACATTGTCTGAGACTTCTTTGTAATTCGCAGAAGGGAGGAGGAGATGATGTCAAGTCAGGTGTCGAAAAACTGCCTAAGGAGGCGTAGGGATTCGCCAAATACCTAATTTGCTAATGAGGAGCCTAAGTCTTCCTTGAACGATGCTCGTAGGCCGAGAAGTACCATAGGTAATACTACTGCTGACCAGTCCTGTCGACCCTCTAGGACGGCAATTACCGACGATTTCAGCTGACGATGCATGCGATCGACAAGCCCGTTTTGTTGAGGCATGTCAGAACAGCTTGTAACGTGTTCTACTCCGAGGAATGACCATAGTTCTTTCCATAGCTCATAATATTAACTGACGGCCTCTGTCAGAGGTAATGCGAGTATACTCCACTCTACTAGACGCGAGTACCAGACTGGGAAATCCACTCTAAGAGGGCTTTTGCACACGAACGGAGAGGGAAGGAATGACATCGGGGTACCGTGTAAACCGATCAAAAATAGTGAATGCATACTGGAATCCATCACTGTTAGGAGGGCTCCGATGACATCCAAATGCAAAGAGGAGAATCTTTCTGCAGGTGTAGGAGGACGCGTTAGTAGAGTGTGTTGGTGGCGATGAACTTTTGCCATTTGACACTCGAGACAATATTTGGCCCATTGACTAACTTTGCTCGACAGACGTTTAAAAAAGAAACGGTCAGATATAAGACGACGAGTCACGGTGACGCCATGATGGAGATTATGGAGTGAGTCGAAAATTCGCCGTTGCCATGACTGTGGGATTAACGGTCGATCGCAGCCAGTTGAAGTGTCAACCAGTATAGTAATTTCGCTGTCTGGTAACGATACACTGTAAATCGCTGGATACGAAAATTACATACAAACACATACCAAGTTTACATACAATTTGAAACCAACATTTGATACGAGATTCTGGTATATATAAAGAAATCTGGTATGTTTTTCATACGAATGGCCATTTACTTTCGTATGTGATTGGTATGTAAACGATACGAACTATGCTAACTGTGATTGGCTGTTTTACGTTGAAATACGAATTCTTGGTATGTTTTATATACGAGACCCGATGCAAATTGGTATGTGTTTCGTATGTCTTTCGTATCAATAGCTTTATGTCATATGGCAAAAAATATGTTATACTACATACTACTTACAAATAACTTTTTTCCAGTAGACCAGCCGTGAATATTTCTTTGTGAAAGTGTGGTATTTAACTAGATTAGATTTGTTGTGGAAATAAAGCCGCATGTCATCTTTGCAACTTGTCTTATAGCATTCACAAGATTCATAATTAGCTCAATTCCTTGAACTAAATTGATAAACATCATTTCAATAAAGCGATAACTTTTCAGCAACCATGTTGACTTATATATCTCAAACATAACTATTTTTGCGTTCATGAATTATAATGTGTCTTTATTTTGGATTGATAATATGCTTAGTTCCAAAATTACATAATGCATAATCGTTGATGGTCAAATACTTATTGATTATCTATGAAATGCCTCGGACTTACATGTATTAAAATCGAATTCAGTATTGTTAGTTTGACTATAAAATGTCATTATCTCACTACTTACAAAGCAGTAGTAGCATTAGTGTGATCTTTATTGACAAAAAGCCTTAAATCAACATACTTTGGACATGATTGATGCTTTCTTTTAACATTGTGCTGGTATGGCTTTAGTATGTAAAGCATACCACACTTGAAATAACATGCGAAAAGCATACAAATATATACCAGGATCATACAGAAATATACCAAAAAATTATTTTGGTATGCATCCTTCGTATGTGATTGGTATTGAGCGATTTACAGTGTACTTGCTTGATTTTTATGGACCCCTGTTTGACTAGGTCTTGTACCTCTGCGTCATCCTGTCCCGTTGAACTGCTGCCAATTCTGTCAAATTAAGATCACACTGTGCAATTTCTAATATTCCTGATGAAACGACATCGGATCCCAATAGGCATCGGTGGCGGGCGACTGAGGTAGTCTGAGACGACGTTGTCGGGTCCTCTGACATAGCGAATATCTGTACTGAACTCACTCAGATAAGCGAGCTGACGTTGCACCGTGTCAGATCGCGAAGCTGTTGATGTGAAGGCGTAGATTATGGCTTGTGATCGGTAAGAAACTGCAGATTGGATTGTCCTTCGAGGAGGTGACGAAATCGTTTTACTGTGCTGTAAAGGGTAGTTCTTTGTCATCGGTGCTCCACTTGAGCTGAGAAGTGAAACATTTTTGCAAGTACTCTCCTGTGAATATGCGTAGAAATTAAAGCATCTATTTCAAAAACACAATTACGCGCGCTCATCATCCAATACACATTCTAAGGCACCTGTAGATGTAGATTGATGCAAATTTGCCTACTTCAAGAGATATATGCAAATGCATTCGACATGTCATGCAGGACTTTGTCGATTAATCCCTGAAAGGCTTGTGCGGCGTTTCGGAGGCCAAAGGGCATTCTAGTATAGTGAAACAGTCCGAAGGGTGTGGTTATAGCGGTCTTTGCTTTTTCTTGTGTTGCAAAACGTAACTGAGCATAGGCACGTGCGAGATCGATGATGCTGAAGACGGTGGCACCATGCAGCTGGTCAGTGAAAGTCTGAATATCGGGTATCGGTTAGCGGTTAGAAATCGTGATTGCATCAAGCCGTTCGTAACAGCCTACCCGATAAGTGTTTCAACCAGCTTTGTTGACGAGATGAATGGGGCTGGACCAATCAGAGGAAGAGGGTTACACTTTTTAGCTATATTAATGTTACATACGGGTAGGCTAATTCACTTGTAAAATTTAATTTATCACTCTTTTCCTGCCTATTTTGTTTGCTCCTTGATACGAGAGTATTTTGTGAGAACTAATGCTTTTATTGTGAAAATTTTTATAAGTCAATAAGTAGTTAGTATCGGATGACAGCGAGCTGCGATCACTGCTGAGATGCGATCATTCATACTCTTTATCAACAAAAGATTGTGGCATCAATTGCTATTTTTCCAGGAGCCACTGTTTCAGCTCTTTTTTTGTTGTTTTACGAGTGGAATGGCAATTGATTTTCCTACTGAGGAAATCCCAGACATGCTCTATTAGATTCAAACCAGGGCTGCGAGAGGGTCAGGGCAGTGATCGTATTTCACTCTGTTCCTTAAAGACTGTTACTGCACTCACTGTGTGAGCTGGTGCACTATCATCCTGAAAGATGAAATTGCAAGCGTCGATATACAGTCCACACTGAAACCTTCGCCTCCTCAGACACAGAAGCTTTCTTGCACATGATAATCTGTGAATTCCGAAATTGAACGACCGAAATTTGGTAGGTGAATACTGCGCACCCTGTTGTTGACCATTTTGCTAAAATATTAGCCATCTTAGCATTCTAGCCGCCGCCAGCAATCCGCTCGAAAGATTTTTTCGACATCCTGAAGCATTTTAACATTACAGAGAGACTGCTTGAAGACAAGCTACGTCGTGATGTTGACTTTCTTGCAATGTAATCTACTGATAACGGTGACATTGCTTCGAATCTTTCTACATTTCCTGATGTGTTCAAGTATTTTGAATGAAGACTTGAAAAGAAGACTCGACATTTCTTACATGAAGTACAAAATCCTTCAAAATAAATGGTTTCATTTGTGCGAACTAATTCCGCGGAAAGCGGAGAGCATATTAGAGGTATGCTCGATCGAAATATAATCGGGTTCGGGTTGACCTCGGGTTTCGTAAAAAATCATCACATTTCAAGCATTGTAGCTGACTGATGGATCTTAGCGTATCATTAACATCACTAATGAATCGTGATAGTAATCTCAATTCTCAATGCAAGCGTATTTAACCCACATTCTCTTGACTTCGAAGATAGCTTTGGCTATGACAAACTTAATGGACAAACTTCTCTTTATTCTATTACCTTAAACTGTCGAGGATTGACACCCGAAATTCAACGCCAGAGTCATACGCACACGCATGCGACAGATCATGAACAATGCAATGGTATTTATATCACAAATGAAATTTGTGAACACTAGAGCCTCGTTTACAATAGGCCACTGAGTGTCGGGACATTAGATTTGGATCGTCAGTCTTAACCGTCACACGCGCGCACCTGCGTTGTCACACGAGAAATCGGTGGGAAAAATTTTATATGAAAAGATTCAGTTTCTTGCGGAGAATGCGTTCTCGTGGTTCAAAAAATTATTTGAGCAGTTCTAAAAAATGTCAAATTTTTTCCTATTTCTATATACCGAGATGACTCCTCTATGTAAGTAATGTGTAGCAAGTTGGATCTAAAAAGGAATGAATATTTGCTAATAAGCATCCTAACTAAGCGGAAATTAAGCTGATTATCAAGGGAATTTCATGATCCGTTTTATAATAGAAGTCCTCCTGAAAAAGTCGACATCTTATTGTTCTTTCTTGGCTGAAATTTCATATCTCTATTTTATGAAAGCAATAGCAGGTCATCGAGTTGCTAATTTAACAAACATTACCTCACCAAGGCTGTCATGACACGGAAAATCTGCAAAAATAACATCATTTCCTTCTGCTTTGCTATCATGATCAGTCAATTCCGTTGTAATTTCTTCAAAACTGCATAAATGTGTCTCCCATTTGGAAACAATTCCGACTGTAACTCCCTAGAGTTCATTTAATAAAATCGAAAGTGTATACACATTGGGGATTTAATAAATACGGAGTTACCACTCTACCTAATATACTTACTCTATGATTTAAACGTTGAACTGGTCGCTGGTGAGTCGGAGGTGATTGTGATACGATTTCGTATCCTCAATCATCAATTCCTTGAGGAGAGTTTTTGAGGCTACCATGTGGTCACGGCGAAGGATACATTTCCGAGTGCAAATCCTTTTTTCTTTTATTCTCGCGATTTCCATCACAACATTTGAAGCAGCTAGTAAAAGTTCGTCTGATATTATCGAAACTATTCATAAAAGAGTCTCAATAGTCTAGTGTCTTGCACTTTCAAAACAGTCGTGTAAACACCTACGACAGGCCACTGCGACGGCGCATCGAGGGGCAATGAATCAAGTGAATGTGGCAAGAATCTGTGTCATTTCAAGTCAAATGCCCCGACACTCAGTGGCCAAGTATAAACGAGGCTTAATTGATATCAGTTCATCAACACTCGATAGCAGCTGCGTGAAATATGTTTAACAAATCAAGAATAACAACAGCTGCTTGATAAACAAGAAAGCGCCAAAGTAAATGTCGTAAAGAAAAATGTTCTTTAATACGCGAACCAAACAATTGCATGCAGCCTAATAGATATAGCCTAAAAGTTATCCTATCAGGGATCTCTGTGTAAAGCAGGGATGCGGAGTCCTATCATTTTGATAGGACTCCGACTCCGACTCCGGGTGGCAAGCATACATAGCCTAGTTTTTTGATAAAAACTGGTGATCTACATAATAGATCATAGGTTTATTTGAACCTGTCTTTAGTGATGATTGCTGTATCAATTATCAATCATTTTCAATGAAAGTTTATCAAATGTCGCTTTAAGTTGGATGCATGCGACTCGGCTCCTGCCATCTTGTTGATGTGTGCTTCACACGGTTTTTCTCCAGTCTCTATCAGGCAGGAAAATCTCCCATCCTTCTTCATAAAATATGAGTACGCTTTCGATTTTAATATGCGCTTTGGAGGAGAGATCACATACGACTAGTGATCACATACGGTTATAAGAGGAGACACACGATTAACGTAAAGGTAAGAGGTAATATTCTCAAACAAACTAGTATTTCATTTTTGTCTCTGATGTGACCTTTGGTGCGTATTATCTATAGGTGTGATCGAAGCTAGGAAGGCTTGTCTTCTCTATTAAATCACCGAGTGAAAAGACAATCCTTTTTTTACTTTCACGGTTCATTCCCTCAACGATTACAAGCTTTGCATGCAGCAGTGTCTCTGTACTTCTGTTTGATGGAGAAAGTTAACATCAAGACAGTGACAGCTATGCACGAGGATAAATAATTTGTTTGTATTATATTTCGGGTCTAGCTACAAGCCGGAGTCCGAAGTTCTATCATTTCATTGGACTCCAGCAAAAATGATAGGACTCCGGGACTCCGACTCCACATCCCTGGTGTAAAGACTGTTCGTTATCCAATTTCAGTATGTTGCTCAGATTTTCTTATTTGGTAATTTACTACTCAAAGTTTATTACCCAGGCTTTTGTTTCTAAGTTGCAGTAAATACCGGTAGTATCACAATTGTTCTTTTCAAAATGCTGGAATTTACTGATCGAATAAATGAGATGAAGTTTAATAATTATCCAGAATTTCTGGGTAAGGTCGGGTTCGGGCTCCTTTCAAGAAAGGTTACAGTTCGGGTAGGGT
Source organism: Prostheceraeus crozeri (assembly GCA_907163375.1). Taxonomy (NCBI): domain Eukaryota; kingdom Metazoa; phylum Platyhelminthes; order Polycladida; family Euryleptidae; genus Prostheceraeus; species Prostheceraeus crozeri. Next base: position 204,424 of record CAJQUW010009646.1, read on the forward strand.
TGACGACAGGCATCATTCATTCGGGTTCAGGTTCCTCTTGGACTTTTTCAAATCGGTTTAAGACTGGTTTTTGGGACCACTACACACCTGTATATGCCATTATTTGATGGCTGCATTTCTTCTTTGGAATTATGTAATTTTGACTGCAATAATCCGATGTTCACCTATCAATTTTCGATTTGCTTTGGATGAAATATCGTCATATGACTCGATGAAATATCGATGAAATATCTTCATATACACTAATCCCAAAAAAGTGTGTCACCTTCTAATAAGCAAATATACACGTATCAAAACCTCTTACCATACCGTAAAAAATGTTTCTAATATGCACCTGCCGTTTGCCTATTGATTCTAAGCTTAATAGGTTTAGTTGATTACCTGGGAATGGGAGACAATAATCGCCGCTGCGTAGCATCGTCTCATACAGTTGTTGACAAATGCGTATCTAGCTAGCAATCATCCATGCATTTCAGAGTTATGTGGGCGCGAATTGCAACTCTAATAAGCATGTTAACTAACCATTGCCCTTGGATAAATCACCCTTTCCAAGTAAGGATTCAGAGGGAGGTTTCATATTCCTAGACATCATTCTAAAGATCATTAACATGATCAGTAGATGAATTGAAAATTACTGTAAATGATTGACAGTCTAATGAGTCTTAGTTTGTATTTTAATTATGTTGATTGATAGATAACACTTGTATAGGCAAGTCTGCGCTAAGGATGCATAATCGAGACAAATATTCATTTTTTACATTGACAAAGAATTTGATATGAGAAGTATATACATAATTGTTGAACTTTTTCCTGAACTTCTTTCTGAAGAACTTCTTCCCAGATTTGCGGCTGTTCGTAGAGCACATGTGTCTACTCGTATGGTGACATAGAATATTTGTGTGAAGGTGTACAAAATATTGTGCAATGAGGAGTGGGGACTGACAAATGCCAACAAACGTAAACCTATTCTCATGAGCACTAAAATTGTGATCTTGCGTGCTTTCATGAATAATGTCAAGAATGGCGCATGTGTAGAAGGTTAACTCAAAGTCACTCAAACCGTCAAAACAATGCAAAAGTTCCTGATGACATCATCAGTGATCTTCCAAATGCGAGTGAGTTGAAGATGTAGTTAGGTCGATTTTTTCTGTTTCCTCCTGAGTTAAAGGCCATTCACACTAGACGCGGCGCGTCTTCACGCGTCCACAATTTCCGCTCATGAGCCTAGCCCTCGTCCCATTGGGGGGCATTTTTCGCAGTCATCCTGTAATATTTTGAATATCTCTTGAACCAAGCAGGCTGGCTACTCCGGTAGTTTACTTTCTATGTATTATGCAACTTTTGACGGAAGGATACTAAATTTGGCACAATGCTCTTGGCATGAACACTGTTTTAAAATTTGATTGTTTAGAATATTTTGCCTGATTTCGGTATATTCACTTCTAATATATATTGCGGCATCAATACAGATATTCCTGATATTCACAAATACAAGTCTGAAATTATATGCCTATTATGTTTGATGCATGCTTCAAATTTAAAATTCAAACTTCAAATGTGATTTTTTCTCATTTTTTTATTATTTAGTTCTGCATCTAATCAGCAATTATTGAAATTTTCATAATCACATTCCTTTTAGCTTCAGTATCGATAAAAGTCACCGAATTGGGTTGCTTCTTCAAGAGACTAAATACTAAAATGTGCGATTTTAGTGATATTTGAGCTGAAGTAAAAGTTTGAATTTTTTTACCTTTGACCTCATCTAATACAATGAATTAATTTCTAAACGATTAGTAATCATAATTTTATACCACATTAACCAGATCTTTCATTTAGTGTATGGCTTATAAGTTTCTGTTGTAATTTTCCATTTCAAATAGTCATCCAGTGGAAATACAAGGTGGCGCACGTAAACCGCCAAATTTTAAACTTTTATTGCTCCTCAAATATTCATCCGATCGTCATGAAATTTCGACTCATACTAGTTTGGAGTATAGGATTTATGATGATTATACCTGTTGTACTGAGAATTGTCAGAAAATTCTGATTCTATTGACCGAATGACATGTACTCATTTTGTTGACATCGAAAATCTAAATCAAGTTAATTAACTTAACATGAATCGTATTCTGCACAACAAATTGTGCGCAGTCTTGAAGTGAATATTGTTCAGTTACTTCCATATCATATAAAATACCATTCGACGATTAAATCACTATCTGAAAAGAATCGAACATAGAAGAATGGATGATTATTCGGTTTGCAGAACGAGCAAAATGCGCGGCTTGGTACGAATGGCTCAAGAGTCCAGTGGAGGTACAAAGTCTTTATCATTCAGAGTATGGCAAGAACGCGAGAGCACCGGATGGCCCGTACCATAAAGCGGTGGCACACAAACCTGTTGACCAGTGGTAGAGTGGTGACTGTCAAGCGGGACCGGCCATCTTCTGAACGAACGGAGCAGAATGTGGAACGAGTTGTGCAGCACTTCGAGGAGGACCCAAACACATCTACCCGTCGTGCATCTAATGCTCTTCAAGAGAGTCGCCGCACTATCCAGCGCATCCTCCATGACTATGGATGGCATCCGTACAATGTCCAGGTGGTACAGCGATTACACGAAGAAGATCTGGAAAACCGAATGGAGTTCGCAGAACAGGAGCTACAGCGCATCCAAGCCAACCCGAGCCATTTAGTGGCTGGTCCGATGAAGCTCACTTCCATCTGGATGGTGGTGTGAATCGCCACAATTGTCGTTATTGGGCCAACCAGAACCCTCACTGGATCAAGCAAGAGTCTATGCACTCGCCACGCACCACCGTCTGGGTGGCAATCACTGTATAGATATAAAAATTACCGGAAAGATATAAATTACATTTTTTCGGTCATTTTTCCGGAAAAATTACCGGGAAAATTGGAAAAATATGGAAAAATATAAAAAAATTTCCTGTCAACGAAAAATATTCCATCTAAGTAAATTTGTAATATCGTGTTGATTAGGTAAATGATACGGTATCTCATTTTGAATGAAACAAGTATTATGGTACAGCAACATATGTGCAATTTTTATTTGAGAGATTGGTAAATTAAGCTTAATTTAAATTAAACAAATACGGGAAGACACAGCTAGGAGCATTAAACAAACACGGATATATCGTGAAATTTACTGGACAAGAAATAGAGAAGAATATATTGGGCCTATATGAGGGAGAAGGATGTCAAGGCATTCTATGATTTTGACTTTGATTTGGACATGAATAAGCCTAAATAATCTACCGATACTTGAAAACATCACCTAATTACAAAAATCTCTATTTCTTGATTAAAACAAAAAAATCAGTAGTCTAACAATTGGAGGCTAACAAAGTAGGATAAAAAAATTATATACTCTTGCAAATCTATAATAAAGAAAAACAATACCATATGAAGTCTTTCACTGTGCTTGAGGTTATGTCATTTTTGCTACCTTTTTCAATAAGGATTCACGCTCTAACTTGCAGAATACATAGATAGTTCTCCTCCTGGTAGAGCCAGAGGCCAGCTCCGGCTCCTTGACGCGTGTGCAGACAGCACGGTTTACTATGTCGATTTCCTCCACTTCCGGAAATTGATAGCTACTCACGAGAATCTGAAAGTGAAACAAATATCAAAGAACACGATATAATATGAACATTTAACAAATGTTCTGGGATTTATACGAATAATAATTACATAATTTTTTTTGTGAGCATTTCATCAAAATCATATTATATATTATTTATCATATTATCTATTATATTATTAGATCATATTATTTAGTGAATAATTTGTTGAGAATTGTTTGTTGAAAATATCTTCTATTTTATTCACTGTTATTTTTCCTAAGTCTGTACGTACTTAATTCTACATGCGGATACAATATGAGCTGAGGTTACTACGTTCATTCATGACAGACAGCTATTCAAAGTAAGCCAGTTTAAATTAAATTATAGTAAATGAATTGACTTGCCTTCAAATTGTTATAATCATTTAAAGGCAAATCAATTCCGATAATAATTCAATTTTATATGGCCAGTAGGATATTCATAATGCCAGTTTGTCCAGATTGTACTAGATAAAGCTAAGGTACTGTGTGTTAAATCTAGGCTATCATACTTATATATATTTACATGAATTACTATTACTCTGTCCTTTACTATTACTATTACATGAATTACATGACTCTGTCCTTCTTTCAAATGCCTGAGGTACATTTCAGTCAACAGTGACTCTATTTTTTTTTGATAGATGCTAATCTTTCTCTATTATTAATTCAATTTTTGAGGCTGTGCATCTTTAATGTACATGACCGCGCTTGGTCGGGTTTGAGCGTCCAGGATTAAGCGGTCGAAACGCGATCGTCCTGACCAAGTTCCTGTTGATGACCTCATTCAAAGTAGTCAAATAATTTGTATGCATATTTTGTAGAATTCTATTTTACGTTTTAGCTTAAGGAACTAATATTAATTCTCTTACACACCTGGTAGATTTTAGATAGCGTAATCCCTCTGTGTTAGCTAGATCTGGTATTCTGATTGGAAACAGACCTGTCCTCTTATCATCTGAATGGGCAGACTGTTAAATAGGATCTTTTCAATATATAAGTGATAAACATAACTTTGAACAGAACGACTTACTCGCCAATTCATTACACATGAGGAGAGGAGAAGCGTTGTTTGTCCTTCTAGTAAGTATATTTAAAATTTTTAGACATTTTAGGATATAAGAATTTTCTTTTAAATTATATTTTGTACCTATTGAAAATTAACTAGTCATTAGCTTGTTTTTTTAACTTTGTTACCTTGACGCACTTTGCTACGTTGAATTATTAGAAATTTAACAGTGATTTGGTCACCTTCAATAAATTGAACGCAGCCGTAATATAACCGCACTACTCCTCGGCGACTGTGCGTTGATTTTGTATCATGTACTCTACACAGACCCAATTACCAACTTCAATTGTTTCTTCCACCATTTCCACATTGTCATTGTCATCCTCTTCACTGCAGCTTCCGACATCTTGGTCAAATTCAACAACTTGCTCTTCATCATCTTCCTTATTTGTTGTATCGTCAGCATCCACAATTGCTGGTTCAGTGCCGACTTCAATAAGATCGGGAACTGTCAGGGCCTGGTGTTGCTTCTGATCAGCTTTACGTTTATTAGCAAAATGCCTCACCTTGATATTGTAACTCACTTTTGTAAGTTTTGCAGAGCGATCATTTGTGAGGCGATTTCTTTTTTTCGTCTTTTGCATGCCATATTCTTTGTTGGATCTCTCTACACAAGCCACAGATGCTGGAAGACTGAGAAGCTGTTTAGCGACTGGCGCTAACACTCTGTGGCCACAAAAAGTATTCCACCATTGTAGTGGATCCGTTTCATCTTCAATCATAGACCAGTAAAGTTCATTACTATAAACTGGCCCATCTCGAGATTTGAAAGCAATAAAATCCTTCATGACTAAATCGTTAGTTACACCGAGCATCTCAGCAATTTTAACGATTTCCTTGATAGCCTGCGCATGTTCAACTTCGTCCAAGTCATCCCCGCAGAATCTTGGTTCCAGAAGATTGGCTGCCATCTGAGTTGATCGCACTGAGAATTCTCTTCTTTCTCGAATAGCCACTCTGAGTAGATCTGCCTCGTCTTTGGTCAATGGGCAGTTTGCTTCCCGCAAGCTATTTTCTACACAGTGTTCGATGTAGCGCCAAAGTCGGGGGAGAACAGAAACTCGTACTAAGTTTCCTTCAACTTCCTTTATCGCATTCCGTATTGGCTCAAGGAGTTTTGCAGAAAATTCGACGAGAGGCCAGAGATAATCGGTATCGAAGCACATGTCCTTTAGATGCTGGTGGCTCCGTACTTCACGGCAACATCGTGGATCAGAAATGGCAATGCGCAATTGATTTTGCAACCTAAGATTGCGCTTCATCATCTCGTATTAAGAATTTTTGGTTAAATGAATAGACGAAATGATCCTAATTCTCTGATTCATCCGTTTTTCATAGACGAAGTCAATCGCTTCAATAGTTCGAAATTTAGAGCTGTTAGAGCTATATGTTTCAAATACACGAAACAGCTATCATTGTAAAAAAATAAATATAGTAAGCAATTATTATTAAACATGTATTTAGGCCTATTTCATTCACTACAGTCGACCCTGATAATGCAGCACGCTCTCATTCAATATTTACGTTTAGGCCTTGTTCTGAGAGTTTATATTTTCAGATGACATTCTCGAGAAGTACAACATTGAGGATTCATAGTAGGCTACAACATTAATGAAATAGTAGGCTACACGGCGTGACGGCTCACGCTTTTATACGGTTATAAATCTTATAATTAATAAGAATGATTCATGATAATGAAAGTTGAAATATTTAATTTACCACTACAACATTTTACAAAATTTAGGGCTACTATTAAAGAAATTAAAGCAAAAACGTTTGGTTAAACTTCGCAGATAAACACATTATTATGCTCTCTATTATGATAGCAAATATTTCTCTTCCTTTGAAGCTATGGCTGTTATATGCAGTCGCATGATACAAACCGCAATGTTGTTATTCTATCTTTTTCAAATTACTAATGAAGTGATTCATCAAAATACAGAAATTGAACGGAAAAATTACAAATGGAAAAATATTATATTTTTCCAGAAAATTTTCCATTTCATATCCTTAGCAATCAGCCAATCAGGTATCTACGGACCGTTCTTCTTCGACACGTCCGTCAACAAGGATCGGTATCTCGAGATGCTACAGGAGGAATTTTGGCCAGCGGTGCAGTCGGACAGAAGAGGCAGGAGCATCATATTCATGCAGGATGGTGCACCTCCACACGGGGAACCCCTGTGCGTAAGTGGTTGAACAAGAAGATGCCTAACAGATGGATGGGACGTGGATCTCCTAACATGCCCCGGCCACCGCGTTCACCTGATCTGACACCTTGCGATTTCTTCTTGTGGGGTTTTGTCAAGTCCAAGGTTTACCATACACGACCAACATCCATGCAAGACCTGAAGGACCGCATCATACAAGCATTTCAAGAAGTGACAACTGAGATGTGTCGAGAAACTGCTCTGGCCTACCATACTGCTCGAATCCGTCCTCGAGAATGGAGGAGGACACGTTGAAGTTCGATGACTACGAACACTTTTTTCATATGTTTTTCATTTAATAAATGTTTTCTATGACGTTTACCTTAATTCGTTTTGGTCATTATTGATAAAGACGTGGGGGGAAATAAAGGGAAAAGTTTATCATGGAATCTTACATGTTAAGATACATTGTCGGTATGTCAATTGTACTACATGTCATTCGGTCAATAGAATCAGAATTTTTTGACAATTCTCAGTACAACAGGTATAATCATCATAAATCCTATACTCCAAACTAGTATGAGTCGAAATTTCATGACGATCGGATGAATATTTGAGGAGTAATAAAAGTTTAAAATCCGGCGGTTTACGTGCGCCACCCTGTAAGTTAAAAATTGGCGTTTTTTTACCTATACCCGGTGATAAATCACACCAGGGGCCCTTAGCAGGTTTGCATTCAGGGTCCCCAAGACCCCAACGATGGAGTTCCGCAAGCTTTGATCAGGCCCATAGCGGTATTTGACCGCGTCTAATTTTAAAAAATTCAGGTTTATTCTTTATACTTATTATTCATCAAGTAACAGTATATTAAAACCTTTTTAAATTTAGATCTAAAAAAATCTACCCGACAACCGTACGTGATTAGAGTTATGAAAGCAGTTTGCATTCAGATTTTCTTTATATTTCTGAAGAAATCACATTATATAAGTCATCACGTAAGAAATCACGCATATAAGTCATTCACTGTTTCCTCCCAATACACGTGGTCTTTTGACTCCTTCCACCATACCGATCGCAGGCGTTGTTGAAGAACTTAGAAACAGTCAGTTTGACCTCCTTGCAGGTTGTCTCAAATAGATCTGTAGATGACTCTGAAAGGAAAAAATGCCTGTTAAATTCAGTGGTAGTTAAAATATATCATAACTATCTTGTCATAGGCTATCTACAGCATAGTAGTGCACAAAAACAACAGGATTTTATGAAATAGACGTAAATCGATTTTTCGAAAACAATGAAAAATAAATCACGAAGTTACAATAAAATAGTGTTTATTTACAATTCATTATTACTTGCAGTTCAACCAGAGATTTCGACAGACATTCCACTGCTCACAATCATGAGAAATAGTGGAGAGGTCGAGACGAGGGCCAACAGCAAAGAAATGAAAATGACGCAAATAAAGATGCGCTATCTATTCATATAGTTGATAATATCAGCTGCGATGATTGATTTAATGTTTATTAAATTAAAACTTATTGGATGTGGATATGTCTTTAAAAAAATGAGATATCAATTAAAAAAAAGAAATGAATGCCATTATGGAAAGGAAATGACATAACGCAGACAAATAAAAATGTGGGTATCATTAATTACATTAATGGATAACATTAATTACATTTATTCATTTATCAAATACTTAGCGGTAATTAATGTAGTATGTACAATTTTCATGAAAAATAATCATTAAATATTTAGAGATCTTATGAAATTTAATGAAATGTTTACATATTAACATTTCAAGCATGATTTGTAAGAAATTTGACAATGCAGATTTTTTTGCAATTTCCGAATAAGATTATATAATGACGGATCAGATGGCTTTGACAGACACAATTTGAAAACAAGTTTGTAAAAGAATCGTTACTCTTTTAAGATTGGACGAACATTGCATTGCTCACTTAATGACATTTACGGATGCAAGCATGTCTATTGCAGTTATTGAATTATATTCTGATATTCTTATAGCTACGTATTATATTTTAAATGTGTGATCTTCTTTCGGGCAGATATTGGAGGAACACATGTAACATAGATCACTCAAAATAACACATACAAATAAAATAAATAAACTACCCCACTGGAAAATGTTCCGAATTGTTTCAACGACTGTTTTAACGGTGGATGTCGACGTCGCATAAAAGGTGAACTTGCACCGGGTTGTTCCAACGGCATGAAATTCAACGACAATCCAACGGCATGAAGTTAAACGATAATCCAACGGTTGACATCTTCCGTATATATCCAGCAGTAAATCCCATATAGGCCCTAACGAAAATTCTCGCTCGACTAGTGTCAAAAATCAAACAAACCGTTCAATTGCAAAATCACTCACAATTTTATTGCTGCAAATGCTGTGCAATCCAATAACCAAATGATTCCAATGTCATAGAGATAGATAACTGCAAACAATATGACATAGGGAGACACTGACTATTGGTATACGCACTTTGACACGATTGACAAAAATGTCAATCGAACTTCAAGCTGGCATAATTCTAAATCCAAATTCATTTCAGATGATACTTAACTTACGTGAATTGAACCTTAATTAATAAAGGGGAAGCTAGGAGTATCAAAGTTCAAAGCACCTGAAAAAAGTGATAGAATTATTACCGGTACTCACATATCACACAAAATAATCTCTCAACTACTTACTTACATGCGTCAGGGTAGTAGCCTTTCTCATTGTTTTCTTCTCTAACCATAGAAATTCATTTCGCAATTCTCCAATGTATGCCTTCGACAAGAATTCTGAAAAACAAGGCGTCCATGCACTGAGCAGTTTAGATGATAGAATAAGGTTTTGCACATAATATTGTTTCGAAGCATGCATGAATATTTGAGATTCCAATTGAATTCCTTGAATTGATTATTTGTTCGAAGTTTGATCATCGAGATACAACAATAGCAGAAGCAAACGCAATAACGCTTAAACCCGCAATCAACAGAAAGTTCGTTCGACCTTTCAGAATAAAACCGTCTTTACAGATACTTGTTAATAAACATTGGTTTCTTTCTAAAACATCGCAGTAAAATTGACAGAAGAAAAAATAGTAGCAGAACTTAACCGTTGCTTTCGTTCTTTTTGTGTAGCGAAGCAAAACTGAAAGTGTTTCTGTACATTTAGTTTTTGCTGGACTGGAGATCGATGTTCTGCAGTCACAGCCTACACATAGTGCATGTTCAAGAAATTTACATTGTATTGTAGTAGCCTAATGATACAAGAAGAAGATGAATGAATCTGTCAAAAAATTTAATTTCATCTAATTTTTTGTTTATTTTATTTTCATCCGCCGCTTTTGTTTACTCAGCCTACCTTTTTGAAACTCAATGCAGCTTTCTCGTGCTTGAAAATGCTGCATTGAAATCTCTTATAGACTATATACTAGTCACGACAAAATTTGACGTCAAAAATCTGACAAAATAGTCACGACACGATTTGTATTCTACGGATTGATGAACGCATTTAGTTAATTAGCTATATATTTAGGCTTAATATTTTAGTTTTGGTTTTTATACAGTAAGTTTTAAGATATAAATCACATGCGGTTTCAAGCAGGATCATAAGAGACCGATGATCTTAGCAGTGGCGGCTCTATGGATTTCTGTTAGGTCATGCTCATCAATTTTTTCGCATCATGAGGAAAAAAGTGTGTGTGACAGCTATCATACGAGGATTTTTAACCATGCAACTGATGTAGCATAATGTAGCTTAATATCATACTACTTAAGAAACAGTTACGAATTCGATGAACAAAATTTTAATCTCATTCCATTTGCATTTGCCCTTTCACAGCTGATGTCGTAAACAACTGAGACTCGAGACATCTCATGATCTCACTACACCGATAAAATCAGCAGATTGCCGTCCAATCAGCTACCGTTAGTTGGTTGAAACGAGCTATACGTATCATTTGTGCTTCCCGTCCACGGCATGAGATGGAGTATGAAAATCGTCATCCGCAGATTTTGCTATTGTTCTCCCGTCAGATGATCCGGCCAATAACAAATGAGGTATGCTCGAATTGACTTGCGTTCCCCTGAATTTTTTAGAACAAGTTACTTGATAACAAGCTACTTGATAAATCTTAATTGAGTCTTAATGTCACAGCAACATGATCTGACATAGTAATCAAATGTTGTCAAAGCTTGAAAATGATGTTGGAAGTTTTTTTGTTGATTCAAAACTTTCCCTTTCTTGTGGTTGACATCGTTGATTTGTGTGGAGGAAAATTAGACAAAATACTTCGTCATGCTGAGCATGAAGGGCATGATCGCTAAAGCCGCCACTGGATCTTAGCATGGGTGTAACCGAAACTGATTTCATCGGCATCACATTGAGCTTGAGACGGTATTTGTTTTTTTAGAATAGAATTAATATATTTTATTAACTTTCCATTATATTATTAACTTGGCCATACCTGATGGTAGAAAACTGCTTTCATAAGAAAAAAAGTTATTCACAACTTCATCCTCTCGGAATGACTTTTGCCAATAATTAGATTCGTGCATGGTCAGGGTCATTTTCATTCAAAAGCAAAGATGCAAAGGAACACTCTCATGCGGCTATATTTCAGCTGCCTCTAAACTTCCCTAAACACTTTCCAATGAATTGGATGGCGCGGGAATTTTCTTGCAGTGTGCAGCAGTGCAGGCACATTATTTGCTGCAGAGGTCGATCATTCATCAAGTGATGAAGCCGGCATGAGCACCGTCTGTTTACTTCCAGTCTATTTCAGCACTTAATGGCAGCTTCTTGGTGCGACAAACCAAGTCTATTATTCAATTTACTGCTTGAGTGCAACTTCCAAATTGTTATTAGTACATATGTGCAACACGATTATTTTCAGCTGAATAGCTATGTAATTGTCATCTTCGTGACACCGCAAATTCAAATGAAATCTGATGGAGATGCTGTTCATTCAAAATCGTTCAAATTGAATAATCTTTAAGTACAACACGTCTGCAACTAAAATTGATAAACAACCCGTTTTAGCCTTTGATTTTCGTCATACATGTATGTATTTCTAGCGACAAGGACTTTTTTAGCGCTCGGTTTTTCTGGAATAATATATAATAAATATATTCTGATATAGATGGGCAAATGTATTTCACAAATATGAAATATTGTCGGCAATATTTGATGACAACAATCCGAAATTTTCTAAATAGGCCTACTACAATGAATTTCAAGAAACCTCATTCATTTCCTAATATTTTTTATCTATCTCTAAAATATCATTACTAAACTTATTACACGTATGCACGCTCTTGTCTAGTCGGCCTAAATAGTTTCTGATACACGTAATTTTAAATAAAGAAGGTTGTCAGATACCCAGTATTTTCGATCTCAATCACAAATTCACATTTGAGACGCATCAACTATTGAAATTCAGATTTGTGAGTAGTAATTTCTAAACTGACACTTCAGAGATGGAAGTTAAATTTTAGATGGGTTTGAGGAGCGTCATGACTTCAGTAAACATTTTTCTTGTTACCATATGGCTACCATCTTTACTATCAGTCAGTGAGTGTCGATGGACATAGACATTAGACTGAAACATTATAATTTGTAAACAGTTTGTAAAATTCATGTTAGGCCTACTGTAGTCAATGTGTCTGGAACTTGTTCACAGCATCCATAAGCGAAGTTTAATTGAAGGGTTCGGTGCATAAGTGACATTTTTGAATATTTGAGATAATTATTTCAGTCTTAATCGGATCATGCTTTATAATATTAATTAGGGTCTGCTATTGAATCAAAAATTCAGATTAGTAATTTCGGTGCTTGCGAACATGTTACATATAAGTACAAAATTTTCAGTGCATTTTGATGTTTAATTAAGTGCTCTTTTAACATGTTCGTGCACCAGCACGGTCGAGTAGCGATTTTTGCGAAATAATGCAGCAATTGGAAAATTTGCTTATTAAAGCAACAATTCAAAAATTTGCTTTTCTGAAAACATCGCAATTCCAAAATTCCACTATTTCCATCGACTTGTACGATAACCTGGTGAGTTCACATCGTTTCTTTCATATTAGCTTCAATGATGAAGCCAACATAATCATCATTTTCGTTATACATAGGCATGTGGAATAATCTACAAGTAGGCCTATATTGACAACTTCTTCCTAATAGTAAATTCATTAGGCAAGAAAAGCATCTGCAACATTCTACTTGTCGCAACTCTGCTGAACAGGTATAGTTACACTTCTGCTTCAACGGGATCAAAACGGGTAATTTTCATTTGATAACTTTGAGTTTCAACGTTCGAAATTTGATCGTGTGGTCCGATTCATGAGCAGAAGAATAAAACTTTCCATTTCTTTTAAAATATATTGCCTTATAGCCTAGCTATTTAACTTGTCATGTTTTGAATTGAATTGGAAAGAGCCAATATTGAAAAATGCTGATTTTATTTTCGTTTTCATTATTTATTACAGTTATATGTAATTTCAGGTAGCATCCTTTGACTATCTTCAGTGTAGTTTCTACCTAGCAATAAATAGATATATAAATTGGAATTAATAGATAGCTTTAACATAGATATTATTGCATTTTGGCAAATGATGCTGGCAAACGGAAGATTCGGACTGATCGAGTAGCAAAAAGGTTGCGCTTTATGTGGTAAAAGAAGGTTACACTTTATGTTTCCTGATAGTTTCTTCGAGATTTTTCTACCTCACACGTCCCTTTCTGCTATGTTTGATCAATTAAACAATAAACATGATCTACAGATTGTACCTGAAATGATGCCTGGTTGGACCATAGTGGACTATAGTTGGACTACATTTGATATCATGGAGTGAATCACTTATATTATTTTTTATTTTATCTCAATAGTAACAGCATCACTCACCCCTGAGTTCACTCAAGATTTTAGCTCCCTCATCAGAGTCGCTTATAAGTTCATTTATGAGCATAGACCGGAGCGCAGAGCGCAACTAAATTCTCCGAAATCGGAGTGCGGATCGTACTTCGGTCAGCCAGCACCCACATCTGGTAATTACATGTACGCATGATATGTAATGTTGATAATATAGACTACATTTTGTAGAGCAATAAAATTTTGATGTTTGATTAATGAAATAAGAATAATCATAAGTAGGATGTTTTGTGTTGGCTTGGAGTAGACCTAATAAAAGATATATATCAGAATACTTTTTGCCATACTGTATATTATCATAGGCCCTATATAAATGAGAGTAGACAATGCCAAATTTTCAATAGTGTAGGAAATTGTAAGCCCTAATTATGAGAGTTAAAAATCGGACTACCACTAAGATACTAATCAACTGCGATGACTTCTCGATTTGTTTCACATTACGGCTCCACGCACCATTCGAGAGTTCGCATTCTCAGCTTACAAATAAGTCAGTGAAATTCTTGTAGGCTCGTGTGTGATGCGTGTAGGTCTGCTGTGGATGTGGACATCTAAACATAACAATAGGCTAGAAAATTCAGCATTTTATCACTCCATCATTTTTTTAACTTCATAATGTGTTTTTATTCAAAAATTCACCGTCAATTAGTGGATTGATTGTTTACCAGTTAATTGATTGTAAATCAACCTAATGATTCGAAGTCATTAAACTGGCGTCCTCAATAGTCCCCATCAATCTTATGCATTTTACAGCGTTTTGTGCACGTAATTCTTCATATTTATGTCCCTTTCTTTACACAGCTATTACACAAGGAGAGGCCTTCCTTTTCTCTCTCTCTCTCTTTTTGTCTTTAAATCTCGCATATTGTCATTGTTGAACGCAGTCACGTTCAACATTAAGCCGTATGCAATCGTTCGTTCACCCAAATTCAAGCAACCAATCAGAGTGAGGAAAGCGCTGTACAGATGAATAGCGGCACAGCTATCATGCGGCTACACACACAGTGTATTACACTTCCAACCTTGACGAAGCACGCCGAAACACAGCGGAGAAGTCCGGCGAATTTGTTTCATTTCACTACGCCCATTTCGCCTATAGACTGCGTTTCTTTTCATCTCTGTGATCTTACTCTGCTCAAAATCAACGATATGTACGCGATTTTACTTGCTGTTATTGCTACCGTACTGGCACCCATCAGCGCTGTGACTTTGCAAGAAGCACAAAAGGATCCATCTGTATTTATCAAATATGAACAAGGACCTTTTAATCTTGGAATGCACGCTGGATGTGCCTTAGCGATATCCTACAGCATTCTCATCTTCGTGTGGTTGATGGTCTTCCTCGTCGTCAAATGCACAGGCGCCAGCAAACGCACACGCTCAACTTAAAAAGTTCGGAAATGACTTAGTTTTACTTCACCTTAACCTGTTTTTGTGATAGGCACCATATATTCCATCTATCATTGGAAAATGCAATCAAGCAAATGGTGAAAATAGTGAAATTCAATATTGTATATTTTGATTTTTTACGAAGATGTGATTTATAGTTGACCATTTGTATTTGTGCTGTATTGACTCGGCAATGTCGTATTACCAAATTATTGATTTGCTCCATTCAAAATGTGCCTGTAGGCTGTGATAGATAATAAAAGTGTAAATAATCTGGTGTCGTGTTTGTTGCTTTTATGAATATTTCATCGCTTTTGTCACATGGGCTCGTAGGCCTACGATCATATGACTACTACGTTTATACTTGTCAATATGATTGGGTTAGCATAAAGATGTCCGGATACTCTCCATCTGTACAGGAGGCATTAGTAGGCCTGCAAGATAATGATGTTGAATAAGTGGCATAAACCCTGTAGCATGTAAATATAACAAAGTATTATCGCTGTCTTGAGTTACGTTACCATCTTAATTGATAGCTTTTTTGAAGTCATCAGTATAGCCAGTGACTGTTCAGCGATAGTATCAGTCCCATTCAGGAGGCGTGGTTTTGATGGGAAGGAATCGATTTCAGGGTGAAAATATGACATCCGTGCAATTCCTACATCATTAATAAAATCAGATTTTTTTACTCGAAATTCCTACATTTCTCACCAAGATATTTCTCGATACCATGCTGCATGAAGCAAACTAAAGAATCATGTAAGTCAGCCGAG
Organism: Prostheceraeus crozeri; assembly: GCA_907163375.1. Lineage (NCBI taxonomy): Eukaryota > Metazoa > Platyhelminthes > Polycladida > Euryleptidae > Prostheceraeus > Prostheceraeus crozeri. The sequence goes on from CAJQUW010009646.1 coordinate 220,371, forward strand.
GACATTTTAAGATTTATTCAATAAAAGGAATATTCGTAACTTGAATTTCTGAGGTGAAGTTTCAGTCAGAGAATAAGATTAATAAAAATATTTTCTAATTACGCCTTTGCAGCCGCAGTTTCAAAGAAAATTATATTATACCACGTTAGATACGAATGCAAATTCTCCGTCGTTGCTTACAGTCTCTGTTCAATTTTTTTGCTTTGCAATAAGAAATAGGTCTATCTCTCCATCAGCTTACAGACGATGTATTATTTTTCAACATGAAGTAGGCCCAACCCGTGCCGAAACGCGTCGGGATCTTCATTTTGAAATCGTCTGTAAACTGAGAGGGAGAGATTTTTTGTTGTATCACGGAAAATTGAACAGTGAACCTTTCGTAAAAGACAGAAAGAACTGTTTGCTTACGGCGTTTGATTTTCGTAAATACCATGCTCTGCGTGCTAGTTCACTCGTCGAGACGAAATGGTAGCGAAATTCATTTCAACTCATTTATTCCACTCTTCCTTGGAGACGCATTAATCTAAAGTAGGCCTAGACTCTGTACGTTCAATCAGGCAGATTTTATTTAACCACAAAGCTAGGAATATTGCATGTGGGCTATCCATAAACATACTTTGTCCCACTGATTTCACAAAGATAATGCCCAATCAACTCGCATCAAAAAAACTACATTTTATTATCCAAGGATCATAATCGTCAAATTGCAAAAGTCAGTTACTTACGCAACAAGTACAAAGTGTATATCCTTATTGCATTTATGGAGATCAACATGTCTATGCACGAGGCATGGCGAGGGCATAGTTTGTTGATCGAGAAAAATTCAATAAAGACGACATCCTTGCGCAAGTAACTTTATATTTCACAGTGCAATAATCGCTATGATTATTGCTTCCATAAAAAAGTTCATGCTTTCCAAAGGGTGCATAAATTTCAAGAAGTGCAACAAACAATCTTTATTGCACTCCTTCATTGAAATGCATATTGGCATATAGAAAGTTTTTCATCCTCAAAAAAACGGTATATTCTAAATGGATGTAGAATAGATTATGAAGAAATGTTCTTGTTCTGCTTTAGAATAGATCTGTGAACAGATATCTTCACGACTGATCAGGCTAAATTTCTATTGAAAACTCTTGATAATCATAGACATGTCAATCACAATCTCTCCTTGATCATTATAACACGTCGGCAAATCAAATTCTCTACGCAAGTCGTGCAAAGATGGCTTCATCATAACATTCGAACTTGTTAAATTTAAATGACCCTCACCTACGGATTCGGGCATTTAAGATATCTAACTCGTGGAATGCTGTAGAGAACCAATCATGCATTGCGTAGGCTAAATAACTCTCTTATCCCGCTTTAGATAGACTAGATCTGTGAATAGATAGGCAGCCTGCAGAGTGATCATAAAGTCGCGTAAGTGGAATGGCTATGCGACCTGGCTATCGCTATAGTAATGATCGAAATACAAAATATGTCACATTTTTATCACCTGTATGTGCTACTTTATAATGAAAGTCTCTACGCAAACTCGTATCATGGCATTCGAACTAGTGGAATGTTATAAAGAATTACAGTCTTGCACTTGCGTAAATAACTATAGCTTCTGATATTTTGAAAAATAATGTAGTCGAAAATCCACCTCTACATATGCATGTTATGGAATGGTAGATATCAGCGGTATCTCTTGAGATCAGTGGTGTAGCGTGCTTCAAACCGTTTCCGGGACTGAAGTCAGTCTAGACATCGGTACTCCGTATAGCATGCAGCATATAGGCTATGCAAAGTACCAGTTGGGTTGAAATCTAGAAGTCACTTTGATGTTTCAAATAATATGAAATTATGAAGAAGCTAAGGTATGCATGTGTAGATAATTAGCTAAGCGATTGTCAGACACGCCGTGATTAGCCAGTCAGAGTGTGTAAGTGTCACTCGTAAAGAATTCCCTGTCTTCGCGCGGGTTGAATCACAGCTGAAATGGATTGCTTCTCTGTGGGTTGCATGCAGTGGCCGCAACGAGCTGAAAGGCGTCGCCGAGCTGTTCTGGCGCGTGTAAACTGCACATTGATAGATTGGCTGAGTTGTTGATGACATCAACAAGCCATTGCTTATCATGTGTAGCTCGTGTTAGATTTTGGCCAATCGGTGCAATCTCGGCGACAGTTCGGCGACTGCCCCTGAGAGAGGAAGAGGGATAAAACCACCGACAGTCATACATGCATCCGTTGGAAAGATGAATAAAGACTTAAGATAAGATGCAGCGTTTGGTCACTGATGCACATTGCAGTGGCGTCAATTTATATTTATGATTGGGGGGGATGAGCCATCATTGACGTGATAAACGTGGAGGCAAATTTTTTGATATATTTAGTGGGGTTCAATTTATATATATATATATATATATATATATATATATATACAAAAAATATCTGTATTTTTATTACTATTATTATTATTATATTAATATTTATTATTATCTAAAATTATATAAATATATATATAATAATATATATAATAATATATATATATTTTTTATACAAGTAATAAGCTTATATAATTATAATATATATATAAGCTATTAAGGCGTATGCATACTGACTCCTGTTCCTGTCCTGCTATATCCTGAGTGCCATCAACTATAACTCCAAAGTAACCGTTGTTTTGAATCTCGGCAATCAGATCTCTGAGTATTTTATGGCTAAATGACTGAATCATTTCTTCTTGTGCAACAGGACCGGTGAAGTTAGTCGCTAGCTTCAGATATGAGGAAAGTTCATCGTCATCTTCAGCTTGAAAAGCCAAGAGTTGAAAATAGTTTCCCGAATTAGTCTCATGTCCCCGAAATGGTAACCCTTGTCGAAGCAAAAACCGAGTACTTCTAAACAGGGTTTGAAGACATCTCCTGTTTCTTAATTGATCATTTGCCAGTTTATCATGCAATTGTGCTTGTATCGGTGTTGCCCTTTGAACTTGACTGAGCTGTGACATGGCTAAGCTGTGAGTATCAGACAGCTGATGGGAAGTGAAGCGGTCTCTTGCTTTCTTCCAGTTGGAGAATCCGTCTGAATGAAAGCGTCTTCTTTTTTCTTCGATAAATGTAGCAATGTCATGGACTCGGCTTTCGCGCATGTGAAGCATGTGACCTTTTCCAAGTCAGGTCTGTAATGTAGCCAAGGAAATTCCGCAAACCACTTGGCCTGAAAATTTATTCTTTGACGCTTCGTTGTCATTGGGGGAATATCAGAAGCTACGGGATGGTAGGGTTTTTCCAATTCACATATTTCGTTTGTTGAAGGACTAAATTCCATGGCATTATCTGATTTCTCATCGCTCGTAGATTCCTGTATGGAGATAATTTGGCTGTCTTTAGTCTCGTGACTAACTAATTCGGTTGGACAAGCAACAAAATCGGGACCATCTGATACAGTTGCAGATAAAAGTGGGGTATCTTTCTGGGGCATAACTCTTGAAAAGAAGTTTGTGATCTTCGTTATGGATTTCCGTTTCGATTGCGACATGTTTCTAAAACGAAAATGTGATTACTTAATTCACTGTAACTGCATGCACATTAAGGAGGATACTTTACATGTAAGCAATAACCTTATATACAAAAATGTAACTTTCGTGTTAAAATCTGTTTAAGATGTCGATTGCTTCTGATATCAAGCGGTTCGCTAGAACCAACTTTCATGTAAATTTTGAACAACAGAAATTATTCCGCCATTGTCGATTTTATAGGCGGAGTATTTGATAAACATTGAAATATTATACAAATAGGTGTATAATTATTGATTTCATTCTCTTTGATTTACCGAGTCAGCATTACATCCGGCGAATGCTCTTGTATGCCTAAATCCAGAGCTCACCAATACCAACAATTATTGTTTACGGAAATAGTCAGGTAAGCCAGTTATGAGACAAAGCAGAATCCTCTCAAAATGTGATAATGAGCTTGTGTTTCTCAATTAATATTTCCACTCAGACTGTTTTTAATTCGAAGCGCATTGTGATATGTAAATTACTATCCGATAAGGCATTTTTGGAGATTAAAAAGTAATAGTCATCGATATGTAAGCTAAAGGATCTATCTAGCAATGCAAATGCTTTATAGGCCCTACAGCACAGTTAGGGAGCGCCCTACATATTGGCTACCTAAATGACTGTATATCGACATCGGTCTGTCAAAATATCAAATCTCAAATTTTGCATTTTGAGAAATCGCTTGAAAGAGATTTTTTGACATTTTGTGGCTTTAGGTAAGTAAGTCACTACTGGTTGGAATTTTTGATGACCTTAGTCATTTAATGACGTCAGGCAATTATATTTTGACAAAAAATCTGACTATGTATAGGCTGCAGCTCAACTAAATCGGAATTTTAAAAATTGACAAAGCGATGTCGATGTGTTGCTCAATCTAGTGAAGCAATTTCGTGTTCAAACTTGAGCGTAAATTTGATTGTTGCGAACGGTGATTAGTAGCTCTACTTAATCAGCAGTCAACAGTTCCGTCAATGAGATTCTCTCAGCGAGGCCAGGGCCATGCCTTGTCTACACACAACTGAAGCCTATTACCGACAATGCTCGGATACATGATTGTCAAGGGCCTATTAAATCTGTAATTTTATCATTTGCCATTCATTTGAGGTAACGGATCATAATTTATATAAAGTGTAATGTGTATTTTGCAAGTATATATTGGTCCTTAATTCCTAATCGGTGATGCATCTAAGCCCATGAGTTTTTCTTTCCTTCGACTGCTTCATTAGCGTTACTCTAACGCATTCCCACCAAAGACAACCACCCAGGAATGATTCCCGGGGCCGAGGGTTGTCACGTCGAAGTTAGTCGAATCTGCTGCCCGAAACGACGCAGCGACAGGGCTCTGGTGCCGCTGTGGAGGTTACTCCATACCGTACATGCATCACCGACCTTGATTGAGATTTCATCATTTCATTTCATTGAGAAGTCATACATATACGTATACTTACTCTTCAATTAAGAGATAACTGATAACAGCTATGGTCGTTCAAACTGTGACAAGTCAATGTGATAAATTGAATCGTTAGCTACATGCAGATGGCTTATAAGTCAGGCTATACATCGACGAACAAATGAAATGTAAGAAACTGATTTTGGGCATGTTGATTGGGAAATGTAATTATAAACATGTACGCACGGATCAGACTCACCTCATTTTTCAGCTAGTGGATTAAACAGCCGCTGGACATTGTATTCGAAAATTTCCAAATGCATTATCTCAGCATGAAGTCCGCAACATTTCTCGCTGAGTCGCTTCCTTATCGTCATAAACAAAGATGCTGAACATTTCCTCATCGACGATAAAAGCAAAACCACATGTGCATACGAAACCCATCGCTCATTTTCATGAAATATTAACAAAGATACACTAAATTCCGACGCAGGAAATTGGCGATGATTAACTAATTTCACTTGCCTGTCAGTGACATAATCATCCGCATCATATACCCCCTGTCGCAACGTCTGCACATGAAGGATGAATGAAAGAGGAAATTTATTCAACAGTCAACATTAGCAGAAACTTTTCAGAGATTGACGTAAATTATGAAAAATTTTAATATGTGGCCAAGGAACAAATGCAACTTTTTACAATATTCATTTTGTGAATGTCAGAGATTTTTTTTTGGGGGGGGGGGTGGGAATAAATGCATTACTCATCCCCAAGCTGTCATTATTGGGGGGGATATATCCCCCGTATCCCCCCCGGGATTGACGCCCATGGATTGTACCTGTACATGATTAAAATATGTTGTGGAATTTATTTAAAAATACATTCGGGGCACTGCCCCGAATGCCCGAATGGACGCTACCGCCCTGCTTGAGATTTCTATGTAGAATTTAGTTCAATTTGCAATTTAAGAGGATGAAAAAGTTTCTATATGTGATAATGTATTCCAATGACGGAGTGCAATTACTGCAGTATTATATCATGGATTTCGAGGGCAGAAATATCCGGCTGCTCGAGATTTTTATACGGTATTTCTGCCCTCAAAATCCATGCTATAGGCCTGATGCCATTGTGTTGCTCTTAAGATAATAACATTTACTATTCTTAAGCTGTTTGTAATAGATAATTAAGAGATGTATAGAAATGTTTGATTGACTCTTCTTGAAATCTGTGAAAGTTTGCTGTATCAATAGAATTTGATTCATGAAAAGTTGGAGACTATGAATTTTTGCAATCTGAATAGATCTGAATTTCGGATTTCTGTCTAAAAATCATTTGGAACATCCATTCACCAATTCATTCATTAATGGATACTCTAAAGTGAGAATGACTGACGACGGTTCATGGCTATCTCGACAGTAAGATTGCTCTGTGAAATGTGCGTGCATGAAATGGTGCATTATATACCCTCCAATACTGGGAAGAAATGCATTTCAAACTCATTTCCAACATGATATTGCATTTCTTTGCATTTTTATCAGTGCATTTAGAAAGTGGTTAAACATTTCGTGCATGATATTGAGTTCTTGCACTAGTGCGAGGAACTGCAATTATATCTCAATGCATTCAATACATATAGATTGCCAGAGCAAGAACCACTTTTTAATTGCACTGATGAAAATGCAAGGAATTGCAATATCATGCTGGAAATATAAATAATGCATGCTTTTGTGTAGCTTTCTATGTCTCCAGGTTAATAATTCCCACAATCAGGTCGCTATATAGCACCATACTTTGCAAACGACAGTTGATGGTGACTATGAGCGCAATAGAATTAGAAAAATCATCTTTTGATTTCTGCCTTCAGATTTGAAAAGTTCTCTAATGGACTTGCAATCGATCACTTTGCTTTTGCTGCGATAATGAATGTCTGTTAGTGCGCTCATTGATGGCAACAATTTTGTTGACCGATGACAAGTTTGATTATTGTCATTCTTTCTACATGCTAAGTGCAGCTATAGTTCTGCCGTGGATGATGTATATAGAAAGAAAATGCATCTTCTAAAAGAGATAAATGTCTGTTTAATAATAGATAAACTGCACAACAACTTATAGTGTATACACGTAAATCAACATGCCACGTTCCTGTCATTATCAATCGATGTGGCGCTAGAGCGTTTCTTTGGATGATAGACAGAACTTTTCCTCTTGTTACTTCCGTCATTAGTACGTAGAGTGTGATCAACCAAATACATTGCATTCCTCAACAAAATTTCGCGAGGCATCCTGCCGGTTTTTTCTACTGCAACCTATTCATTGTTTCTACAACTATCATAATCCGTCAAATGTCATTTTAGTTGTGTTAAAATACATTAACATTCTGCAATATTAATCAGAATTTTCTGAAAATTAGAAAGAGCGTTGACAACCATTCACTACTATTCCAAAACAGATCAAACACCAAAAATCATGCCATTTAAAAGGGTATCAAAATTCAGTAGAACCATCTCGTCTATGTATTGACCTTCCACTTCAAATACGATCTGCTGGAATATAATATTTTGCATTATTTTCTGGTCATTGCACCATAGAAACAGGCTTGCAAAATGAAGGCTATTCAGATGTATGTGAGAATGGCAAACTGAATCTGCTGGATCAGGTGGACAACGACTTAGTGTGCGACGTTGCCGCGGTAATTCTAGCTCAAAGTTCGTTCTTTAAGAACTGATCTAACTGTTTCAGGTCCAGGAGTAGTTTCAAAAGCTGCGGGCGCACCTTGTCGCAGAAGAATTCCATGCATTCTGCGTTGCGTCTCTTTTTCATCGCTTCTTCTACGACACGCATGACATTCCCTCAACGCACTAGCCAATAGCCATCAAATCTGGCACCATAATTGCTATCATCCACAAAATATGGACAGTCTAATTAGTCCGAGTGCTACTGACATTTTCTTCATAAATTCGCGCACGAGCTTCTGATTAATTTTGACATGTGGATTGTCACCCAATATCAGTAAAACGACAGTTCTTCAGTTGTGATACCAGTCGTCTTGTAAGTTACAAAGTGTCAAACATCACAAAATTCCATTGTTTTTGTTATCCATGCACTTCCGAGCAATTGGTGCACTCATTAACTTAATGACCCAACACTCATTTGAATACTCAAAATGAGATTTTTAGGGCGGAATTCTCCAATAGCAGGCAGAAATTCGACATTCCTCTTAAGCAGTAGATTGACAAATTTGCCATAATGAAGACGTCATGTCAACCGATGCTACTGTTGCAGATAAACAAACAGACTGTCCTGACTACAAAATGATACACACAGATGTCATATTAGTTAGGACATGTTTTGTTGATTGACAGTTTTGTTTAGATGAGCGAGATAATGTGAGATAAACAATTCTCATTTCTTCTTCTTCAATTCTATTTCTTACTTCAATTTTATTCCGGCTTCGCATCACCTGCGTGTTTGATATATTTCGGTCATTTTTTGCTATTATTTTTTAGTTTTAGTCACACCATTCCAGTTCGTCACATCAGCGCTAATTATATGATCTGCTGTGAATCGGTCAAAAATTTATATTCAGTAAGGGTTGCATTTTTCAGTATTTAGTTTAACCGACAGACTTACCAATTGAGTTCCGACTTAACGCTTCATGTGGGTGGTATACTGTACACTCATACGATCGGTAGCCAGCTACAGCTTTCCTGCATGGTGTAGCGTTAACAAAACTTGTTTCTGGCAGTTAACCCAATTTGAAGAACGTGTTTTCCGAATTTTTCGGATTAAGGGGAAAATCAAATTTGTTGATTTTTGTGACTTGATGGCAAGACGCCTATCAAGTAAAGCGATGTGCCCTCAGCATCCCTTGCATGTGATATTTGACAAATCATCATCTAGGTCTTCTACTCGCAAAGGATTCCTTCACAGGAAAGTGATGGCCAAAACCAAGCGGTTTCAGTCGTCTTTAATTAGATTTGCTTAACTTTCTTTCATGTTTTATCTTCTCTAATGTTGTACATGCCACTTCCGAATCTTGTTTTGAAGTGTAATAAAGCCATATTATTATCATTATCATTATTATTTGCGCAAGTTAGTGGGACTGCAAAAATATACAATAGCTGTTTGTTGGTGGCAATTTCAACTGCTCGGTCTGACACCGATCCAGGTGACTGTTGCCAAGTCTTAACAGAAGAATCCGAACATGTTGCACCCAAAATAAGTTGTGTGAATATCATTTTCTGATCAGGACAGCCTGTTTGCTTATCTACAACAAAAGCATCGGTGGTCATAACGTTTTCCTTATCTTCAAGAGCAAATTGGTCAAGCTGCTGCTTACGAGGAATGTCGTATTTCTGCCTGCTATTGGAGAATTCTGCCCCAAAAGTGCAATCATGATCATAAAAATGACAAATCTCATTTTGAGTTTTTAAGTAAATGTTGAATCACTGCGTTATTGAGTCCACTAAGCTCGGAAGTGTATGGATCTAAATCAACAAATGGAATATTGTAATGTTTGACGCTTTGTAGATTGCAGGACGACTGGAATCACAACATAAGAATTGTCGAGAAGTCAAGATTTCGGAATTCTTCATTTATTTATTCAATACAATAAAATACACTTCACGAGCTTCCGATAGCTCTCGGCGCACTTTAATCATGTGAATAATCATTCAAAATCTTGACTTCTTAATCACTGAACCCATCTGGAAGAATATTCAGCATATTAACAAATGGTGTTTTACTGATATTGGGTGACAATTTACATATTAAAATTAAAAGAAGTTCGTGCGCGAATTCAGAAAGAAAATGTCAGTAGCTCTCACATTAAATATAGAAGATAGCCAGCAAGAACATGCAAGAACGATTTCTCAATTTTATTTTGTTATTGTAGAAACTCACAATCGAGTTGCAATACGTGTATAGAAATTTACTCATTTGCTTAAAATGCATCGCAATAGTTGCTTTGGAACTAATTTTATTGTAATTTAATAATTTTTATTTAATTTGGCACGTGCTTAACATAAAAAATGAATTTTGTCTTCATGAGAGTACTTTAAAAGCACCAACTATGATTCTCTTAGTCTATTCCCACAAAGCCGATTGAGAAATCGCTCAGCAGCGACCTTTTTATGAAAGCCTTTACTGAGAAATATAATTATATTTTTAACATGACAAGCTTGTCCCAAAAATACCGGTGCACCGAAAGTTCTTCATTCTGCAGAAGTGACAATACGGTTTATCAAGTTGACCTTTTTATAGAAACTTGAAAACTGTCAACAAATTTTACTTTATTCACAGAAATTAGATATATTCCCTGTTGGTTACAGCACTTACCTCGCGCAACTATAATAAATAATGCATTAATCATGAATATTTATTAACCACAAAGATTGTCCGCCAATGAGTATGTTAACAGTGAGCTCTTTTTCAAAATCAAAATACTTCAATTATACAGACTGGTTAAAAGTTTTAAATGAACTCTGATTTCTGTTTTCACTGTAAATGCTGCAATTAGGTGAGGCGCCCTCACGAAATTTTTTCATGAGAATATTGATTATTATTCAGCTTCGAATGAGTGCACCATGACATGAATCGCGTGTAAGCCTGCAAGTTATCGATGGCGATTGACTTTAAATCACTGATGACTGACTATTATAACAAATATAAGAATTGGACGCATGAGTGATGTAGCGCGATGAAATACCGTTTCAATGCAACTCTTGTTAGTTAGTGTCAATTGTGCGAAATCGAATAAAATGATGATTCATGACCTTCAGGTTATATAAATGAAGCCTTGTTTATACAATCAAAGCAGCAGATGCGGTCATAGTCCATTTAAAATGTCTTGTCTTGATGACCAATCATGAATAGCGATAAAATCATTGGCAAACATCATTTATAAGTCAAAATACACAAAGCCCCTGTAGCTCCAAGTCAGTGACCAAAATAACCTCGTGGTATGGGGCTAAATGGATGCGACACTTTTTTACAAAATTGTTTCTAGTTTTTTCTAGAGAATCCTAAACCTCAATCTTTTTTGGAGAGTTGGCTGTACCGTGTACGCTCTTCTTGCCCTATGAGCTGCTCCGGGACGAAAAGAATTGCATTTGTAAAAATTATTCATGAAAACCCCTTGTGCCGATCCGCCCATAGAGCAGGGATATACTTACTAAGTTATACTAATATACTTACTCTATGGTCCCGCCTTCCCTATATTGTATTATTACTTTATAATACTCATATTAAAAAAATTGGTTGAAGCGCAGCTGCCGATGAATAGAAACTTTATAATTTCTAACCCTTTAATGAACATGATAGAGTTGACAATTGCCATAAAATTACAAAATCACATTATTAACACAAAAAGTCATGAAGCTGATTTGAGAATAAATTTGGATTTTTTTAAAAAAAAACATGGATTTCGTCAATACACAATCAATTAATCAACAATTTCAAAATACTCAGCAAAACTCAATTAGCAACAGCTCATGAAACCGATTTCTCATTACTGAATTGGCGATTTCTCATTGGCGAGGGCACTATTTTCAAATTCAGTCCAAACTCTTGTTTTTATGCCAGCAGTCACGATTAGATGTGTTACACACTAAATGCTTCATCGAAACATGCTAAAACATCGATGGATTAACGACTGCTGACCGGAAAAATTCTTTCCTAGTTCCAACTCTGTAGCATGTTTCCAGAGTAGCTGTAATGGGTCAAGCAGACCATTCCTACATAAGCTTTAGTCGCTTTGGTAATTACAGATGTGATTACGGAAATAAAACTAGTTGCCAGCTAGCATCTATCCATTGTTTGCGATCACTTATATATTTTCACTCGCCGTAAACAGTCGATCATTTATGATCTATTGAATTTCAATCATATAATTCATACTACTATTAATTTCTCTTCAATAGAGGGTCTATTTTCACAATTAAGAATTAGATTACGAATATGAAATTTATTGACGAAGCGTTTCGTTTGACTTCTCACAGAAATGCATGACTACACGAAAGTCATACACCGCGGACACTAATAGGCTTTCAGAGTGATTACACCAATTAGTCCGGCAGCCAGAACGAGTTTCTGCAGGGAACGAGGCCGAAAATGAGACTTTCACAGAATGATGTACACCGTATGACTACTTCGAATCGGCACGTCTGCCGAGTTCTAGTGAGTTCTTCTTGTCAGACAGGATCAAAGAAGAACATATGTAAATCCAATGGGACGCAAATTGCAGTTTTTGGCTAAAATGAAATTTTGTATGTTTTCTCTAATTAAACGAAAAGTACTAAGCCCAGAGTCATAATTTTTGGCAGGGAATGTCTTCAGATAATTTCCTTTCATGTTCATGCACCCCTGTCTATAAAGGATTTGGATAAAACATTTGGATTTGGCGAGCATGTTAATGTCGGCAAACGCAAACATTTTGAGCTACTTTATCTACATTCAACCACATTCTCACATACATTGCCGATTAGATGCATGATAATAACACATGCACATCATAGGAAATGACCTGAAGACATTCCCTGCCAAAAATTGTCACTCTGGGCTTCGTACTTTTCGTCTAATCAGAGAAAGCATGCAAAATTTCATTTTAGCCAAAAACTGCAATCTGCGTCTCATTGGATTTACATGTGTTCTTCTTTGATCCTGTCTGATAAGAAGAGGAACTCACTAGAACTCGGCAGACGTGCCGATTCGAAGTAGTCATACGGTGTAGCTACATCATTCTGTGAAAGTCTCATTTTCGGCCTCGTTACCTGCAGAAACTCGTTCTGGCTGACGGACTAAATGCTTGATGCAACAGGATGTACGTAAGGATCGAGACGCGTGAAGTAGAGGAAGTTGGAGAGGTGTGGAATCGCACGCAGCTCCGTGTCATTCAACTGGCCATGCAGAAAATAAGGAATATAAGGAAAATAGGATGACATGCGAAGAGATGAAAAGGGATGGGAAGACAAAGAGGATAGAGGTATAACAGTGGAGTTTTAGACAGACATACTGATAGAACATGAAAAAGCATCCTGAAAGCTCTTATTTATTTGACTTTGAGGTTTTGATGTTTGTCTATGAATCTGAATAATGCATCACAAGCCAATCTTGCACATTAGGCCTACTACGCAGTGGTCTTTTTTGAAAAAATGAAAGCTTGAGGGAATAGGAGCGAATTTGCAATAGATATATAGGATTTACGCTGCAAAACACATGCATGCAAACCTACAATGATTCAATAATTGCACTTGCCCATTCCGAATTACTCACTGTCGCTGATCAATTTTTAGATCTACAGCCCTGTGAATTGAATTAGCAATTTCTTAATTTTGGTGACTCGAAATATGAATGACTTGATCTCGAGTCGATTGCGGAGAGCCACTGCTAATTACGGATATATGTTACTAAAAATAGACTCGTGGGACTTCCCTGTGACAAATTTGCTTGTGAACATCTTGTACCAATACAACTGAAGTTAGTCATTGAGTTTTTTCAAGAGGAAGCGGAACTCAGAAAATCTGAACACAATGGGCAGAAGAAAGGATCTTTGTTCATCCACCAAAGCCTGTATCAAACTTTTGCATGCCGAAAACTATACACAGAAGACCATTGCTGAAAGGCTGAAGATCTCAACATCTGCGGTTTGTCGTTTCATAAAATACAGCATGAACAGACCATCGAGGAGAAGCAATTGCAAAGGAGTGAAAAAAATTACAACTCGATCTGATAATGTCCTAAAACGATTGTGCTTGTTGAACAGAGAGCTTACATCGAATGAATTAAAGAGAGAATTTTTCGATTCTACTGGTATAGAAATACAGCTTCCTCTATACGAAAGAAGCTCATCAAGCTCGGATTAATTTCGAGAAGGAAGACGAAGAAGCCGTTATTGAATAAGAGACAAAGGGCTGCACGCGTAGAGTGGTGAAAAAAGTACAAAGATTATCCTAAAGAAAATTGGCGAAATGTTTTGTTCTCCGACGAAAGCAAGATTCAACTGCAGTTTCATGGTGGAAGACAAAGAGTGCGACGATTTGTGAAATAAAGATCAAAAGACTTTAGCTACATTCCAACGGTCAAATTCTCACAATCTGCGATGATTTGGGGATCCTTCAGTCATCGTGGAATCGGGTATCTTCATTTATGTGAAAAGACGGTTGATCAAAAGGAATATATCAAAATTATTAGGACGAGAGTGCTTCCATACAAACGAAGATTTTTTTGTAATGACGAGATGGTTTTCCAAGATGATTCCGCTCCAGCTCACTGAGCGAAGACAGTAACCAACTTCAAGAATCAGGTGGGGTTGAGGTCTCTTCCTTGGCCTGGGAACAGTCCGGACCTCAACTCCATCGAAAATTTATGGGGCATTGTAAAGAAACGGGTGAATGAGAGAAAACCGAGGACCCAATCAGAATTACTGTCATCCATAATTCATGTCTGGCATCATTCCACTGAAACAAGTGTTTTGACCAAGTTGGTGGATAGCATGCTAAAGCGAATCATTGCGGTGTTGAAGTCAAAAGGAGCAGCAACAAAATATTGAGTGAGCATCAAATTAATTGACTTTTTATCAGTCATTATGAATGACAAGACAATTTCAATATATTCACTGTAAAAGATAAAGATATAGTAATTTCAATAACTACTTATGTCGCTTTTTTTGTACTGTGAATTGCTAATTCAATTCACAGGGCTGTATGGCTGTGACCCTTTTGATCCTAACGTCGAAGATACATACTCTGTATGATGTTAGCCTATGCCAATTCCAAAGTAGCCTAACTGACATTTCATCTGCAGTTGATTTCATGAAAATGATAAATCTGAGGCACACTGTAGGATGGCCTACACAATCTGCGTTGTCCTATAAAAATGCATAGCTATTTGCACCATTGAAATGAAAATCATGTACGATTATGAGCCTTACACTTCGCAGTTGAAATAATAAGCCTACAATCAAGACAAATTACGAAACAAAACAACTCATATAATCATATTTACAACAATTCAAATGCTTGATCTCACACTTAACTGGATTGATTTTTGAATGAAATTGTTGCGCTATTTATTTACTGATGATTCTAAACTTAATCTAGTGCGTTGTCGTATAGGCCAATGAACAGGCCTATATTTTACTATCATTTCTATGATGGAAACTTAATGGCTACATGGGCTACCTTAGCTAGTGAATTCAATCTCGATTTTGTTTCCTAATGTCGAAATCTCGAGTTCAAAGTTTTCCAAATACCAAAATCTCAGGAGTCGAGGTTGCGCGCAGTTCGGTAAGTCCATATCAGATTTGTGTCAATTACTCAGAAGATGTAAGTGATTGCATACAATGGCAAATTATTGCAATTGCAACTGAAATTGCAATTACAACACAAGTCTGGACTATCATTTGGTATTAAGACATGCCTCCATGCAGTGAAAGGTTGTAACTTTTGTTCAAAATATGTCTTTATCATTTTGTGAAATTCGTCAAAATTACCAATCTTCATGAAATGGATTATAGATTCAATAAAGCATAGTGAAAAGCACACAATGTAGGAATATTTACAGAATTGATTTTTATCACCAATAAATAACCGCGTTATGGATAGGCCTTCTCGGCGTCAGCTATTGGGACTGATTGTCTAATTAGAAATAGAAATAGAAATGTATTTTCACCAAAACAACCACTATACAAGATTCATGTACAAAAACGTGCAAATATATGTGCATATTATATTCAAGAGAGGTGCATTAGATTTATTGTACGAGCGACTGTAGTGGTGAGTGGGACTAGAGCACTGTCGGCAGTAGAAACCTAGTCCCGCTGAGAGAAGTACGAACGTCAATCTACATTTCACACAAACTTCGGAGGAATATATCGCAATAAAAGTAGGGTATATATAAAAGGGAGTCATGCATGCATGAACCCTAAATGTAGGGTCTAAACTAATTTGTCCATTTATAGAGTACATGAAGATCGGTTTAGAATAGGAAAAAGTACAGTATATCGCACAATGAAGTTGGATCGATTTAGAGTATCAGGCAATTAAGGTTAAATTTGTAAATAATGGTAGGCAATTTTATGTCCTTTCGAGTATTTTGCCCAGTGAGCATATTTCTAACATTTTTAAGAACATTTTGTTCTTACTGACTTTTCTGATATATTTCGGTAATGTATTCCACTCTGTGGCGCCGGAAAAGTTAAATTGCGTGCTGTTGTTGTGATTAATCAAAGTAAGTGAAGGAGGCCAAAAATGCTTTTGCTCTATACATATTCTGTTGGGAAATAGGAGCAGATAGCAATCATCGCAGCTTTGAAATTTGAGGTGTGATAGTTAAATACCATGAAAAAAGGAAACATAGTGAAAGAGAACTTCGGAAATATAGTGGGCGCGGTTTTGGGGGACATGAATGACGTCGGCTAAGGGGCATTTTAATTTGCGATAAACACTATAGCATATGTCGTGGATTAAATGCCTCTTAACTGATGTAATTCATGTTTCTCTCTTCGAAAGAAACCAGAAGACTAAAAGTAGTCAAATCGTCTGGCTGAAGCTCTGGTTGAGCTTCTTTAACCATAATCCAGATAGATCGTTCGAATATCACAAATGTTTCTCAGCTAAGAAAAGTGAACTTAAGAGTTTTTCGGGCGTTCCGATTTCTATGGTATTTCGAAAACTTGCAATTTAGGTGTCACTTGCCAAGTTCAAACAAATGTGTAATCTATCAATTCGAAAGTACATAGGGGATTGCTTTGCTTGAGACCTCCTGTAATGAATTATATCATCTTATAACTAATATACATGTATATTAATATATTAATAATCTTATAGCATCTATCAATTAACGCATATCTGATGACTTGGTAGGCCTACTTCTGTATAATAGAGGAAAAATAGCGAATGCTAGGGCCAGAGGGGATTCAAAGCTTTAGAGTTCAGACGGCCTTCCTTCAAACTAAATAGCCATGAAATCAAAAAGTAACATTCGATGTGACGCTTGCATAAAAAGACATTTTAGAAAGATAATCAGGCTTGTCGTTGGGATGAATATCCTGCCCAATCCCAAACCAATCCCAATGAGAATCACAATGAGAATGGGGATTGGGATCCCAATAGAAATCCCAATAGCTATCTTTAGAGCTAAAAATGTACGCAAGGGGCTTACCGCTTAAGCCTACCATGTTTAATACTTTTTGAATTGACGAAGGCCACATGACTATATTGGTCTTGATAGTAATAGGGGATTTAATTGATTTTACACAATTATGCATAATAGGCCTACTGTATGGCTAAATTTTGCACCGAGACTGCCTTCCCCTAAAAGTTTATAGGGGCCTACATGTATAGCTGATATGTATGTACGAGCTACAAACACACTTGGCATCAGTTAAGCCTATATCGGATGATGCGGTGTTAATAAACAGGTCGCCACACGTGTTCTTTTTCAAGTTATTGCTCCTGCGCAGTGTGACAGTGTTATAGCGTCATACTATTACCCGTTTCAATCAATGCCTCATACGCACGCACAAAGCACGAGTCGAGGCACAAGAAGGTCTCTGAATATTTTTAGTGGCTTAAGGGATGTTAAAGCCATCGAGTAGAATTGAGGCTGACTGTCAATCTGTGTGAATCACACTAAGAGCTCTCAATGTTCGAATTCGAGAGAGGCAAGGTCAGACTGAAGACACAGCAAGATGAACTAACCCGAAAACATTTGTAATGTACTGACTAATGTCAACGATTATACGCATGTATATATTGTTGGGAGTGGGCTTATTGGGATCTGTTAGGATTTATTGGGATCGGGGAGGATTTTTGGTAGTCCAATTCCAACCCAATCCCAATAGCTATTGGGATCCCAAGTAGGATCCCAATCCCAATCCCAACGGCAAGCCTGAAGATAATGTATACTATCTAACATGACCTCAAATTAGTACATGATATTTAACCCTCAAAGGTTCAACGTGGAACATTTTGTTCCACTGGCCAATAAGATGTTTATCCTGATAAAACTATTTAATCCTGGTATTTCATACTCCAGAACTTCAAACTAGAGTACAATGCCCTAAACATGCTCTAATATAGAGTTCGTACCTAAATTAGTTTCGGTTCTAGATCAAAACTTCACGTTAAGGTTCAACGTGGAACATTTTGTTCCAATGACTTAAATGCAAATTTGTCATACTTTGACAGGGTCTGAGTAACTGAATACATATCTTCAAGTGATTATACTGTTATCAAACATGATACTAGAGCTCATGAGATTCCAGTAGCATCTTCCTCAGCTGCAAAATAATGGCAGGTGCAACATTTTTCAAATTTTTGTCTGGCGCGAAATTCAAGAGACTCTCACAATCTGCGACGAAATGGCCGCCGGTAGCCCGCGTCGAATGACATTTTTGCAGGCGTGTAATGCTTTGAATATTGTTGATGAAGTCTCAAGAGATAGTTCAGATAATTCCCCGGCCGATGAGGATGATCCCGAGGACAATACGGAAGACTTTTCGACTATGGACATCGAAAATCAGAGCGCAATCCTGGTCCCACTACCGACAAATGACGACGAGGGAGATATTCCTGTTTTCGCCAATGATAGTGACGATTCCAGTGACTTAGATGGCGATATCGCCGATGATAATTCATCTTCTGATCTGAGCAATTCAAAGGGAATCATATACTCGAAGTTGCCTTATCCGCAGTGATTGCGTGACCGTGACATTCTTTGACAGCGATCAAGAAGCATCGTAGATCCTTCGTCGATAATTGAGTCGTTTTCACTTATTTTCACGGAAGAAATTTTGTATCATACATTGAGGTGTACCAACATCAAAGTGAGGTCAATGAATTCTTCTCCTTATCCTCGTAACAAAGGTGTTTTTTCAATGGATGAATTGAAGGCTTGTATAGCTTTACTTCTGTGGGCTGGAGCGGATTGCGACAGCTTCACTGACATCGACGACTTGTGGAATGTGCGAGACAGTAAGCCCTTTTATCGTGCTGCAATGTCCAAAGCAAGGTTTAATTTTTTCTGACAACTATACGTTTTTGATGACTATCGCACACGAGAGGCACATAAAGCCGACGGTGACGTCCTGGCAGCTTTCTCTGACCAATGGAATCTTTTGAACTCACAGTTCCTCAAGTTCTATGTCCCGAGTGAGAACCTAACAGTTGACGAACAACTGTTAGGGAGACCATATACCAGGAAAGACTTACATGCCGTCAAAGCCGCATAAGTACGGCGTCAAGATATTCTGGATATGTGAAGCGGATTCCGGTTATGCCTTGAAGGGATACATATATACCGGTAAGCGAGACGGAAAGGGCGTCCACCAAAATTTGGCATTTGACATAGTAAAGGAGTTGACAAGTCCTTTCTACAGCTCAGGACGTAACATCGTGTGATAATTTTTTCACTTCGCATGACTTAGCTGTCTTCCTATTGTCGAAAAGTCTCACAATTCTCGGAACTGTTCGATCTCATAGGCGGGAGATACCAGATTTCATTCGTTCTACTGAGAACCGTGACAGATATGATGTACCATCGGTATACAATCATGAAAACAAGATCATGATCCTCTCCTACTGTCCCAAGAAAAGAAAGAATGTGATACTCATGTCTTCCGGAAATCATGATTCTGGGACAGATGACACTGAAAGACATCGACCCACTATGATAACTGAATCATACAATAAAACAAATGGTAGTGTAGATCTTCTTGATCAGCAAGTCGAAGAGTATACAGTAAGAAGAAAAACAAACAGTTGGCCTCTGCTCCTGTTTTTAACTGTATCGATGCAGGATGCTACAACTCATTCATCCTCATGCGAAGTGCATTTCCTTCCTATGACAGGAAAGCTTATTTGAAGGATTTGGCATTCGAACTCGCAAGACCTTTTTCCGAAAAGCGTTTGCATTCTTTGCGAAATTCACTCCAAGTACATATTCGACAGGCGGCGTCTCAAGTCGGATATCATGTGCAAGAACCGGTTCCTAGACCGATCAGCTTGCGACGACCGAACAGTAGAAGATGCTGCTCGTGCAAGCGCAAGACAAGGTCATTCTGTGACTCATGTTGCAAACTGGTGTCCTGCACATCGAATAGTTTAATTGTTAAGAAAACTGCTTGTAGCTCATGTGATCTGTAGCCTTGAGCATTGAGGCTCATATTGATGACTATGCACATGTACTTAGGAAATCGAGTAATACATTACATGCAATTTCACATGTTTTGTACAATGTTTTGTAATATATACATACTGCGAGGATTACATTTGATGTTATACATGGAGTTTTCACTTCTTATTAGTACAAATCCCATAGCATATATGTAATTAAAAAACAATTAATTCATAAAAAAAGCTTCAAATTCAGTGATGCAATATATACCTTTATGACACAGATGATCGAGTATAAAGGTAGAAATAGATACTTAGGGACATAAACTTCTTGTTACTATAGTACAGATAGGCATATCTTAACATTTAGTGTAATTTGAAAGCATCTGATAAACACATAATTTGCATTAGAGTCATAGGAACAAAATGTTCCACGTTGAACCTTTACGCTAAGTCCAAACCGTTGAACCCTTGAGGGTTAAAGCAGGAGCGCAGCGATCAAACTCAAAAGATCAAAGAGGTTGCATGCGTTTGACATCCATTTCCTTTTCTGGGCTAATATTCTAGGGACGGCTGCAATCGCTCCCTGGAAAAATAGACCATGCTTGTGACCACGCTTAAAATTCCTCTAATTCCTTGATCCCCAAGAATATTTCGCTTTGCATAACTCTGCTACTCTTCAAGGCTGGGATAGCGGACATTACTGAGATATCAAGATCAGTCGGTTCCAGGAAACGTAATTAATTTTGCACTTACATTCATTCATCTGTTATTAAGATTTGAATTGCGACTTTTAAAAGAATTTATTTTCCTCACTGATTCTGAGGTGGTTCCGGTTTTCTGATTTACTTAAGTTAGGGGATGTCACAACACCAGTCTGACGGCCACTGTCGCGCCGGTAAACGACCTTTTCCAACCCTCCCGACTACTTTGTCCACGGTTTAAGTTCAATAATATTCGGAGTCGCAGTGAGGTTCCTGTTAATGTGAAAGAGCTGTTAAATGATTCCGAAGCTCATTTGCGGAAATTCATTAAACGGTACAGGTATCTTAACCAAATAGTGTGTGTGTCATGGTACTACTCATAATACGTACCGGTACGTACAAATACGTACATATTGGAATTTTTCCTGCCATTCAAGCAATTATACTGCTTGTGTATCCCAGTATGAAAATATCAGTCATGTTCCTATTTAAGAACTATATTACCAGCTGTGTGTTTGGGTTATTCACCGGTTTGACCCATTGACAAAATATGTCTACATATATCTACATCTCGTCTTGTCACCCTGTCTTACGCATGATGCATCCGTTCTTGCGGCATTGTACATAGGTCATGAACAACTTCATACTGACGAGAAAGGCTGTGGTTGGGCTGACATTTTTACACCGTTATTCTCGATGGAATTAAAGATAAATTAACTTCGTCCATGGACTTTGCATCAACCTAATGGCATGACGCAAGACAGACATGGTTTTGCGTAATCCCACTTACAAAAAGAAAAAGGATGATGTTTCTCTCTAAGTTGCAGCTTTATGCTTAATGTGATCAACATGAAAGAACTTCTGAAAAGGATGTACACATGCACGGGTTGCATACACGAATTCACACAATTTTTGAATTAGAAATGACCTCCACTAAAACAGAAGCTCTTAACATACTGTACATGTAAAAGATGATCAAACCGATGCAGGGAAATTATTAATCACAAGCGGACTAGTTTAATCGCTAATCAAACAATTCTTTGAGCATTTCTTCGCAACACATAATGAAAATGTCTTAGTTGTCTTTCCAAACAGTGAAGAATCGCACTCTAGAACTTTCAGTCAAGAAATGAAGCTCTCAGCTCGTGCTATGTAAGCAAATTTCCTCATCGTGTGCAATAACTCAGGGGTTCCCAACCTGGCGCGCGCGAATGAATTTTGAAGGGTACGCAGAATGTAGGAGATTTAATATAATTCAATTTTACTTTCATTACTTTCCTGTTCATGGATCAGTTGAACTGTTAAACTTAGTGCGTGCTCCGCATTGGATTGTCATCATCTGGCCTTGAAGCAACCATTGCTAATTAGCGACCACCAACTCGACCCCAACCACTTAATTATATGAATCCAGATTCTCCACCATAGTAGTGATTAAAAGCAAGCAAAGAGCTTGTTTGATGTTGGAGCATGGCTTTCGCTGCGCTTGTGTTGTTACACAAGCGCGCATCAGTTACGCCCAGTTAAATTTTTGTGTTATTCAATTACGAATTTCGTAAATTTCTACGCGTAATCAAATTTTAGTATGATTGAATTCTTGCTGTTTTTTATATGTTAAGTGAGGGTACGCGGAATAATGAAAAATCCTATGATTTTCCACTTTGGATGAAAAGGTTGGGAACCCCTGGAACTCATTCAGTTACCACATTATTTCCTAAATGTTCCTCATGTGCGAATTGTAAATCTATGATAAAAGAATGCATGCAATAATTGTTGCATAGAAGTTCGAAAATTTGTTGTGCTCAGTAAAGTGAAAAGCTACGTTTCGGAAACTGCGTTGTAGCCTATCCTGCATGATCCGATTCCAATTCGTGGCCATTGTATCAAAATATCAAACATCATGTAATGTACGTGTACATGTCTGAGCTAGCACAAATACGCTACAACAGTCGAATGTCTGGAATATGGTTCAATAAACAATCATAAAAGACACCCTTTTTATGATCGATCACAACATGATTCCATTTGCAAATGCAACTAATTAATCCGCTGTACAACAGTTGTCAACGATTGAAAACCAATCAATGCCCATCTATACAAACAATTGCATCTACATGGACATGTAGCTTTAATATGTACACGCATTTTTGAATGCATTTTCTAAAGAGTTCATTGATCTATAATGAAAATTTAATTCATTTATGTAAAATATCATTCGACCACATAAAGCCTGAAACTCTGGAAAAAAAGGGAAATAACCCGCCAATTTAACTTTCAACTCGATCGATTCCATGTTACTTCGTTCACATGCTTAGATTTATTGTCAATCTAAACAATGATTCACTTGTCTGACGATGAACTGTGACTATAGACCGAAATATATCACAAAAAAATATTCTAATTTCAAATAGAACATCAGTTTACTTGGTTCTT
Source organism: Prostheceraeus crozeri (assembly GCA_907163375.1). Lineage (NCBI taxonomy): Eukaryota > Metazoa > Platyhelminthes > Polycladida > Euryleptidae > Prostheceraeus > Prostheceraeus crozeri. Next base: position 243,554 of record CAJQUW010009646.1, read on the forward strand.
CCCACAACATATCTGCAGACAAAGTACATGTAGTTGACAAAATCAGAAAACTGAAGAAATTTTGCTTTTAAGTGACAATTTTTTTATTCCAGCGGTAGATCAGAACATATTCACTAAAAATCGATCATTCTGAGAGCAAAAGGTTTGCTAGCATCGAACCAAAGTGCTCCCATTTGGTAATATGATTCTGAAAGTGAAACCACATTAATTGTGCATCCTATCACATTTCATGCTTAGTCATTTTGCAACCATACAAAGCACCTACAGTTTGAAATGCAGTGATTGTTGATAGGATAATGATTGGATTTGTATTTCTAAACTGACAAAGAACATTTGCGACTTGATAAAAATTCATTTCTGAAATTTATTTGATGCAAACTTCCTTTAAAGATGTAGAGAGAACGTGAAATTCATCGTATACGCATCATGTTCCCAAAAAGGAACGCTACGTGGTTAACATTGTTTAATTATACGTCATAGCAGTTATATTTTGAAAAATTGAAATCCTTCTTTATTATCTAGGAATGCAAAACCCAAAATTGATTCGTATAAGAAAATAACTTGAGGTCTTAACAAAAACTTCTCTGTTATTGCGAACACGAATGTACAACTCAACATCAAACAGTAACCAGTTAGAAATCCATAAAAATCATTCATATTTCTATTGACTGACTGTAGACAACTTAAACGATACAACAGTTCTGCTTGAGCGGAACAAATAGTAAAGGAAAAGCAATTCAAGTCTAATGGTCGCGCAAATAAGAGAATGTGACGAATAGCGAAAGCATTTGAACAAGAAGGACGAATTTACTAATTGGCAATTATACAGCAACACAAGTATATTGTGACACTGTGAACCGAGGAAATTGCAAAAGAATCTCTAAAGAGGATTTCGAAATTACAGGATATTTCCTATTAGGTCTATGTTGTAATGTCATAACTGAATGAAATTCTTTTTGAAGCCTGACATTCAAATAACTCATTCATAGAATGCATGGTAGGTAAAGTGTTGACACAAGAGAAAGTCAGCATGCCGTGAACATTGTTATATTAAAAGATTATGTTTTTGTGGAGACTACAGTTCATTCCTGCGGTCAAAAATATTTTGATTTTTGAAAATTATTCCTGTGTCTATATACTAGCAACGTGGACCCACTATATAAGTAATATGAAACTAATTAGATGTCAAAGGGAATTAACATTTACAAATAGGTATCTTAATTAAGCGGAAATCAAGTTGATTATTAAGGAAATTTTATGAGCTGCATTGTAATGCAAATCTTCATGTAAACTTGAGATCTTATTGTGGTACTTGACTGAAATTTCAAGTTTTTAATTCAATTTTCATCGGCACCATACTATAATTAACTACAGTATGTTTCATTTCATGAATCTGAATTGTGATGTGCACCCATTTACATCTTTTAAAGCTAATTATGAGCGCTGTCTTTGATTATAATTTTTTGCTCTTTCCGTGACGGGTAGCTTGTGATATGATCACCCAGTGAATCGAAACTTACAAATCTTCTAAGTTTCTTTTAAGATCTACTGCCAAGTCTTTGCAAGACTTAGTAGGAATCTTAGAAGAAACTTGGAAGATAGGTCTGTTATCTTGGAAGATTGGTCCGTTATCTTAGAAGATTAGTTTGCTATCTTGGAAGATTGGTCTGTTGATTGCCTTGTATCATGGAAAATATCAATGTTTCGTCTACAACAGCAACATGAAGAATTTCTTAAAATTGACTCAGCAATAAGCAAGCATGCCTTTATGCATATACCGTAATTTAGAAATCCTTCTTGCTGCTCTTGTAGACGAAACATTATTGATATCTTCCATAATACAAAAAGTCAACTGACCAAATGTATACATACAGAGATAGAACTGTGAATGCACCAGTTATGCATTAGTTTGGTTTAACGCATCTGTTGGCTATAAAATCAAAAGGAATGACAGGTAACACATAGATGCATGTATGTGTATTATGCAATTTTCTTTAGAAAATTGGAAAATACTTGTTTGATAATGCTGAGGATTAAAGCAATCTGTAATAGTAACCCATCGAATCTTTAATTTAACAGATATTGCCTCTTCAAAGTTGTCTTGTCACGGAGGAATTACAAAATACTATTCTTCCTTCTGTATTAGTGTCATGATCATTCAATTCCTTGGCAATTTCTTCAAAACTTAATTGGTACTGGGTCTCAACTCGAGTTCATTTAGTAAAATCAAAGCTGCATATACATTACTCAAAGCTATCAAAGCATTATCAAAGCTGCTACTCTTCCTAATATACTTGCTCTTTGGCTACATTCAAGTATAAGTGTGAATATTAAAATGAGGGGTATGAGGTGTTTTGCAAGTTCGGTAATCACTACATTTTCCGCAGCACTCCTTTCAGCTCTCAATGACAAAAATTGATTGTGACTCTCTAAAGCAAACCATTGCATCCTTTCCGTGCGTACATGTGCGTGTTTTTCGACATTAACAAATTGCGAGTTGTTATAGACAATTTAAATCGAGACGATATCTTCAAATTATGAGCACACCTAGAACTTAATATCGTCTTGATCTGATTTGTTATCAGCCGTGTTTATCCTTTACGACAAGGGCTACATACACGCATACATTGATGCATACAATACAAGGCAATTGAAAGCAGTTAAGTAAAAGAAAAAACAGTCTCTCCCTTCAATTACGACTTTTTTTGTAAAGTTAAAATCAAAATGATTTTGATTTTGGCATTTTGATTTTAACGTTACAATAAAAAGTCGTAATTGAAGAGAGAGACTATTTTTTCTTTTACTTGACTGCTTTCAAATGAGTCTCTCGCATCGACAAACAACGAACAAGGCAAATTATTTGTTTCCTCGTGCACTCTAATTTTTCATCGATGTGCGTAAATGAAATGCATTGTACAGCAACACTTTTGAATTTATTGAAAATATTGTCTACTCCAACTGTCTGCTGAGATGTTGTGACTACAAATAATCAGCTACAGTCCATGTTCGTGTCATCTCAGAGCTTTGTTAACCTTTGGACCTGATTATGGGGTGCTCTATGCATTAAAGATGTGCGTCAGATCACAGAATGACCGCCGATCCGATTGTATACGGGAGAAATACGGATCCGACCCGACATTTTTTTGATTTCTTTGATTACCTTTGAATTGAAAGTATTGAATCTCAGCGTATAACTGCGGGTAGTGTACGCCTGAATACTTTTTGAAAGCATAGAGTTGGGCATATACATTATGTGCGCTCGCAGGTTATTATTGCTACCGGTCAAAATATGGGTCCGATCTTCAATGTAAGGCTAGATAGACATAGTGCTAATATTTTATTGGTGAATTATCATAATAATCATTCGGATTGGTTTCTTTGATGGATATAGGCTCGACTGATAGGGCAGGGGTTCAACATTTTAGTATAGCTTGACTAGCCTAATGATTTTATGGTTTATGATTTGTCTTTATTTGCAGGATATTTTGTGCCCCAATGTGATAGCCTATCTGAATGTAGGCCTTGTACAATGCAGATGCATCACAAATGGAAAAGTATTAGATACCAGCACCAAGGTTGGGCAAAAACTTGCATAGTACCCAATGCAAGTTTTGGGTCAAAACCCAAGCCCAAGTTTCAACAGATGAGTAGAATCAAATAAACGAAGTACATTCTTTGTATCTTATATAAAGATTCTTCTATAGGCGAAAATTCTGATTTTGCGATGATTTCATTCTCATACGATGATGAAAATCATCCCAGCAGTCATTTATAATAGAATATAATGCTTACTAATTTACATTATTAGTTAAAGTAGTCCTAATGACAGTATTGCTGCATAAATAAAAATGTTATTCCTACTAGCGAAGCTTCCATTCGATGATTTGGGCGACAGCTTGCAACTGAAAACAAGAAATTCTGAGACATCGACTATGAAATCGCAAAAATAGGCAAAAAAAATAATATATAAAAATTAAATATGCACAAATGCAACATCATACATGATTTATTACAGCAGATACAATAAATACGAACTTTCAATGCGCGGCATTGTCATGCCTAAAATGAAATAGAAAATAACCACAAGCATTTCTTATCTGAAATATTCTGTGAATTTGTGAATTGAGTGGAATTTTGATGAAAATTAGAACTTCATGGTCGTATCATGTAGTTCTCCAAAAATTCAAAAATTCAAGTCAAAATATTAATTTTTCATAACTTGATCTGCATAAAAACAGCATTAATCAAAACCCAAGTTTTGTATCTCTCACCCAAGGTCGACCCAAAGCCCAATGTCCAGCCGTGCCAACACCATAAATGTCTTCAAGGCATTGATGGCATGGGAGGGCAGACGCAATACTAATCAGAATAATAGAGTAAAAACGACCAATCTTCCAAAGGAAATTATCTTTATAAGCAACATGTGTCGGAGAACCTACTCCTTCATCAGGCGATCAATTTATGATTAAAAGACGCATGAAGATCGACATACCAGATAGATATCTCACACACCACTAACATAAAATCAATAGAACCGCAATTAGGACAGCATGCACTGAAATTATCAAAATGCGCAGAGACACATAGGTCAAATCAATGCAGCATTGAAAGTATGCCTAATTGAAATACTGAGCCAGTCAGCCGGTATTGGAGATAAAACGAACGGTGGGCCTCCACGCCAATACCCCAAGCAGTCGACGAGGAATTGACTGCGCCGACTACTCAAAGTAGTGGAGAAAGATCTTTGCGTCTTTGCGTATAAAGATAATTTCCTTTGGGAGATTGGTCGTTTTTACTCTATGATTATAAATGTCTTCATGTTAGAAATAAATGTGCAATAACTGCAGCATGTTATGTTTCCGACGTAATTAATAGTAATGTTGCTGAGTTACATTGACGACACAATGCATGTATAGATTTCTATGGATTAATTCGGATGACCGACCCTGTCCAATCCGATCTCAAGTTTATTTTCGCAATCCGAATCCAATCCGAGTCCGAAATGATTGATCCGAATCCGATCGGACCGTTTTCGTACACTTTTGCTCTGTATTCGATCACCGTCTTGCATTTAACCGCGAGCTGCTGTCGAACAATCGCAGTTATTGGCAGTTGCAGTGTAGCTCGGTTGTGAGAGTGGAAGAGAATGAATGCCAAGTCAGAGAGGAAAGAGAAACAATAATCAAGTGAAGATGCACTAGGCTGACGCGAATGGGGATGAGGGCTGCAGAGGGAAAGAAGTGACTTGTAGATCGTAAATATAGAAGAATTGAGAGACTCGCGTTTGCATTGACAAGTACTTGAAAATGGGATAAGAGAGATGCGTTAAAAGGAACGAAAGACAATGCACCTTGAGAACCACAGTATTCTCCGGCTGTGGGTCCTCGCAGTTTGTCAATTATTCCGAGAAACGACAAGATGCGATGAAACGCATGCAGACATTACACAGTTCCCTCGAAGGAACACGAATGACCTAAATGAGGCATTAGAAGTTATTCCAGAAGAGTGAGATGCTACAATTCAGGTGCCCGGTTTCGGTGGATGCAACTTCATAATTTGTTAATGTTGTGCCGGTGCCAGCCTAGCGACTCTAATGAAAAGGCCCATACATCATGAATTCAGAGTTGGAATCGCCAAATATTTTTGGAACCGTCCCGGTATGCCGTTCAAAGGAAATTCTGCCATGCCAGGGATGCAGAGTCCTATCATTTTGATAGGACTCCGACTCCGGGGGTTGATAGGATTCCGACTACGACTCCGGGTGGCAAGTACATCTCTGACATTCATAGTTATTGACAGGAAGCATTTATAGATCGCGTAGCTATGTATTTTACTACATTTCATTCACGCATTATGGAAGAAATACGTCTGCCACAGTAAGCCTAGGTCTACTACAAAATCGCGATGAATTCGTGACAATTTCTAAAGTACAATATTATTCCCAAAGCATGATTATTCCCAAGCATTTATATCGCTATTATCCCTTCTTGCATTAACCCAACATCTTGCATGACAAGTATATTGTCTAGACTCTAGACTATAGTTGTACTGATGATGGCTATCGAAAATGACTAAATGGATATTTTCACTCAACAAATCAAAGGAAAAGTTGTGCTGGTGTCAGGAAAAGTGGTAAAGCAGTAATCTCGTATGGTAGAAATCACAATTCTTACGATATTCGCAATCGTACATGGTGAAAATAATTGTCTACGTTGGTTATTAGGCTAGTATCTACATACCAATATTTGCATCCTATTCCACTGAATAAAAATAATTGACTTTACTATGGAAAGTTATAGAATTTTTCTATAATAGTTAAATTAGCAGTTTGATAGAATATCGTTTGTATTTTTGACAGACATTTTCCGCACTAGGTTTACAGACCATGAAATAACTTAGATTTGTTATTTAAACAAGCGTTTACTCCCATGTGTCACTAGCATCAGAGAAAGTGTTATTTCAGGACATCGCCTTAGGACATATTTGGCGTGTAACATCGCGAGAGAGATTTCCCTACTTCTAGGGCTTTCCAGGGAAGATTTCGCGTGAGTTTCGTTCGCGTTCTTGGATTCTCGTCGTAGGCAGGAGGTGACAGAAACTGAAGATGGTGGGAAACTTGAACCATCAAAGAATTCCGCATGATAACTTCGCATATCTCTATCTATCAAAGTAATTCATGGTGAAAATATAGGTTTTGAGGAGTAGTTTGGTTTCTTCATTTGAGCATCTATTCAAGTGCAGTTGTGATACAGGCCTTGGTCTCATAGTGATCTGTGATTGATTTTGTTCAATCATTTCTATTAACAATTTCTAGCAATAAATTCAGAATTCAAATATTTTATTTCCTGGATACTCTATAATACTGGATATATACTTATTATGAACTGGATAACATATTACAAGGTAATGGGATTGGTAATAAAATAAGTACAAATGGAATTGAATGTCATGACCTGAGAAAGTGATGTGATGGTGATGAGGAAAAATAATTATTCTGCTAAAGGTCATCATAAATGAGAAATGACAAATATTTTATGCTTGGAAGAAGAAGATATTGAGTTCAGTATCAAAAATTCTAACCATCTATAATTGTTTGATAATGTAATTGATGGTCAAGAACAGGAGGCTGTTGCTTATTGTCATAGTGAAAAATCCACTTTTTCTCTCCTTCAGAGTTTATTGACCAAGTTATGAGGTTATTTACAATAAAATAATTAAAAGGCCAACGCTTCGTGCCACTGACACTGGCAGAAGTCGGCCCATCGAAGTGTCAGTGGCACGAAGCGTTGGCCTTTTAATTATTTTATTGTAAATAACCTCATAACTTGGTCAATAAACTCTGAAGGAGAGAAAAAGTGGATTTTTCACTATGACAATTTGATAATGTAGAAAAATTTCGGTTTTCTTCTTGAAGAAATTTTTCCTCAATTATTATAAGGAAATTTGCGATTTTTTAGTCCACTCGACATTCACACTGTCAATAAGCTTGTGTGGAGAGGTGGTCAATGACATGTAAAAGAACATGCGCATATGCAGAGAAATTATAGCATATAGGGCCTACAGCAGTTGCTTTATGCACGTATATGCTTTTGATTCTCCTATGTGCAATTTGATTATACAATTAACCAGACGTTTCGGCAGATTTAGTCTTGCTATTCAGAAGAATAAATCAAAAAAGCCTGCTCTGAGTGCTCTTGAATTGACCGAGAATGCCAGTGTACCTTCTGGGAAAATAGGTTTTCTTTTGAACACCACCTACATATGTGCTTGTTTCGATAAGTAGGTCTGAATGGAAAAATAGCGACATCTGGTTTGCCGAAGCAGGTGCAACCAAAAACAACGAATGTAACAGTACAGACTGGCAGAACAAAAAATCGCATTCTTCAATATGCTTAGAAACGTAGTGAGTGGGCTCATCTCAGATTTTCGACGTTCATAGGCTATTTCCAATGAAGCTAAAAGAATCCTACAACTAATATACAAAATCCTTTTATAATGTTTGTAGACCTGCATGCAACTGATATCGAGAAATTATAGCTTACACTTCGTATTGCATCATAAAACATACTCAGTGAACAAAATATGAGGCTGTTGTGAGATTCTCGCACAAGAAGTCTAAAACTTCACATCCATAAATCCACATGCAATAAAATTTGACAACAATGTCTCATATTTTTAACAAGACATGCACGTAGGTCTATAATAAATAAGAATAGTCTAATAAAGTGACATACGTCAAAAAGTGATTTAAGAGACCTTATAAAAGCACGAAGAGAATACTCATAAATACTCATGCTTATACATAATTATAATTTATCACAATTTCCATTTACCGATGCATTTAGCAAATTTGATTTCACATTATCATTTCTAAATCCACAAATTTTGAACAATGTCCATATAAATGTCCATCTTTCATATTTTGAAGTAGGAATCAATGCACAGAAGAAGGATTACAATTAACGTATAGTTACTTTTCCAGAGAACACGGCAATAAGATTGTTGGAATTCCTGAAGTAGAGTCATCGTCATCATTGTCGCGCCGTCGGACAGATGGATGGATGATCGATGATGCGACGGAGTTATTTTTGTCTGTGTAGGCGTGAAGACTTGAACTGGCTTGAAATTGTTACTAGTGTCCTGTTCAACTGAGCTGCTTTCAGTTCAGACAGACAGACATAGAATCTATTTACATGTATCGTTCTCATCTCATTCTTCAATATTCGATGAGATGTTCGCCGGTTCCTTCGGTTCGATATCTGCTCAATATTTTGCCTCTGTAACCATCTTCAGATTTCTAGGAAGTCTCGATTCTACGAGTACAACTTTTCTCCTTTTCTATACGCTGAGTTTAGAACGGAAGTTTTAGCAACTTCATTACAGAATTGTGTCCATGCTCGTGAAAAACAATTTCTTTCAAATACTTTTAAATTTTGCTCATCAACTTAAATTTGAATGTTGAATACACATCTCTCCGATTTGTTTGAACGGAAATTCATTGGTGTAAACGTTTGCTGTTTCTGAATACTAAAATTTAGATCTAAGACAAATATTGGCTTTCAGTTCTAAATGTAATTATTTTGGATTTTATTTATGAACAAGGAGAATTAATTAATAGGGACATTGAACAAATTTGATTCCGTCCAAATAGACAACGAGTAATGTTTCAATTATTCTTGAAGCACGGAAGGAACCCGATACAGATGATCTCCTTCACTGCAAAATAATGACTTAAGAAGTCGAAAGTTTTCGGATATCGTGTCCCCATCCAAGTTCACGACAAATTAACAGAGACCCTGTTACAATGACCTGTTAATTTGTCGTGAACAGGGCTGCTGGTGAACGGTAGCAGAAAACTTCTTGTACACGACACGATTTTTCAATAAAAGAGATCATCTGTACCTGTGTCCTTCCGATTTTCATAAAGAATTAGTAAATTCTTTATTCGATACCTGTCAAGCCATTTATTTTTTCACTGTTATGCGATACTGAGCAATGCAGTGTGGGTATATTCTATCTTCATGCATCTGACTTGAAGTCCCTAAAACACGCGGGAATCCGTATATCAAATGTAATTATAATTTTTAGAAATCAAAACTTCTTTGTCCCGGTCATTTTTCTTATCGCCGCTATTGCAAAAATGCTTGTACTAAGTCATTCTATAAGTTAAGCTGCTTTGGTTCCTCTTTAAATCGTACGACAATATTTTGCAAAAACCAATATTTACTTCCCAAAATATATTCTAGTGACCTCAAGGACGAAAGAAGTGGTGATAATGATAAGTCCACTGAATATTTAGATGTTAAAATCAATATTGTTTTAGATTGTTCACACACGTCAGTACATAGAGTAGGGATATATAGGTAGAGTGTTGACTAAAAAAAGTATCTGTAAACAGTGAAAATTCGTACATGGAAGGATTCAGTTTTTTGCGGAGATTACGTTCCAGTGGTCCAAAAAATTATTTGAGGAATTCTAAAAGCCAAAATTTTGCAAATTCATACACTACCGACACAGAAACCCCTTTTTAAGTAGTTTGAAAAAAGTTGGATATCAGAAGGAATGGATTTTTCCTAATAAGCATCCCAACTAAGCGGAAATTAGATGATTGTCAAGGGAATTTCATGAACCGCACTATGATGGAAGTCTTCATGGAAAGGTTAAGATCTTATACTGTGCTTTCTTGGCTGAAATTAGTTGTTTTTAATTCTATTTTCATCGGCATGAATTTATGATTCACTAAATTTATGCTCCACTTCATGAATCTGAATGGTGATGAGGGCCCATCTACATCTTTCAAAGTTAATTGAAAACATTGTCTTTGATTCTGTTATTTTGCTCTACCATTGGCAGGTTGCGCATGATATGATCACGCTAAAGAAGAGGTTTATCATGAAAGCAATATCAGGTCATCAAGTTGCTAATTTAACAAACATTACCTCACCAAGGCTTTCATGACACGGAGGATCTGTAAAATAATATCATTTCCTTCTGCTTTATGCTATCATAATCAGTCAATTCCGTGGTAATTTCTTCAAAACTGCAAAAATCTATATACCTCACATTTGGTAACTATTCCAACTGTATTCACAACGAGTTCATTTAATAAAATCGAACACATTGGGGATTTAATAAATGCGGAGTTGCCACTCTACCTAATATACTTACTCTACGCGTCAGTATATCACAAAGTAGACTTTTTCCTGTGGTGTTGTTAACTTTTCCAGATAGCATCATACCCAGAAAAATGGGCATTCACGTATTCGCGAGCCAAATAATTAGAATTTTACGTATTTACTCGCATTTTCAACATGTTTTGAAAGGGCACAAAAGATTGTAAATATTCTTGTTAAGAGAGGTGGTTATTTTGTTGAAGATTTACGTCGTGGTACCACATATATCCTGTGTAAGCATATGAACTTACTTCAAAAGTTTGAAATTTTTTCATGCAGAGTTTTTCGATCGCTGTGTGTAATAGGTGTCACACGGTCCACTGTCCTACAGTGGGGTCCGTCAACCAGGGCACACAGGAAATTAAAGGACACGAAATGCAAAGCTGGTTGGTTTTACTGCTGACGAACCTAAAATGTGACTCACTGGTGTCGAGATTTGAGTATACAACAATTGTAATTTTCGCTCGCCCATTAAGATAGCTTTCTTTCAATTTATGTGTTATGATAGAAAATTTTGACTTTGCCTGTGGACTTTGCCTCTTAAGGACTACCTAAAATACTATAATTTTGTAAATTTATGAAATATTCGCATATATTTTCAATGTTACACATCATTTGAAAATGCATTCGAACATCATTGATAGCAATGTATCGGCAGAAGTTCGGAAATTGCCATTAACTTGGAATTGTCACAATCAAGGCCTCAAATGCCGTTTTTTTGCAAATGTGTAGTACAAGTATGCATATGCTATAAATGCTGCGAAGCAATTCAAAATCAATTATGAAGTAAAACTACTTTCACCAGAGCATGACTTTGAGAGTTAAACTATTTAGCTGTCAAACTGTTAAGGAAACCTTAAATGTGCGGTCAAGTTTTGTGCGTTCTATTTTAAATCGAACTTCGTGATGATAGAAAATGTAAAAAGCAACAGCAAAAAATGTTTGATAAACAGTCATGGTAACCATACCTAAAGGGTAGACCAACAAGAAATCAAAGAGATCAACAAGAAATCTGCAAGCAATTCATTTATGCATTGTGACAGTACACTGTAAATCGCTGGATACGAAAATTACATACAAACACATACCAAGTCTACATACAATTTGAAACCAACTTTTGATACGAGATACTGGTATATATAAAGAAATCTGGTATGTTTTTCATACGAATGGCCATTTACTTTCGTATGTGATTGGTATGTAAACGATACGAACTATGCTAACTGTGATTGGCTGTTTTACGTTGAAATACGAATTCTTCGTATGTTTTATATACGAGACCCGATGCAAATTGGTATGTGTTTCGTATGGCTTTCGTATGAATAGCTTTATGTCATATGGCAAAAAATATGTTATACTACATATTACCTACAAATAACTTTTTTCCAGTAATACCAGCCGTGAATATTTCTTTGTGAAAGTGTGGTATTTAACTAGATTAGTTTTGTTGCGGAATTAAAGCCGCATGTCATCTTTGCAACTTGTCTTATAGCATTCACAAGACTCATAATTAGCTCATTTCCTTGAACTAAATTGATAAACATCATTTCAATAAAACGATAACTTTTCAGCAACCATGTTGACTTATATATCTCAAACATAACTATTTTTGTGTTCATGAATTATAATGTGTCTTTATTTTGGATTGATAATATGCTTAGTTCCAAAATTACATAATGCATAATTGTTGATGGTCAAATAGTTATTGATTATTTATGAAATGCCTCGGACTTACATGTATTAAAATTGAATTCAGTATTGTTAGTTTGACTATAAAATGTCATTATCTCACTACTTACAAAGCAGTAGTAGCATTAGTGTGATCTATATTTACAAAAGGCCTTAAATCAACATACTTTGGACATGATTGATGCTTTCTTTTAACATTGTGCTGGTATGGCTTTAGTACGTAAAGCATACCACACTTGAAATAACATGCGAAAAGCATACAAATATATACCAAGAGCATACAGAAATATACCAAAAAAATATCTTGGTATGCATCCTTCGTATGTGATTGGTATTGAGCGATTTACAGTGTACAATAAGAACTTAATATACTCGATTCCTATTATGTTTTCGCTCAGCATGAAGAGAGGTTCTGATTTACGAAAATTGTCAATGATATCTTTCACTTATTGAGGCTATTTTACCTAAGGTTCTTGTTGTTTTACAAAAAATTTCTCAGGAAAAAAAGAGAGCTCAACTAAACTGGTGTCCCACTAAAGAGATTTTTCTGTACATGTACACTTTTTTCTACTATCGTGGGAGAACCAGAAAGAAGTGCTGCTTCTTCAAACGTAATTCGATCTGTATCGATGTCTGTCGCCAGACAACAACAAAATAGGCAAATATCTTGATTGTTTTGTGTGCAGCCTTCAAATGTTGAGACACATTTTCAAAATGGTGAGGCTCTTCGACAGGATGATTATTTCAAAGTTAAGACCTACCGTAAAGAAGAGAAATTGATTCTATACGAGTAACATGCTAGGAAGATGTCCTACCTGGAACTCTACTATCTTTATGCGCATAGTACTTCTACATATGATATTCCACAAATGTGTCATAGGCCAGTGCTACAACATATAGACCGTCAAAAATCAACGAAAATTGCATGCTCACAATCTTCATACAAAATTTCTACAAGAGCGTTCCGCTAATATGAAATAACTTTTTGCTGCTTAGTCGTTATCTTTACAGTCGAAATCAATTGATAACTGAAAAGGCTAGGCCTATTATTCTCGGCTTCTTCAGATCAGACTGACATATTGAAAAGCTTCAACGAAATGCACAACTCAAGTTGGGGCCTACTTGCGTACATGTTTTCTTCACTTATCATTCGAAACACTCAGTTAAGATGTGGTGGATGCGATTATGAAAGGAGGTGCGAAGAGGTACGATTACAAGCCTTAATTTACGGTACTAATTGAAATCAATTCATAATTATATCTAATAGCTGATGGTGTCAAAAAGTAGCATAGAATTGAAGTAATGGCGTAAGAAATAGCGTCGACCAAATTGTGTATAGAACCTGCATTTCACCAAATACATTCGGTCTGTGTAGGTATTGGAGTTTTCATCAGTAGGTACTGGAGAGAAGATAGATCAGTCCGAGAAATAATAGTACACCTTTCATCTTTTTCACTGTACAATGTATAACTGCGAGCAGGTTTGCGAGGACAGCAATGAATATGAAGAGACGAGGCTGATAGTCATTGCTGTCCGAATTCAAACATGCCCGCAGTTATACATTGTAATATGATTCCATATGGTAGAATCATTGCGGTCAGGATTACATGATACATAGAGAGTATGCAACAAATGTAATATCATATTACAAGGACACACAGTTTGGAAATAAATGATAATTGTCCAAATTGAGCTCTTGAAAAATGAGCGACGACAAGGTATCCTGCAGGATAAATCACGCTTGAATTCGTTCGATGCCTGGCATTTTCGACACATATTAGAGATGTTAATTTATCGCAATCATGTGCAACGCCATCTCACCGTTTCCAAGTCTTTCACTATTTCTCTATTTCTCTATTTTGTGTAATCCAGGCATGGAGTTGTAATCTAGAATAGAAAGAATTGTGGCCATATATACAAATAATGAGCCATGGCCTTCGATGAAATTTCTTCAATCGCCTGAGAACTGAATATGTTGAATATCTTATTGCAAAGTTTTATGTTTTATGAAATTGTAATATCGTGAAAATGCATGCATTTTATATCTATAATTAAATTATTATTAATATAATTTAGATAATTACATGCATTACCTTATCTGATGCACAAGGATGGAATCTGGATCTGGAATAAAAAGCAGGGAATCCTGCATGAGAAAATAAACTTTCCTTGATATGTTTTACTGACAAATCATTTCACAATCCTTAAAAGCTTCATAAATCACTGCGGTTCAAACCTGTCTAATCTTGGGCTGTAACTTGTTGGCTATTGTAGCATTTGAAGCACTGAGACACAACGTTTGTGTGAATCCTACTGATAGATAACTGTTCACCAATAAACGCACTGCGATTAGTAAGTTGAGAAAACTTGAGGAACATATTATTATATTAATACGACCGAAACATTAACGAACTCGCTTTATATCATGGCATCGACTTTTCAGTGATTCGATTTTGGACAGGTAAATCAAGCAGAGAATATGGGTACATGCCGATGTAATTGTGTTTAAGCGTAGGCAGATTGAAATTTGTTTGAATGTTAAGGAACATTTGTACGAAGCAGATGATAATAATAAACGTTCTCCTGACCTTTCCAATGAATCTATAGACGATAAGGAGAATTTGCAGGATAAGTTATCTACTTCAGTTCAAATGGGTTTGTCAAAGGCATTGATTTCTTTTTCGGCGATAAAAATGCACTTTATCGGAAAGATAGGATAATATTGACACAAAAAATTATAAGGAAGAAATATGGAATAGCATAGACCAGATAGAGGAATTATTCACAATTTTCAGAAAACATCAACTAATTTTGTAAATAAAAGCATCACGAATGTACTACAGTGTGTGTACTACAGTGTATTTACACTGTCTGCTTACAAGTTTTCAGCTTTTTAACAAGGTTCACAATGTATTTTAACAAGCTTCTAACAAGTTACAAGTCTACAACTTTTTGATCAAAATGCGTATTTTTTGTCACGGTTCATTTTTTATTGTTGGATTTCCAGTTATCTTCACATACGCTATTAATTGTAGGTGCAATTTTATAGTCATAAATTTCAGTCAGGCTATTTAGCGGTCGTTCAGCAATTACAATCGAGGTTTTCGAAATAACTGCCGGAAATTGTGATTACTGAGGGTTGGGGGAGTAATGGAATGGGTTACTGTAGCGTTTTTGGCGGACAGAGCTAGGCTGGTGTCAGGCGTTATTCGTAATTTGTCCCAAAATTTACTGAAGTGGATTGATTGCTGAGATAAATTCTATATTGCAAAACAATCAGAAGATCGTGCTTTACACAAGACATTGAACTGCCGCTATAGCTGCATCATTTATTGAATAAAAAATGAAAACTGGTACTGTAGCTTCGTCATAGCAAAGGTTACTGTGTATTTACAAAAGGATGTGCACTTTTCAACTTTTTTCTGAACTTCAAAGAGCTTATTGGGCAGAAAGATGGGCTTTTGCGTAAAACTAGAGACACTCTATGCTGAAGCTGCCAGCTATAAAAAAAACCTCTACTCAAACTTCTTCACATTTTCGAATTTTCCATAAAAATGACAATTTTTCGACGTTCTTCGGCTGTTGTGAAGAAAATATAGCACCGATTGGCTTGAAAATCTGAGGGAAAATAGCTGGTTATGTTGTCTAATGATATGAATTGAGCTGAAATTTGTGACTATTTCGTTTATTTGAGAGGTATGCGTCTTTCCAGCATAAATTATCAATCATACTTATTAGCGAATTTCATCAGCTATTAAAGTTACAGCTCCAAAACTTAACAACCACTTGACATTTCATTTAATACAAGCAATCTGTTGTCATCACAATAGTTATTTTCAATCACGTCACCTGATTTTCATAAAATATGAGGCGCAGATACATTGTTAATCAAGATAATAAAAGACATGAGATGCAATATATGGGCCTATTTGCAATTTTATTTAATATTAGAAGGAATGACCGAAAAACATCTGATTTTATGTCAAACATTAAAAGACACCATGGTAAAACAATGAACATATCGGCACTCTGAGTGAGCTTACTTACCATGAAAAATTTAAAATTTAGCCTATATCTGTTCAAGTGTTTCAATGTTCTACATCTCTTATTTTTAACAATGAAATAGCTAATCATTTTGAACAATAATTCTTTGATTTGATATTTTGAATGCACATTAAATAAATTATTTTCACACACAATACTGAGGCTAAATTGAGAGACTTCAAAGACGTGCCCGGCAAAGATTGCGATAAAGACTGCCTTGAAATGCTGGATGTTGGACGAAAGAACATTGCCTCATCGCTGTTCGAATAGTCTCAAGACCCATCACACTGTGTGTACCAGTACCTCGTCAAAGTGACCGCTCAGATCGTCTCATTGTGCCTCAAATCAGGACAGCTCGACGAAAGTCTTTACTCTTTGTTTATATGACTCTGATGAATTCTGGTCTTCACGATTAGTGTTAAATAGCTTACTTTTATTTGCTTCCATGACTGTAACTTTGTACGTGTAACTTGATTTTCATTTGATTAAAATATGCATTTATGAATGAATAATACAAAGCGAAATTTTCGACTGCTCAGCCTGTACCATAATTTTTCATATATTATATCAACTATTGATGTCTAAAAAATAAGCAGCTGAAAATTCGGTTTCTCATATGAAGTTCCTAGCATCCCCTTTTGGTAATAGTTGTGACCAAATATAGTATTGTCAGCTGACTATTATCCCTTTCTCAATGGGAATGATTCCTCGGCAGAGCAAGTCGGATGTCAGGATACGTTGTGACTTCATATGTGACCAGACGACGGAAGGTGATAGACATGCTTAATGCAAAAGCAAGACGCAGTTCCCCTATATTTTCTGGTCGATCTCTATTCAAGTCAAATGTACTTCGATGCTTTTAAAATATTTAATTTGTTATGCACCAAATTGTCATGCTCATAAATCCTGGAAACTATCAGTTCGTGAAAAAAATATGCTTAGTGCTATCTCAGAACAGTCACTGCAGGTGCGATGTCTTATCTACGATGGTGAGTGGTGACAACATTGCACCTTAGGAAGACAATTAAGTAACTTCCTCATTGTAAATCAATCAAATAATCGCAACTCTTCTATCACATCAATCAAATTGTTGCGCAATTCAGTGCTTCTGGATTTTCCTGGCACCACTATGAAAAATAGCTTGGTGGAGATTTCGAGGACTGTGTTCGATTCCCAGCTGGCAAGCCATTTTTCATGACGCTGCCATGAGGCACAGGGCGCAGAGAAGCACCGAATTGCGTAATCGATTCTCTGAGGTTGCCTGGGCGTAGCTGCTATTCTTGAAAAAACAAGCAAGGAGGATGATGTCATAATGTGCCCTTAGAGGTATGCATTTTCTTGACGCGATCGTGGTAGGTGTACTTCGCTAGTCTTGGTGATCTTCGTGCCGCGTTAGCATTTCGAGGACTGGGTTTCGAGGACACAGCTGCTATTGCAAATAGTTGCAATCAACTAATTTTTGGTTACCCTGGTCTGAGACAAATGGTGCAGCCACATAATTAGACAGGTCCTCTCTTATTCTGTTTGACTAGAAAGGAAACATTGGAACATGTAATGGCTATGAAATGGCACAATCTGCTGACATCGCAATCGAGCAATAAGGAACCAGTTAGTTTTACATTAAACACACTAAATTGTATGAAGCTTCAGTGTCTGTTATCAACCGGATCACACAGCAAAGAGACACAGACGGTATCAAGTTCTATAGAGAAGTTTGCGAACGTGTTTTTTGTGCGCCTGCTAAGATTTTCAATAATGATCGGAAGGGCCAACATTATCGAAAAAACTTTTGCACAATGATCTGAATTCTTCGAATCTGATCGAATCGTGGCAATCGGAACATTTTGCAGGAATTCACAACAATCTGCATGCGACGCACGACTACTTTTCCTATCTCTGTAAGGCATTGAAAATTTCTTTTTGCCCACTTAGGAAGTTCCTGCATGTGCCATCGCTTTGAATCAGTTTGCACTTCTAATAAAGTGATACGCGCATCTGAATCGGATAACACACGGTACAACAAGCAATTTAGAATGAGCAGTGAAAAGGCCTTCCTATTTCTTTCACCTTTCTGCCGCTCTCAAGTAGAATTCATTCATTGCAAGTGAACGCCTGTAGGTCCTATTGAAGTCAACCTGAAAGTCATAGTTATTGAGAAACCCCCACCGCAGCATGGAATATCATCATCAGCCGAGACCCGTGAAAGAAATGTCAAGATCATCCATTTTTATCTATTTCATTGTTCCACTTCGGTTTGATGTCCACCGATTTGTATGGTTTGCGGTCACCGTATTTGTTCTTAAAGCCTTCACGCCGGCGGCTATCAATAACAGTCAACTCACCTTGTGCATCCTGAAATCTTAAAAGTTGCTTATTTTAAGAGCAGTGCAAATTTTATGTTTTGAAATTTTATTCGAAAGCAGCTCAGTAATGATTCCCTTTCCTGCTGAATGCATCTGGATTCCCGGGAATCCTTGGGATCCCATCTGGAATGATGGGTTCAACAGGACAACAGCAGGCAGCACTTAATTACATGCACAGCATGTTACTTTAAGTGAGTTCTGTATGAATGTTTGTCACATTGTGAGAGCAACATTGATCACTCCAATTTGTTTGGTAACTAGCTTGTTTTGACTGAAGTTGAGGAAGGTGAAGTGCTTTATAAGAAGCCATCGAACTTGCTCATTTTGGGCGGTGGTAGTTAGCTAGTGACTACTCAGAGCCAACCTCCAGGTGCACATTCTTAATTGTGTTAAAAAAATGAGAGAAAAATAACTATCTTCTGCTGCGAACATCCATTTTCTTTGACATCATGAGTCACTCGATTTTTTGTAATTCTCAAATATGTTTTTTAACAGCCGCTAACTGTCCGCTCCATAGATTTGTTAGGATGAGTTTTATATGGAATTGCTTTATTCGCCAACGCCATGTGTATCTACTATTTACTATCATGGCCGTGAGAAAACAAATTGAAATAAATTGCATAATGCACTTCTTTTATCAAACTTGCTTCTTTTCTCTTAATTACTTTGATCCAATAACATACAGATATCTTTGAGAATTAACATCCAGGACGTGTTCCAAATTCAATAATTATATGTAGTCTGCGTTATGTAATGACATCTTTTTAAAAATTGATATTGAATTTGATCTAAACTTTTTGGATTATTACAGAATTAGAATTCGGCCCAGTAACTCATTTTTAATAATGTAAGCATCTCAAAGGTTTGCTTCAAAGCTTCTCCAGTGACTTGTTCAAATTCTTTTAGTTGTTTAGCTGCTAGTAAAGATGCTTGTTATCCTTTAGCCGTCAATTGTTCCATGTGAAATTTGCTACTTTTGATATCCACAGTCCTAAATACTTAGATTTGTCAACTTTTTGTATGGATAGCATGTTATCATCAAGAATGATGTCAATTCTATTTCTCGTAGTAGAAACATTTTGAGTCATGACTTAAGTTATATCATAATTAATGTTAAGGTCATCGTCTGTACAATATTTGTTAAGAAGTTTAAATTGACTTTTCAAACCACATATACTTTCGCTCATGAGAAATATATTAATCGCATATATGAGTGAGGATATTTCCAAATCAAATACTCTCACTGGATCAATCGTGTCCTTCTTAGCAACGAAGATATCAATTCATTTATGTAAATGCAGAATCAAGTTGGTGATAGAACGTCTCTTTCTGGAATACTTTATTCAAGTTTAAAGGATTGTTTTTCCTTGCCGCAGTACAAATTCTGTATTCGTTATTGATGAAGGTGCTAACAATCAATCACAAAATTTCACTTTCGAGCAGCAAAGTATTTAGTTTACCTCTCATTACCAATACTGGGTGAATTTACAATTAATATAAAATTATTATTACAAAATCCACCCAAACATCCGGAGGGCATAAATAAATATTGTATCATCTGTCACTATTTGCCAAAGAAATATCAAATCATTAAATGAAAACAAAGCACACTGCTTCTGAAAAGCGTAGTATATAACTCATGGTTTTCATGAGTCATTGTCTTTTTAGAGGTAGCACTAATTGCTTCAGCTGCTATTTCATTCGTTTCGAGATTTTTCGTATTTATTGCAGCTCAAGTTTTCACATAGCAACTGATTTAGGATCATTTTTATTTACTGATTTTTCCAGGTCTTTATCCACGCATATATTAAATATGATATCACAAATGGATTTCATAATTACGTTTCACAACTGATCATTCATCAAAAGTATTCTTATTTTATTTTTCTACCTACATATTGCACACCTAACGTGGGATGATGCGTCACTGTGCAACACAAACAGTGTTTGCACATGTACCAGCACGTAGGATAGGCAATAACGCTGCAGAGAAACATGTGAGTGTTTTCTTTCTGCATTCCTATCACATGATAGAATTTATTCACAATTTCTTTTAGTTTTTCATTTATAATGGTCTACGGATGAAACATGATTGTTGCGCGATACAGCAGTCATTATAAACAACTTTATTTAAGTATTGGTTTAAATTTGCAGAAACCGAATGCGGAGACTAGAATCATACAATTTCGACAGAAGAAAATGATTCAACACTTTCTTCAGACGTATGAGATTAGGACACGGTTAAAAATCAGATCATCGAATGTCACGATTGAGCCAACATCGGCCGCATCTCAAATTCTTTCAATGGCGTTCCGTCAATTCTACTTCTTCCTAATGCCATTGCCATCGTGATCTTCCCATCTGCGATCCGCACAATTCGCATAGCGAGGCGATACCACATACCGGCACCTCAAATCGATCGGACACTCGCCCACGCCGGGGAAATTCCGATATCTACCTCCCTCTCGCTCACCAGATCTCGCTACCGTTCAAGATGAACCAATGTCTGTCTATACATATGGCGAGATGGGATACAGCGACTGCGTATTCCCCTGTCGAGACTACAACATCACTGCTCGTCGGATCTGTGCATTGGGTTGACGTCGTTTCGTCTTTCGGCTACGCTAGAACCTTTCACTTTTGATATTTTTTAGGTTTCTTTGGAAGTAAGTTGTAGTATTTGATTCACAATGGCCAACCGAGTACAGGATTATGGAATTGATGTTGCCCTCCACCGCAAGGTTAGTACTCAACATCGAATATTATCTAATAATTATTGCTGCAAATTCTTTAAATAGCTTTTACACTTATCATTGAATGAAATTTATCATTTACACCATTAATTAAAGGCTGGTGCAGATTTGAGCTTTCTATGTATTTGCTGCTTTTGAATATGCCACCATCGTATAAAACGGTATATAGAAGACTTGTGAATGGAAAATCATTTTCGGAAAATTATGCAAAATCTCAGGCAGAGCAAACACGCTTTCAAATCAGCTTTCGCATCTTTAGAAAATGTTTCTTAGGAAAAATGCTAGTTATCTGCTATGGAATGACCGACTAAACACCTGAGATAATTCTTTTGCAATCTTAACAGCGTTTACACAAACTTAATCAGAGTTTTCTGCACAAGTTGATATTGTCCTAGGAAGATATGAGTCAGGCTTGCTGACAACTCTAGACATCGGATGAAATGGCTATTCAGATTTTCATTTATCAATTGAGAAAGCATATTACTCATTGTTTCATAATTCTATTTACGTAATTGAGTTCGTGTAGCATCAATAACAGATGTGGTGCGAGGCTCGCATTATCATGCTACTATCATTATTGAGGGAGAGAGCCAAAAATGGGTCCAAAAATTCGAAACATTGACTTAAAAACATATAGTGGTAATTAATGAGCCTTAAATAACTAAGATTTGTTAATTAAGATAAGTTAGATTAGTTAATTGAAAATCAATTATGAACATTGCTTTAGAGAATGTCTACTTTACTTTACCCACCGTTTAACGAAAGAAAAATTCATACAGTTAAATCTGCATTGCCAGTTCATTGAATTGTTGTTGAAGATAATTGATTATTCTGCAAGAAGATTCACTCTTGTACAAACTAAAATAGCCTCTTGTATAGAAAGACATTAAGATCTAAAAATACCTAGACCAACTAAATTGATGATGCTCTGTAGTTAGCGTCCAGAAAAGAAGTCAAAACCATAGATTTATAAGCAATAATCTTTGATGAACATGGATCATTGAGGTTGAATTGTTAGATATCCTTGCTATCTAGAATATATCGAGGTTGCTGATCTCTATGATACAGATGTGTAACAGCTGCAGTTAAAATCCTTTTTCTATATTCTAAACAATATCAGCAATGTGACTGTCAGTTGCTTCACACAATATTGCACACAATATGTACAGATCTCTATGCTGAGAGAGTTCCAGCCGAATCTGTTCACAATATAATTACTACTTGATTGAAACCATAGAAATTGACAACAATAAAACCTCTAGAATGGAAATGAAGCTTCATGCAATACACAATAGTGGCACGTAAACCGCACGCATTTTTACTTAGATACGCTTGTCAACGGCTGTATCATTGGATTACAATCAGTCACATGCGTAAAGTTAAGCTTTTAATTGGTGATTCATGCCCCAACTTAGTTCCCCCGATTGTGCCGCGACCTTGAGTCAATTTCCATTCTAGTCAACTTCAGATAAACAATCTATTTCTATGATTGAAACCATAGAATTGAAGCCTATACCATTAAGATTTCAATACCTAAGGCTAAAGTCTTCTGAAGTAATTACTTACTATCTCAGTGTTTCCCTCGCAAGATCGATAGCGAAGGCAATTTCGGCAGGCTCTTTTAGTGCCAAAAGGACGAGTTAATTTCCTGTTTTATCATGCAGTTTTTAGATTTAGGACTTTCACTGACATATTTGTCTTAGATACTTCGGTATTTGGCATGCATTTAAGTATTTTTTTTTTTTGATAATAAATATAAAGATATCAATGAGATAAAATTATCGATAGAAAATCATCTTCTAAGTCTGCGAAGGTAAAATGCCATGATATGAGGAATATCTCAGTGAAATAGTTGTATTTTCATCTTGTTAATGGAAAATATCTTGCTATCCTCTAAATCTGTGAGGCTGAACTGCCATGATGTGAAAATGCCTCAGGGCAATATTTGCTACATTGCCTTTCTGGGAGGGCAAGATAATCTTTCATAGAAATGTTCGCATAATTACATTGGTTATTGGATGTTTACCACAGATTAAGAAGATAAGCTGTTCCATGAACTCAGGCGGGCAAGAAAATTGGAGAAATCCTCGTTCATTTCGTGAACTCGGAATTCTACATTTTCTTGTCCTTTTGACTTCATGGAATACCTATTAAAACTTTTCAAATAGTTAATGAACATTACCCATAAATATAGAAAATGAAATACTGTGAGTCCAAGTGGGGATGAAAATCGCAGAAATTTCAAATTTTCTTGCTCATCTAGTTTCACAGAGTATCTGCTGTTCTATCAAATGTAAATATCCGCAATTATATATGCCTGTTATTAAGGTTCATGATCTTTTCCAGTCCTTTAGATTAAAGTCAAATTGTGACGCTACAGGTCAAAGGTGGGTCGACAAGGTATCATCAAGATGAACTCGAATGCATGCAAATACAACTGTCCTTATTTCTCCTTAGCGGAAAGCAATCTCTTCCTTTTAGAATATGAGTATGAAACGCCCCAATCTCTTCTGATTATCTCGTATGAGTAGTTGTATGTCAGGAGTTTACATTTTAAATTTCAGAGTTTTTCTCGCAGAATGACTTTGGAAATTGCAAAAAATGCATAAACCAGAATTATCTCAATTCTTGCATAACTCTCCTAAGCTTCAATTATTGCGGTATTAACCTACGTTCGTTTGATAATGATGACTTCATGTTACTTAATCAAAATTTCGAAAATTCTTGATAATTAATGTAATTTGAACGTGACCGGTCATTCAGCCAACAGTGATTATGGAGCAATGTGAGATTAAATCAAATAGCTGTTTATACCTCTTATCGTTCATTAATCAGCAAAATCCTGAAAACACTTTGACGTAACGATCGCAGTGTATAGATATCACACATATAGAAGGCAGTTATGTCGAATCAACGCCCTATTATCCTATATATTCATTCTGTTCGACGATTCGACCTTGAATTAAAGGAAATAAGGATGTCCCCTTTTCATTTCGTCAAAATTAGGCCTCTGCAATTTGCAAGAGGTGCATCGATGCATACGGCAACCCACAGACATAGATGTCTCATGAAAATTTCGTCTCCCTTAGGCTCAATTACTTTTAAAGCCCATTCACATCGGACGTGCCGCGCCGTGTCTTCCATTTTCCAGTAGCAACGTTTCATTGACCACTGCAATTGCAGTTTTTGTGTCGCTCGAATAGATCCAGGTTCGACTGTCTCTTACAGCTTCTGCAGTTAAGATCCATAAGCCGTCTCCAAACAGTTGTTCTGGAAATATTTGAACCTGCTGAATGGTCTGATACGGAGTTAGAGGTATCACTATTGACCACACTGGTGATGTAGCGCGATCGGTCAGAAGACTTCCGATTATACTGCTGTCAGCAAAGTCGCCGCCAAAAGTACATAGCAGTTTTGGAAAATTTCAACTGCTCAGCTAATTAGGATCAAGGCACCTAGGATCATCTGGTTAGCCTCAAGTGTTCACTCTCTGGAAACTCTGTTCTTATCACTTCCTTAAGTGCACTAAGCTGACTTTCTCATTGAATTTACAGCATTCAGTTAGGCTGGAACTGCAATTAATAAGATTTTTATGTCTCCAACTCCACTCTCGGATAACGGTAGTTGGCTGCACGGCATTTAGGCAACCAATAAGATTCACCTTAAGATAGTCGATTCACCTGTATGTTATATGCAATCTCTCAACGAAGCATGAAATCTTAGCTGATGAGCTTGTTTCGAAAGCTAATTTTGATTATTTTCAATATCAAATATATCACATGCAGTACCAACCGAATCCTATTGTCAGACGTTTTACATTTAAGCCAGTAACCTACCACAATAATCTTTCAAAATAAATTTGTTTTGATATAAGAGAAGCTTTTTCTTCATTGATGAAGTAATACTTGAAATACAAATGGGATATTCGGGACAAATGCTAGTTCTTCGAGGTGGTCCAATGAAGCGGAGTGCAATTCGTGCAGTAAAACAATCCATGTACAGGTTTGCCCTAAATGTAACGGGACTTTGCAAGCAAGTGAACTTTTAAACTTTTCAGTAACTTTGTTTCAACTTCTAAATTGTATCATGATCTGACAAAAAGTAATTGACAAGATTAAGCGGAACTTTTAACGTATGCATTGTCTTAAAAATAGATCTTGCAGGCAAAATGTCTCTAATTGCCGACAAAGCATTTTCTAATTCTCATTCTCATTCAGAAACATGCAAAAGGGACTGATGATCCGTCGCATTGAATCCATGGAGATGCTCACAATCACTGCTTTTTCACTTTTTGTCTAATACTAAACATTGTTGTTCAACATGTATTTAAGATGCATTATGTATGCATTGCGCTTTCATGACATAAAAGAAGATTAGACTGAAATTTTATTAACTTATTTTTTATCTCTTTCCACGATAGGTGGTCCATTAATAAAATGAAAGCAGAATTTCCAAAGTCATTCTGCAGTATTTTAGCAATGGAAGATGGAATTTGCATGTTGGTAAATAATACATCAGCTGCAATGCATTAGCAGGGAGTCATGATGATTTGCGCAGGCGAAATGTTACGCGTGTAATTTCAGTTTGTAGATAGTTTCAGATTAAAGCAAGTTTGTAATTATCGGTTGTGTATTTATCGGAGAAGAAGATGAAAAGGCTTTCAATAGATTTTGTTCAGAAAATAGACAGAATAAAAATAGTGTACTCTAATTGTTTTGAGAATCATTCTAAAAATGTAAGTGTTGATTGCATGATCGAATGCTTCAGGGTCTGTGTCCCATCTGTATACTCGTAAGTAAATTGACAGCTGTTGAGTAGTAAGATGAATTTTTGAACATTTAACACTGTGACTTTTCATTTGTTTTACATGTAGTACATGTATAACGCCTCTGTCTATCACAAATAATTTGGATCCTATCTGATGTGACGATAGCTGCCATTGTTGTAAATTATATTTTGGTTAAAGCGTGGAAAACGAATTGCATTAAAGACTTATGTCTAGACTATTTGAAAAGACTATTAAGAAAAGAGTTCTAAAAGATTTTAAAACTTTTTTAAACTTTTTTAAACTTTTAAAAATTTTAAAAGACTATTAAAGACTATTTGAAAAGTGAAGTCATCAAGTCAAAGGTTGAGCTAAATATTCAATCGACTTTTTTGACCAAACTTCCAGAACAATGTCACTTGCTAATCATCTATCGATGGTCATTTCTGGTTGAGAAAGCCGTAATATATATCGTCGTATGCCGATTGTTTAAAAACCAAGTTGATAAGCTACTACATGAAAATGACTCAAAACATTTAAATGATCAAATGAGGAAGATATTTCCAATTTCATACATAATAAATATCAGCCCGGTACTGCAGGTCCGGGCCGTGACGCTTCCAGCTTTCCTCAAAGCAGCAATAGAATAGTGATTGATCAAGTGTCATGGAGACAGACTTGTGAATGTATCTAAACACCTTGCGGCCTCGTCTGCACAAGGCCCGATCCGAAATAAGCCAAGCTCTGACTCTGTCTGCTCGGCCTGTAATTGAAGGATTTCCGATGTATGAGAGTACACACCTTCATGATTAATTTCTAACAATATCTTACGTCTGAATCTGCAAGCTTGACGAGTTTGAGTTGCCTTATCAAAAGCAACAATATCTGTCAAAGAAAAATATAATTTGTTGATTAACTTGCCAGATCTGCCAAGACTACCACCACATGAGGAGTACAATGTAGCCCTTACGGATGTAGGAGGCTATGATGTATAATAATATGACTCAAATTGCTTCTTCAGTATACAAGTATATAAACAAATGCAATGTGAACGACATCGAAGCAGCATTAGACAAAGAGAAGTCTTAATGATAAGAAAATTTCAACTTTAAATTTGATCCAAACAATTGTTATTCATGTAATTGATCTTGCAATGTCTATTTCTTTAAAATGTCACTGCCGTGAGACTGCTGTAATTGCTTTCTGTTTTACACTACCAATTTCAGTTTCTACTTTTATACACTCTACAGGGTATGATTAACATATGTTGATAAAATTCCATTTAAAAATCAGGCACCACTGACTCCCTTCTTCCCCA
>CAJQUW010009647.1:0-35034 GCA_907163375.1 Prostheceraeus crozeri
TACTATTAATATGAGACGCACAGCTGCTTACCAATGTGAAAAGGGCTGCCGAGTATATATTCCACAGTGGCCAAAGAAAGATCTCTTATCATGTAAAAAGTTTATATATGATTTCTTGAATAAAGCGTGTAAACATATTGTCCAATTTACTCCGCACAATGATGATCATAATTATGTACATCATGTAGTTGAGAAAGATTGGATTGTTGTTTTAAGTCCAAGTTTAAGAAATCATTTAGGTTACCTCGCTAGCGCCTTAACAAGCTATGATAATTTTAATGTTAATTACCACATAAGTGGTCATAAACAGTTAATATATCGAGAGGAAGCTTATTATGTAGATCTTATTCCAAGAAATGAGAAGACGTTGGTGAAGAAGATTGTGATTAAGCCAAGAAAGACAAACATGACTCCTGAAACATTATTGAAGAAATTTAATTATCTCCTTCGAGTTGATGGTAAACAAGTGGCAACATTGACTTATATCAAATCATCTAATCATATTGCAATAAGTAAATTAAACGATGATAATCTAGTATTAGTTTGTTCAAAAGATTTTCATCAGTTCTTACGACATCATTCTGCAGCTGTTCATGGAAAATTTGATATGCAACATTTACCATGTGAAAGGTCAAATCAATTTGATACAGAATGGACCGTATCTTTATACAGAAAATGTGTAGAGCCTTTCGGTGGTATCTTACATGAAACAAGAGTGTTGATGCCTCGCATTATTACTTCAGCTAAATTGGTTGTAGATTATTTAAATGAAGTGATTAATGAGCAACATATTTCATTTTCTGAAAAAGAAGGTGTTCTGTCTCTCACTATAAGTGGAAAAGGTATTGAACTAATTATGGATAAAACTCTAATGGACATTTTGGGTTTTGATCAAAATATCTTTAAAGTGGTACTGTAACCAAAGCTAGCGCAGACATGTCGCTATCGCGTCGTATTAACTATTTTCAGATATATTCCAATATTGGTGAAGATGTACGTGTGGGAGATGTTGAAGCTCCATTGCTGGCAATGATACCATACCAGCCAAAAAGCTGCAGTATTTTATCTGAGCATACTTTCAAGAAAGTGCGTTATACAAAGCTGAAATCAAACTACATCCCACAAATTGATACTGCAATTTATGACGATGCTGGTGCGTTGATTCCTTTTCATAAAGATGCTGTGAAAGTATCACACTCCATTTCCGAATGAAGAGTTAATGCAAAAGCATGCTAATATATTTTTCTAATGTGAATAATATGGAAAGTGACAATAAGGACTCGTTTCTAATCTACTTACCCAGTAATGCTTCTATGAATAAATTTCCCAAAAATAAACCATAAGACTATCGAGTAGAATTAAATCGCCCACTACATTTAGAAGGTGAATGGGAGGTTGGCGTTTCTAGTATTTGCTATGATAGCAATATTCAGAATGTGAATGATTTGGAAGAAATGATATTGACTCCTCGCACCCATGATGGAATAACGATGAATAATGCATTCCAGTTCCCATACAATTTAACATCAGATGGAAAGTGGAACTATGAATGGATTCAGATAAAATCAGATTATTATGGTCCATTTGGGAATGAGAAAATTATTAAGGCGTTCAATAGTGGTAATACTTCCATCATGAAGAATAAAAATCAGAAAGCTTATGAGTTTACTATCTATCATTGGAGTGGGAGACAGTTCCTTCGCTTTCATTATTTTACTAAAGGTCTTACACTGAGCTTGGATAATGAATTCTATCCACATCTCGGTTTTGGCCATGGACTACATCTAACGTCAATTGCTACTGCAAATGTTAAAAAATTTTATTCAAATCGAATCAACAAATTTCATTATGAATTTAAAATATTTGATGAAGATGTTGTAGAATGCGAAGAACGCATCATTTTGAAAAAGCGTGGTGTTCAACCTTTATCACTTATTGAGTTAGTAAAACGATGGAATGAGACTGTGGGTAAGAAGTATGGAGAGAAAATTATGGCGGACAAAAATAAGTTGGTTATTCAGAAATATAATGACAAACTTAAAGTTTATTTCTCTCCAACCTTGCGTCATTTTGTAAGACATCCAACCCCTATTATTGGAAGCGGTCTGGTGTATGCTTCTCATGAATATCACACTAAAGCTGATTCAGTTAATGATGAATGGTGGGTGGACATCTATGGTGATCGCATCAAGAAAATTTACCAGTCTTATGAAGAATCTAAAGTTGCTATCAATATAATGCCGAGTCTATATCATACAGTTGAAAGCTTCATTCATGTAGTAAATCCTTATATACAACAGAAGTTGAAGCATGTGATGAAAAGTAAATATGATGTAAAGACACACCACATTTCGTTTTCAATTGAAAATCAACGCGTTGTTCTGAAACTGGGTGATGACATTCAATGTCAATTGAGTAAAAATTTGAAAAAACTCTTTGGTTTTTCAATGCTACAAACTGTGTTTACTGCTGCGCATGCGATTGGTATAGAAACACCAATGACACTTGATAAACATGAACAGCACCTTTACATTCAAAGTGATTTGATTCTACCTATTTCTGTTGGTGAGAAAAAAGAATACATTTTACGCGATTTCATTCATGATAAAGACGCTTCATTTGGAATAGTCGAGAAGATGTTTGAATCTATTTTTTATCATCCCGTCGTCAAACAAACTATACCCTCTATTGCTATCAAAATTACCAATGGTTTACAAGAGGGCATCCATGTGAAAGATACTAAATCCCTCGTAACTTTAGTGTTTCGGAAAACAAAGTGAAGTCATTGTGATATGTTTATTGAAATAAAAATATGTATATGAAAAAGTCTTTTCACAGATATAGGGAAAGGGGCTGACTGTAGGCATATATTCACAAGGAAGAAACGATCTAATGCGATACATAAAACAACCATGTATATCTACAAAAAGCAACATCAAAATACTGAGTTAAAGTTGATTATGTCAATACATCTCCTGAATGTGGTAGCGTGAGTTTTATTCTTTTGGGTGGAGGTATGTTTGTGTCAGGATGTCCATGTGGAAGAGATGTGTTATGCCCTATCCAACACCTCTTATCCTCCCATGCTGAAAGCGCTCGTTTCTTGAACGTGTGCGTTTTCACAGTATGAACTTGAGATTTTAAGATTGTCATATTGACAAACGTTATAGTTTTATTTTTATAGGCCTTCTTATAGGACCGATGTTTCATGTTAGAGACCAATGATCTTGATATGCCTTTAGCACGCTTAATACTATCGTCGCTATCCCTTAATTTCATACTGTACATTTTTGGTCGGAGGAGAATCATTTCATCTATTTCCTTCCCTGCTGTCTCATCCTTAATGCAGCCAAGTTTTGCCTTATTTTTGATGGAGTAGAGTGGGTGATCAGTAGGATAATTTGATGTGTCAAAATATTTTTCTAATGACTTGCCTACTTCATTAAAATTTAAATCTTTTTCAGTGGTAATTCCTAAAAAGAAACTATCTGTATCACCACCCAGCAAGCGAACCTCTTTTACGAGAGGGCATGGTTTTAATATTTTGTAGAAGAGTTGATACATTTCAAGCTTGGAATAATCTAAAACGGCTTGCCCAATATAGATGGGTTTGCACAACTCAACTTCAGATTTTATCATTTTAACACCTACAAGATCCTCATCGATAATGTCTCTATCGATGAATAGAGGTGATGAGACCAATTTCTTAAATTTTGTAACATCATTGACTAGTTTATAGTTTACACGTTTTCTAACATCCTCCATCGTCTTACCAAATAGACAATTATTCTTATACTTATAAAAATCTTTTTCAAAATTATTTTGGGCTAGTGCACGTTTCTGGCTGTTGCTATCAATATATGGTTTGAGGAAGGCTTTCTGTCTAAATTTGATAATGCGGTGAACTGACTTTAGAAGCATGCCCATATCTAAATAAAATTTTAAGATGCTAAAGTGAACTAGATAGTTTTCCTTATCATACTGGGTGAGTAAAAGTTTGCGGCAAGGCTTATAGTCGGGTTGACCGCATGATTCTAAATCTTTATGAAATTGTTTCATAAAGTCGGAAAACATATCTTTGGTCACTTCACCTGATTCGGGTGCGAGTGGAAAATCTACGGTTTTATGTTTAATATTATTTGGATAGATTAGATCTATCTCAAAGTAATATCCCCAATCACCTTCATCTGGAATTGCTAGTATGTTAGAAGGGTTGGAGAGATGCTGAATTTCACTATCATCTAACCAGCTAAACTCAGAGTGAGGGAGTGGTTTGGATAGTGAACTACCATATAAATTATTTTGGTCATAATACTTAAGATGAGTCTGATCATCGCCTACTAATTTTGATTTTAACCTATGTTTATTTACAAATGTGAGACCACCGCGAATTCCTCGCTCAAATAAATTATACATCTCTGGATCTTGTAAGAGATGAATGGTCTCACCAGTTATTTTAAAAGCAGACTTAAATGACATGGCTGGCAGACTGACAAAGTGGACGGGATCTAACTTATCTTCTTCTAATGCCACTCGTCGAAACTCCTGAAATACATCAGCCAGCAAAAATACATCTAACTTAAGGTAGGCAATCATATATTCGCCAAATGTATGGCAGTCAAATTTTATCCATGCATCTTATGCATGATCATAATCTTCGGTCTTACATTCTGCGCCGCTCAAATCATTTTTAAATTTATCTATGGGCGGAAGAGAAGTCTCGCCGAGTTTACTAATCGTATCAAAATATGCATATGGAAAGACTCCTTTCCGTGTGATGACTTCATCGGTTAGATTTGGATATTGTTTCTTCAGATTTTGTGTTAGTGGAAGAGACTAGATTTTGTACGAGAGAGGCCAGTGATGCAGTCATAAATTGGTAGGAATCTAAAAATTTTATATCAAAATAGACCGTCTTATTTTCTTTAGTTTTATCGACAGGCACTTTTGCTGTCATGGCCATAAACTTCTCTCTCGTTTGTGCTATTACATCAAGCTTCCACTCTTTCATTTGACCTAAACCTCCTTTTATTATCATATGGCTGTCGTAGCCCTTGAAATTATGGAAAATGACGGGTAATGTACGCCGTTTCATCCTAAGTGAAAAATTGCATTTTGAACATAGTGCGTTTCTAAATTTACCAGTGATGTGATCATGGTCGCGCACTTTCTTAATCTTATCATCATCAAATGTTTTCCTACATTTGAGGCAAACGTTGCAACTATCAAATTTTGCTTGATCATATGCTGTCATATGCAATGATCTGCGATAGAGTTCACCATCATACTTTTGTTAAAATTTTACAGCCTGTTCGAGGAATTGTAGGAATTGGTAAATACAATCCTCACCTTGCCAGACGTGCATTTTATTTTTTCTATTTTGGAAATGGTCATGCCATACTTCATAGCAGGATATGGCTACTGGCTTGTGGATGATATCATCAATGTAGCATTCTATGTCTGCGTAAATGACACGCAGGGGACTTAATTCGTCACCATTATCCCTATGTGAAAATATTTTATCTTTGGGCATGCGTTTCATTTGTAATTTACGTCGCTTGCACCATTCATAATGAGTTTCAAATTTATCTTTACTCCAAAAGGAGCGGATGCAGCGGTCGCATACAAAATGTTCACCTCTTTTAGAGTGCCCCAAGTGAGTGTACAAGCGAGAGATTTTGGGTATACCACAGTAGTGCCATTCCTCGCTATCATCTTGTTTTACTAATAAGAGGTTGACTACACGTTCATAACAAGTTGAACGTGAATTATAGCGGGCACCCTTCAACCCCTTCTCCCACACGTGAACGACAATTTTAATCTTATTATGTTTTTCGAACGTTTCTACATCTTTGATTTTCATGTTGTTACTATCACAACCTTCAAAGTCTAGTTCATCCTCCCACTGTCTATAGCTATAGGTGCGATCTCTATGCGCGTTGATATCATTATAGTGAAGGATGGATAGGACTGCATATTTGAAACACTGTGATTTACAATCGACATTGATGACAGCTTTCTAATTATACAACGTTTTTGGTAGTTTAAATGTACCTCGAGCTGCATGACTTTCTAATAGTGAAATTTTGATTATGGCTGAGTCCACACCATCAAAAATGAGAGCGCTGTCGCGTTGATTGAATTTATCTACATTTGATTTTAAACATTGAATGTGAAAATTTAGCCAAGACTCGCAGTCTACAACTTCGGTTGCGGAAGAGGAAGGAACATGAAACTGTATTCTCTCCGTCACTTGACCCGTTTGAAAATCTATCTTAATATATTTTAGTTTAAGGTAGATGAGCGCCTTCATTCTAAAATTGTCTAAATTGTTGAAGAGCGCTTCGATAATGTTAGAATTTTGAAGGAGCCACTCAGGAAAATCTACTATTTGAGTATTGGACTCCATGCAGTAGTCGCGTACTAAATTATTATGTGAAACATTAATGAGGGAGATGGTAGAGGTACCGTTGGTGTAGTGATCATTTGCATGCGTGTGTTAAAGTCTGTGCGAAGATCGCTGAAAGTGACTATCAAAAGAAAGAGGGCACAAATCGCAAGGAAAGGAGATGTCATCGTCAGAATCAACTTCACCTCCGGAGATTGACGCCGCTTTGCGTTGACACACACGTTGTTTGATGTGCCGAAGGAGACTGTGCTTCCTTGTAAACATATGTCCGCAGTCGGCACATTCCCACTCGTTGCCTTGTCGCGAGAGTCCTGAGCTGGAACTCACATCACCTGAAAGAGAAATCATTCTATCATCTCTGTTCAAGTCTCAGTGTATTGTTACAACCTACTTTGACTCAACAACTCTAAACTTTCCTCGAGAAGGGAGGGCGTTGGTGATGAAGTTGATGCCTGAAATTGAGGAAGATGCTATTAGCCACACGTTTGAGGGAGATGAGTGAAGAAATTTTCAACTTACCATTTCAACGAAATCGAGTTTAAGGTTGATACTTCAACAAGATAGAGACTTCACGAGAGAGCAGTTCACTTGTACGCCTCAAATATAGAATTCGCCAGAGAACACTTCACTTATATGTCACAAAAACAGAGTGAAATGACACGAATGTCACTTTAGAAATATACTTTCGTATTCATCATTCATTGGCTGTTCATTCTGATTGGTTGCTTGTTGATACTTAAGAATTAGAAAACATTTCAAAGTTATTATTCACAGTCAACATGACAAGCCCTCCGACAACACGAAACACAAAATTCTCTTCTCCATGCTCAACACCAAAGGCGCTCGTTGCACCAAACGCTCCAACGAAGGGGAAGGTAGAGAAGGTGTACCGACTGGACAATATCAGAAAGTTGTCATTACCAGCGGACGACGAAGAGAGTGTATATGAGAAGGAGTGTCCCGACTTAACAGGCGTGAGGTGGAAGTATCTCCAGTACGATACTGAAGATGTGATGGAGATCACCAGCACCAATTTCCTCCACCAATTATGGGAGTGGTACACCCCTAACTCCCAGCCACGAACTATGGCGGAGTGGGAGTATATCGACAAAGTGAGGCTCGCAGTGGAAGAACGATTGAAGCAAGTGAACTGTTTTTGTGATCTATGTGAAGCCAGACTCTGGGACGATATTGACGATGAAGACCTTTTAAAATACATGCCATAATAAATTTTTATTTCGTATTGTCTTTGCTTTCATACTGACTTACTTGAACGGGGCTTCAGTGGATGATTTAACCACACTAGACGAAATGACTTACTTAATCTTACTAAGGAAGTCTTGCAAGTTCTGACCAGAAAGTACCAGTCGTGCTAAGTCTTATTAGCAAATCTGATCAGATCTGATAAGATCTTATTTGTGATTTTTAGAAATCTTTTGAGTAGAAAAAAGTCTTATATTTTGCGTTTCTCTACATATATATAGTGCACTGATGTTCCAGCAAGATCATTTAAGAACTAAAACCATTGATATCGTCTGATCTACGCACTGTAATCGGACTTCAAGTTTTAAACTTCAGTTCACTTTTTTAATTTCAATTATCAGCTGGTAAGATCTGAAAAGATCTTATTTTGCAAAATATAAGACTTAGTAAGTCTGGTACTTTCTGGTCAGGAAATGTAAGATCTTAAATAAAATAAGTTCTTATCAGACTTTGCAAGAATCTGATCAGACTTAGTAAGACTTAGCAAGTCATTTCGTCTAGTGCATGTATACTTTTTCATTTGGAAATAGTAGCACGCTTAGTCTAACTTGTAAATCTTATAACATTTCATATGGGCGATGATGATAGATGAAATAGTGTCAAATAAAATTAAGATGGCTTACACTTCTGATACAGGGATAGCAATCGACTGCGATCCATGTGTAAAGAGCTTGTTAGACTACGGAAGAGAGAAGTGTGTTATGTTGCGTGTGGCGCGTGAGTGTCCTCCCATTTCATTCCATTCATCAATTTGTCTCATTGATAGAGACAAGTAGAACTCATAGTTCTCATAACGTATGCAATGGAAAGTTTTAGGCAACCTTCGACAGTTGGCTAAATGTCGCCCTGACGCGAATGCATACTACGTTGAGACAGAGGCAATCACTTGCAAACATGACGCAGAGAGGTTAAACAAGATTGACCATTGCCGAATGTCCCTTGCGGAATACATAGCTACGGGTTTCACCGCCGCCCTTTACAGGAACGCCCGTCGAAAGGAAGTATTACACCGAACTTCATTTGCAACGTTCAAGTTGACTGATAGCAGATTCAACTTAATGATAGTATTCGCCAGTCCGAAGACTGCCCAGGGCAAACCGCGTGGAGGTTCTATCATGTCTTGCCCCATGGTGACCCTTAAGAGAGCCGATGGTTCATTCTCGGGGTGTGAATTTAAGTTGACTATTGGCTGGAATAGTCAATGGGTATGACGGTTAGGTTGTCATAGACCCTATACCGCCTAGGTCGTGCTGGTGCATCTGGCACCTTTCGGATGCGAGTGGTATTCGGAGTCCACACCCCATCCGTCCAAACGATCTTCTTGATCTTCCCCTTCTTATCATCCTCTTCATCCCACTCGTCGAGGATGATGAAGTCGGGAATGGCGTTGTCTTCATCCCACTCGTCGAGGATGATGAAGTCGGGAATGGTGTTGGTAGGAGACGTTGCTTCCATCGTGACTTAAAATTGAATGAGAAGCGCTACAATCTTCTGACTTATATAGGGTTTTCAACAATGAATTGCTCAACAGCGAATCAGAATGCTTCAGGGATGGCAATCGACTACATAACGTTCAAGTTGACTGATAGCAGATTCAACTTAATGATAGTATTCGGCAGTCTGAAGACTGCCCAGGACAAACCGCGAGGAGGTTCTATCAAATCTTGCCCCATGGTGGCCCTTAAGAGAGCCGGTGGTTCGTTCTCGGGAGTCGTCATCTTGCAGCTCACCGATTCTGCTGAGAGAGTCTTTGACTCTCTCCTTGGCAGCAGTGTCGACTTCCACACTAACTGGCACATGGCTAAAAAGTGGAATGTAGCGCCATTCCGTTGGATTGACAACAGTTGCTGTCATCGGATTGCCAATCCGAGCAAGATTATTGTGGACTCTGTCATGCTCCTCTAGCCTGACAAACTCCTCAAATGAATTTCGCGGCCTTAACTGCGGTCCGCGAGGAGAGCTGACTTGACTGTTCGGCGTCTGCATGATTGAAATGAAATGAAATGAGAGGCAGTGGTTTATATACCCCTCTTACGCGACGCAACGTTCAAGTTGACTGATAGCAGATTCAACTTAATGATAGTATTCGCCAGTCCGAAGACTGCCCAGGGCAAACCGCGTGGAGGTGCTATCATGTCTTGCCCCTAGGTGGCCCTTAAGAGAACCGATGGTTCGTTCTCGGGAGTGAATTGATGGGGTGGTGAAGGCGGGCAAAGATCTGCAATGAAAATGATATGTATTAGAATAGGATATACTATCTTATTTACTTTTCACTTACCAAGTTAGCCATCCTTTGGCAGTCTCGCGCGCTTCCGAATAGAAAATTTGTGGAGATGGCCGCGCATTCTCAGGCTGGCATGTAGGCATTTTTTCGTCGGATGGCCGTTATAACATATGATGGACTCGTCCAGAGTACGATTGACGAGTACTTCGCCGTCCAAATGATTATCCCGAATAGGGATGTGAAACTCAAACAACCTATCCTCATTCACACGATTCAACTCATCCCTCATGCGCTCCAACTTCTCAAACGCCTGCCTCTCATCACCCCGCCGAGCCACAGTCCTCTCCAACTCAACATTCCTCGCTCTCAACACACTCATCTCCTTCATCATCTCCTCAAACTTCGCTTCTGCATCTCTCATTCTTCTCTCCGCAGCACTCGCCCTCTTTTCACAGTCATCATTCTTCTCTTCCAACTCTCGCGTCTTATTCTTCAAATCAGTCACACTACGCCTCATTCGAATATTCTCATCCGCTACCTCCTTCGACTTCAGTTCCTTCTTTTTCAACTCATCCAACTCCTTCACAACTTCACCCTGCACCTTCTTCAAACTCTCATACTTATTCACCAACAAATCATGCGCCATCTGCTGCGAAACATGCCTCTTCTCTTCATCCTTCAACCACCTCGCCAACTGCATACGAATCCCACCACTCTTCACTTTTGGGGAAGATGAGCTCTTCGGGGGGTCGGTGATGACAATGCTTGACACCTCCGACGACGAAGAGCTCAACTTCCTCACACGCTTCCTCACACGCTCCCTATCTAAATCCACATCATCCTCATCATCACTCTCAAGCACTCTGTTTCGCCCAATCTCAGCCTCCAACGACGCAACTGCTCTCGCCAAGTCATCATTCTCAACAACATTCTCAACCTTACCCTCTCGCTCTATCGCCAACATTCGCTCCCTCTCTTCAACAATCAACTGCGTGAATCTCAAGTCATTCACCAAACCTCCACTACAGTCAGCATGCACTCTGTAAAAACGCACCTCATCCTCATCACCCTTCAACACTCTACACTTCACACACGCAACCCTATTCAGGATAATCATGTGGTCGGTGCCCGCCTTGTTGACATGAGCCTTGGCGTCCGCACTGCGATTTATTCGCCCACAGGTACACATTTTAATATGGAATTTGCGGTTCTTATCGTTAGCCATGCCTGAGATTTCTTGTTAACTGTAAGATAATGAAATTTGTATAAGTTTGGAATCATGTAGTACAGTCATATTCCTAAAGCATTACACTTAGTCAGGAATGATAGATTTGAGTATAGTGAGTGGCACTCGATCCCGTCGACAGCCCGAAGGCCTTGTACTGATCACTAGGGAAGTGAGAGATCTTCCCCGATACCCGCTCTTTACAGCTGAAGACATCATTGTCACTGCCCCGAAGTGGTAACAGCAACGCCGAGTCAAAGGTAGTGATCAGTAGCTGGGATCTAACCCCTCAAAGCTGCCTTAGACTTAGTTAAATTTCAAATCTGATAGCAGATTTGAACTCAGCATACTTGAAAACCTTAGTCTACATGTTAAAACTTTGAAAAAACTGAAAATTAAGAATTTTTAAAAAATTCCGCATTTTACTACTCATACTACTTTTAAAAATTTTATCAGTAGTAAAGACACTATCAAACTCTATCATACAAACTTTGAAGTAAGAAGATAGCTTGCCTACTTCAAAAGATAGAGTCCTTTGAAACACCCGATATCGGGAGCTGAGAGCGACGACCGTCGCTTACCTCGTCTTTCGATGAAGTGATCAGACTTACGTTGTCGGGGGTTTATATATGCTCGGACGAAAACTTAAAATGGCTCTATCACCGAAAGTATTCATCGTAGCGACATGCGGTTTGTTGCAAACGATTCGTCTCATCATTCTCTATCATATGACACCTAAACCATTCTCATATGACCACGGGAAGTTGTTCCGTCAGCACATGTCCATGTAACATGCCACAAGTGAAAAAGTTCCTAAGTGTGAGAGCTCCAGTGTGGTGAAAATTTTGAAAAATTTAAAACTTCCGAATTTCGACCTGGGACCTTCACCAAAACATTTTTCATCAAATTTCACGGACCCCCCCTCCCCCCCTCGTTCGGAGAAATTTGACGAACAATGTTTTGGTGAAGGTCCCAGGTCGAAATGCGACACTTTGGAAAATTTTACAAAGCCACTCTGACACTTAGGATTTTTTCAGGTGAGCTCCGACCTAAAATCTTAAATGGCGTCTCACATCTAAACGAAGACAGATATGAGCAAGCCGTTTCTTTCACTGAATTTGTCTCACTCTTAGCTTTCAAACGAGCTATTGCACGACAAAATCCGTCCACTAGAAGCCAAGATCGAAGCTAGCTCTCCCGAGGGGGGGGGGAGGTCAGTGAAATTTGATGAAAAATGTTTTGGTGAAGGTCCCAGGTCAAAATGACACACTTTGGAAAATTTTCAAAATTTTACCCATACAAAGCCACTCTGACACTTAGGATTTTTTCAGGTGAGCTCCGACCTAAAATCTTGTAACAGCTCTAACTTTTGAACGGCTGGTCCGATTGACTCGCGGCAAAAATGGCATCGAGCAGTTTTTTCTCCTCTTTCAAACGAGTAGCTGTAAGACAAAATCCGTTCACTAGAACCAAAGTTAGAAGATTGCTGTCGGGGGGGGGGGTCAGTGAAATTTGATGAAAAATGTTTTGGTGAAGGTCCCAGGTCGAAATGCGACACTTTGGAAAATTTTCAAAATTTTACCCATACAAAGCCACTCTGACACTTAGGATTTTTTCAGGTGAGCTCCGACCTAAAATCTTGTAACAGCTCTAACTTTTGAACGGCTGGTCCGATTGACTCGCGGCAAAAATGGCATCGAGCAGTTTTTTCTCCTCTTTCAAACGAGTAGCTGTAAGACAAAATCCGTTCACTAGAACCAAAGTTAGAAGATTGCTGTCGGGGGGGGGAGGGGGGGGGTCCGTGAAATTTGATGAAAAATGTTTTGGTGAAGGTCCCAGGTCGAAATGACACACTTTGGAAAATTTTCAAAATTTTACCCATACAAAGTCACTCTGACACTTAGGATTTTTTCAGGTGAGCTACAACAGTCCACCCTCCCAACCTGGCCGGCACACCACGCCAACCTGGACAGCACATCACCGCGCGCTATACGACGACCGACCAGAGGGGGGGGACGTCGGCGAACCTTTCGGACTCACTTGGCCGGCACACCGCGACACTCTGTCGTTCCAGAGGGGGGGAGTCAGACTCAAAGCACCACGGCGGCCGACCACGACACTCTGCCGTTCCAGAGGGGGGGACGTCAGCGACGGCGGCCATCTTGCGCGGTCCAGAAGTGGAGTTTTACTTACTACTAAAGTACATACAACAATGAACATGAACGCTACGGATAAAGATAATAGACCGAAGGAGGGTAGAAATCTGAACTGACACCAAAACTTTTCTTCCGTGGATCTCTTTCACGGACTGGGGATTCATACCATGATCCATTGAAGTCAAAGCTCCTCTTTGGTGGGTCTCGCCAGATAGGACGACCAGAATAGAGTTGCAGAAAAAGATTTTCCAAAAGGGTCTTGATTGATTGTAAGTGGTGGTGTTACCAAAACGGAGTCAAGCATTCGCTTTGTACATATCTCTTGTTGAGTGTGTAGGAAACACATGTATTAACAAGCAGGGACGTAGCCAGAATGTTGAATCTAGTCAAATGCAAAGTGACTAGATTTCGGAGAACTGTGAAATCACACAAATTCTGATCATGATGGTGACAAAAAAGGAGTCGGATTTTTTTACCTCCACAAACCAGGTACAACTAAATTATACTGCTTTTTTTAATATTATAGGCTATTTGTCGTTTGTCAGCATGCTGTTTCGGATAGAGTAGATTTTAGGATGCTAACATTACTGTTGTGCAACAGTTATTCAAAATCTTGAATAAAGCCAAGTGTCATTTATTTACGGGATGGTAGATAAGTTGGTAATTGCATTTAGACTAGGGTTTTAATATTTTGCTATGTAGTTGATGTCGAATATCACGTCAGCATTTGATGGTTATCGACATTTAAACGTTATGTAGTATTTTTCTCAGACCTATGTAATAATTGAATAGTTGTTTAGTTATCATTTAATTATTACTTCGATTATGGGGTTTAATTTTCTAAGTTGCAAGAAGAGCAACATAATAATATCATCTCAGTGCCGTACAATATACCTACGTCGGTATGGTGATTGACGGACTCCGTCAATGGAAGGCCCTTCTTTTTATGTCTTTACTCACTCTATAATCTGAACAAAATTTAAAACTAAAATTCAGAAAAATATTTATATCAAACATATAGCGAAATAACAATCTACAAAAGAAAATTTAAGCGCCGAGCAGCAGTACTGTCAAATCTGTCAATAACTTCATGAACTGATGGTGTGCAGTCACGATGTATCTGTAGGAAGAGAAATGACTCGAGTCTGTCCTCATTCACTGTATTGCGGTCATAGTATTTTCTA
Organism: Prostheceraeus crozeri; assembly: GCA_907163375.1. Lineage (NCBI taxonomy): Eukaryota > Metazoa > Platyhelminthes > Polycladida > Euryleptidae > Prostheceraeus > Prostheceraeus crozeri. The sequence continues at coordinate 14,462 of CAJQUW010009647.1, forward strand.
ATTTTGAAAACACACGTTCTGCTTGAGCAGAGCTAGTAAGCAGACACGCCAGCAATTCCATCAGAACTGTCATATTGGGGCCAAAATACTACATTAATCTCGTGTTTCTATAACTGTGCAAGGTCAACTTTCTGCAGATATTCTGATACAAGTAGACGGCGTTCCGATTGGGTGGGGGAAAGGGCATGGCCCGGTGGCACTCCTCTGGCTACGCCCCTGTTAACACGTGATTTAGAAATGGTTTCCAACTGTAGGCACGATTCTCGACATTAAAATTGAAAATGAAATAAATGTATGAGATCGTTTAGCAGAACAATTGCAACACGATTTCACTGGTCATAGCTACGTTGTAAAAGTACTCTAAGTCTTAGTGAAATATAGGCAAACAAATTTGCAGCTTGCATTGTCCACAATTATATGCGGCGGAATCAATAAGTCGAAATGTTATAGGAATAAGCAGTATTTTTGTTTCCTTTGCAAGCGCTCGCATATTCACAAAAATAATGCTTTCTTGATCTGATACTTTACTAGTCATCTTCACTTTGGAAAGTTCTGTTGTTCTGTGAGGGATGATGAACAAAAGCCTTATTAAATGTTATATTAAGTTTTCATAAACTTCATCTTATCTAAAAAATGTACTTTTTCATTCTGGTGCACTTCAATTCTTTGTGTAATGTTTAGCTAGAATGATCTATTCGCTATTATTTTTATTACTCTGCATCATTGACAATTATGAGGCATAGATGGCAATGTTCATTATTATGCCGATAACATATTTTTCTGTTCATAGGCAAATAGGCTGGGAAAATTGTTCGAATTATTGCATATTTTACTGCTCTTAGTTGATTAAAAGTCAGCGTTTCTCACCATAAGTGCCACACATCTCCCCATTTCATTTCGGATCTAATTTAGTTACGAAAAAGTTTCCTTTTTAAATTTATACCGATATAAAAGTTGCGTGATCATCCGATAATGAACCATCGAAAGCAAAGTTTAGTGTTAATTTCTGATCATTGCATTTCCACCAGAAGTGAATAGATAAAGCACTAATTTTTGGGAATGTTTACGTTTAATGTTCAACTCATAGGTAGTCCCAGTTTAGATTCAAATGCATGTTATTCAATCTATTCTCCCTTTCGTCTATTTTATGACTGACTGCAAAATAAATTATTAAGTTTCGTGAATACCAGAGTTCCAAAAGTATTTCAAATAATTTAAAGTAAAATAGAAAAATGTACACGCATGGCAATTAATACTTTCGAATCTGCATTCTTTTATTCAATGCGTGTCATTCGCAATGTGGTTGGAATGCTGTCTCTATCTATTTTAAAATATCAATAAAATGATTCTTTTTTGAAAGTAACAGCATTTCATTATTATTCTTTTACCACAACAAGAATTCCACTTCTTCTTGTGGAATACTTAATTGCCATGAATTACGATTACGATTCCTCTTTGTATATTTGCATCTCTCTAAATGTTGTCGCACATTCATCCAAGATGACACCCACAGTCCTATTCTGTGAGACCACCATATATTCATAGAAGCAAATGTAGGGTGTGCCATTTAGGCCACTTCTGATGAGTAGTGGCACGTGCAACATGCTTGCTTGGCATCGTTTTCATCAACATGCTTTCTTGCCAATTTATTCTAATTAATATCAACCATCTCCATGAATCACTCGCCTAAGAAACTTGCTTCGAGACAGCCTGAACATATGACAATATTATATTTGCGATCCCTCGCAATCTAGATATTGAAAATAATTGGCAAACGGCATATGGAAAGCTATTGTAAAAGTCAATTATCGGCAAAAGTTGCTCAGGCAGTAACTGCAAATAACTTAAAAAAGTTCTTCTCTCTCATCTTAATGCCAAATTATTACTTCTTTATCACATAGCTTCTCCTGATGTTAAGAAGTATTTTAATTCAGAGTTGGACATGGTTTCAAATTTCTGAACCATCAGACCTCAGCTTCTGTGCTTCGGACCCGAACCGCGGTTCTATTCGTGTGTCTGATATATTGCTTATGTATGATCGCTTATATCAACATTTCAATGGATGCATGGTATATTACTGTTAGCCTTGCTTATTAGCGGTCAATTAATATGTATCTAATCAATTACTTTTCATCTTTTTAACTCGAAAAGATTAACTACACTTTCGATGCCATAAGTTTGCATAGTTATTTCTATTACTCGCATCTGGTATTCCCGTGGGTCAATCAGCTTTGTCGCACATTCCTGAGCAGTCATGAAGTTACTTGAATATTATTTCTTATCGACAAGTAAATTGGATGTTCGTGGAAGACAATCGAATAATGATATGTTTAATGAAATACATGTTCATTCTTTATTATGTGACCTCTCTGCTTCTTAAATGTATACTGCATTGCGTCTATTTCTGTATATCGTTAAGTCAAAGATTCAGACGAATTTGCATTTGTGTCAACTTGTGTCTGTAGAGTGTATTTTGTATGACTTCAATTTGACGAATAAATTACTTTTGCCTCTAGGCTGCATGCACTTTTTCGTAATAATACTCAGCACCTGATGCCTCCTTATCATCATTTAAAACACTCGCAGAATCAAAATTGTCTGGTTAATGATTCGATTATAGGGTGTGTCTGTTTCTTCAACACGACAATGAATAAAAGCATGTATGGTAGTTTATTCATCTGATAAATACTTTCTAGATTTTATAAAGTGTCACTTCCTCGGCCATTGAACATTGAATTAAACAACAACTTTTCAAGGGCGATAAACGAATACAAGAATTAGAATCCGGAAAGATAAAGAAACTTATATGCATACTTAATTTGCAGAAGAACTCATCTTAACATTCTCTTAAAATAAAAGCATTGAAAAATTATGATTTCTCCTGGAAAAAGTTTTCTATTGATTTGGACAAAAAGATGAAGCATCATTACTGTAGGAATCATATTCTCTATGATACTATGACGAAGTTTCTGGCCGATCTGTACGCTTTATCGGGATTTCTTCACGAAAACCTGGCGAATGAATTCTGTTTTGACCTAAAAATTGCAATGAAACTTGACAATTTGCAATCCCTCTTGAAAAAAATCAGTATCCATGTATCTATTGAATGTTTCTATTCACTAAAATATTTGTTAGTTTTCATGCTTCCTTAGCAGCCGATATGAAAAATGTAATTAAATCTGCATTCTTAGCTTTTGTCTTTTACAGGGCAATATATCTCAGCAGTCATGATCCTCTGCACCATCACAGCATTTACAGAAGCATTTGTTATCAGGTTTCACCAGACTCCAACTATTTTTCCAATGCCCCGTTGGCAAAAATATTTCTTTTTCGAAATCTGTGGCTACCTCACCCTCTATCGCAAGCGCCGACCGAAGAAGATTGAAAGACAGGATTGTGAATCGAAGGAAGCTGACGGAAATAACTCAAGGATAGATGGAGGTCCTACCCCCAATTCTGACACTCGTCCATCAGCCACAGAGATGTATTGTATACATTCACATCGGGAAGAACTTATCCGTAGTCAGCCATGGGTAGAGGCTGCTCGAATTTTAGACAGGGTAGGATTGATGGTGACCGTCTCGTGCTACAGTGGATTTATTACTTATGTTTTACTCCACTTGCTACTTGTCTATTCGGAAAATGAAAAAGAAAACTGATTCTTCTGGTTTGACTTCCTTTGCTTTCTTCATTTTATGAATGTTTGAGTATGCGGCCATAAAACCCAAATTTCAAAATTCGGAGACGCGTGTTGTAGAAATACGTGAGAAAGGTGTATTTTAATACATTTTATTTATGTCCAATTCATTTTCTATCAGATCATTACTGGCAAGATGTTGTTCATGAAGAGTTTAAGAAAGCATTAAAATTTCTGATTCTGAAATACATAAATTTTCTACTTTTATTGAAACTGTTGCAGTTTTTTGTTATTTTCTGTAATAGGGTCACCAACTAAGGTATTGCCACTGTTGCAATTTTGTCATTTTCACACATCTAGAATGAATGCCAACACTTTGCCAAACGAGATTCTGCACAAATTTTCTGATTGGACCCTATTTTATCTGCGCTATTTTGAGCTCTGAAACTCCCGCGATTTTGATGCTCCTATGACTCAATCGCTCTCAACACAACTACACAACTGGGGTATGGTCGTCGCTCCAATGCTGGCATCAGTTTCTTACTAACCTGCTCATCTTGCTGCTGTAGATAGCCTAGTTATTTGAATTTCACATTTTCAACAGTGATTTATTTTGAGCATCTGCTGGAAATTGATGGTAGATGGCTCTAATAGCGATATGTTTTGATAAGCTATCCCATACAGGCGTCCGAAAAGACCATGTGGGAAGCATGCTTGATTGTGTTGATATAGTTGATAAGTCGTGCTGAATACAAATCAAGTAAAGACTTTTGAAAATCTGTAAATGTGAGTGTGTGTATCTGTAAATTATAAACAGTCTGCTAGAATCTCAAGTATATGTTGAGCAGACAAAATACAGTAGCTGCATATCTTCATAAGCAAAAACATCAAAATATTGTGAGATATGACGATTGAATAATACCGTGATCTGTTTTTTACATGGGATCCAGTATTTTCAGATTAGATTCACAGGTTTATTTTTAAATTTATTGTGAGGTGCTTAAAGGTTATTGCTATTATACATATTATAATTTTATCTAAATGCATTTGAGGACGAATGAGCGTGTTGATCATAACTTCGTAGCTACTTCGTCATTGGCTTATACATACCGGTCATTTGAATTGACTAGTTGATTGAGAGGTCAAATATTGTAAGCAATTGACAAAAATGTTCAATTTCCGAAAAGTGTTGAAACAAAAGTCACATTTTTGATGTCCCATAAGCCAAATTTGATGAATTTATTGTTAAAGTTAGATAAGTTATATGGTTTTGTCAATGAAAGCATTTAGTCCACAACCAGGGTTGGCCGGTAAAAACCACCTGGCAAAAACCGGCAAAAACCTGGTAAAAAACACCAGCTTTTGTAACCATTTTTCGGCAAAAACTGGCAAAAACTGGCTAAAACTATTTTTCCAGCATTACTGCTTCATTTTCTTTGGGTAAATGCAATATAAAAGATCGTCGTCACTCCTTGATGAACGCAGGTCATTATACTTTTTCATCATTCGAAAAACATTTAGCCTGTATTTTCACAATTCAAACCTTATCAATATCATGTTTCAATCAAGTATAAGTGCAAGAACATGAATTATTGTAAAAAATATTGCTGTAAGGCTACTGTGCATTCTTTACAGCGTGCACGTGTTTTGTTGCTTTATAAATTTCATTCATTGTTGCTGGAAGGATGCTGAAAGGAAATAATTGGGTCTATATAAAAGACTGAAAACAAGCATTCCATGAAGCTAGAAGGGCAAGAAAATGTAGAAATCTGGCCTCACATTTCTACGATCATCATGCCCGCTGATCTCATAGAATAGCTTGTCTTCTAGACATGTGGCAAGATTAAAAATACTGCCCTTCAACATTTTTCATGTCATGGCAAAATTTATCCTCACATATTTAGTTTGTCGCTCTCAGATTCTATCAACAACGATCAATTCTGCAGCTTGCTGGAAATGTTCTTACTGGAATTACTTTTTAAGATAATAACTAAAGCTGTTCAGCATACAATATGCTTCATTTCATCTTTATAAAGACTGCTGCTGCGAACTATGTTATTAAAATATTATTTGTTCTTACAAATCATGATTTTCTGCTCCAGTCAAAAGCATTGGTACATTTAGTATATTTCCAAAAAATAGAAATGCATTCTCATTGACTGTTGCACATTGCTTGATTTGAAAGCTGATATTTTCCGGTGCAGAGGCCTTTTAATAGTGTTCTCTATGCGTTCATGAGACCTGGGTTCAAATCTATATCTGATGAAGCCTAAGCTACTATTAAAATACCTCTGCATTCTTGCTGAAAACTCAACTTAGAAGAATGACTGTGGGATTTTTGAAGCTCGTCCACTTGAAGAAAGTGGTTTGCTTAATTTGGTTCTATGTATAAAATAGTTTTATTCATACATTTATATTTTTTTAGATTTAGCGAAATCACATTTTCTGACATAAAAGAGCATTCATTTGATGATAATTTCGGAAGAATCTAACAACTTCTATTAAATGAACTAAAGGGCCAAAATGGTGCTGAAGTCTACATTTGTTTTAAAGGTACAAGAAAAGAACTTAGCAATCGTAAATATGTAATGTAAATATTATGCACAACATAATATGTCGTTCGTGCGTAATAAATACTGATATCATATGGTTTTTCAGAAAATGAATGTCATGTTTTTTCCAAGATAAGAGTTGCAATCTGCAAACACGCATACATCGTAACACTCAAACCCCAACTTGCTGTCGATCATTTCGTGAAGAAATAGACTGATTTTTCGGAAATTTAGTTTTGGCCGGTTTTTACTAGTTTTTGCCGGTTTTTAGCGGGGTTTTTACCACTTAGTGGCAAAAACCAGTTTTAGCCGGCAAAAAGCCAACCCTGTCCACAACACTGTGCAATGTAGAACTCGGACTAATTCAAATGGTTAGAAATAATTTCAACTGTGAAATTTAATATCAATAATTATGTTCAATGCAAATTTTTAGTGCAATTTCGTCTTTGACAACAAATGCAGAAGAATCGAATCGAGTTGTATGAATTGATTGAAGACACTCCGGTACAATGACCGCTGAACTGTAACTCGACATCCATTTTAAGTTTATAATACCTTTAATTTATTCGATTTGAACGGGTTAAAACCTGACATTAAGACTGTTTTCTAAATTATAATTAATTGAATTAGGTACTTAGAGGTTTAATGTATGCAAGCATAGTAATACTTCGTTTCAATTGCCATATTCCTGCATGTGAAACTTTCAATGAGCCCATAAAAGTTATTTAAGATTCTGTTTTGCTTACAATTGTGAATTAATATAATTGAAGCTCCTTTATTTTGGCCACAGATTCTTTCATCACAGTATATAATAATAATAATAGTAATAATAATAAAGGCTTTATTTTAGCTCGATACACATTGTTTGTCTTATCACATATTGTTTGTAAAATATACATAATAAGTAATGGTCTGCACAAGTAAGCTTACTTAAAAATTCGGCTCACAACAGAACCATTTTCCTGAAAGAAAATTTCAAAATGACTATAAATGATTAATTCTAATGAATTGGAAGATTGTCATTATAGGAATTGTCTATGGACATTTATCTACTATTGAGAGAATCGAAAATTTCTTCGGGTACTCATAATCAGATGTAATTTTTTCCAGAATTTTCGCCTTCCGACTTTGTCAATGGAACATGTAGAAATGCAAGCGTACATGTTCCAATATACATGTTCCATTGACAAAGCCGGATGGCGAAAATTCTGGAAAAAATTACATCTCATTATGAGTACCCGAAGAAATTTTCGATTCTCTCAACGGTCTGTCCGGGTACGTGGAGAACCACATCATGCATTCGTATTTATCTACTAAGAGAAAATATGTCATTTTTGTGCATATTTATCAACACACAGTAACAAGAAACGAAAGGTCCGATCAACATGAGTTCTGTTGGTGGTCTACAAGATGTCAACTGCATGTACTTATTGCCGCTATAGAAGGAGTAACTGCTTTTGAATTTATCATAAGTAATTTTCTGATGCAAGTGTACATGCTACATTTTACGTTTATAGTACTCGGTTTATAAGCATAAATATCCTTTTTCTTATTTGTATTTTATTGAAACAGTTATTTTACAGAAATAACTTTGATCAAAAAAATCTGGGCCATATTCTTAATTATATTCTTAATTAATGGAAATTTGGGCCACACGACTTTAAACGTTGGGAAACACTGCATTAAACAATTCAATGTTCACTCTTTTATCTCGAACGAAAGCTTTATGTGCTCAAGCTTATCAATGACTGCAGGGTTCGATTCTCACGAGTTTGGTAAAGTTTGGTTGTTCGACCAGTCGAATAAAGTAATTTCATCAATTTGCTTAATTTACAGTGACTTTTTAAGACATCAATACTGACCGTGGTTTTTATTTAATTTACATAGGATTTCATTCAAGGCATCATCAATCAATAAAGGTCCCTATAAGCCGCTGAAAGCAATCTAGAGTAAACTTTGACAGAAGTTGCAAGATTAAGGTACAAGACATACAAGGACATCAATTTGAATAGATTGTCGCATATATTTTAATGGCATTTAGGCCTATAAATTCAATATGAGACCACGGTTTGTCAATTAGCTTCGCATGTTAGGTTCGCAATGTCAGGTCGATTTCGGCAACGTGCAGTAGTAGCTGATGTGATTTTAATAAAGTCTCTTTATAGTGATAATGCTTTATTGAAACCAGAAATACAAAAGAGCGGTATTTGGTGAAAATTGTACAGAAGACTTCAAGTATGGGCCGAAAATTTGACGAAGGAACTGGTGTAGAACACAGGTTTACAAAATGGCGTTGACAATTTGCGGGCGCGTCTGATATGCACATTCTGCGGACGAACAACAAAAAAGGAAGACAATGGATGACAGTCAGTGTTATTGGCGACTTTTTCAATAAGTTTCACACATCCTCGATCAAGCCTGGCTTTCATGAGGAGCTTGTTGGTGATGAGTCCCCAACGCTTGACGATGCGCTCCAAACGCTCAAGTTTAGAGAACAATTTCGCAGGGATGTCGCAGATAACAGGCCAGCAGAATGAAATTCTAGAGTATACAAGCGCCATGTATGCTTGCCAAACAATAAAGCTGTTATTTCCATTGCATGACAAGCGTTTGACTAATGATGATGCTCGACAACATTTCTGGTACAAACATGCAAATTCACTCTTCCATGAACAGTCATCACTAAATACAATTCCTAAAATTCGCAAGTGAGGAACTTCCTCAATGGTCACTTTACCAATAACAATAACAGAACTTCTTTTAAAATTAGGACGTTTGGACACGGTCATGCATTTGGTCTTGGACTCGTTTACTTATAATTTCTTGTTGGCTGCCCACTCACAGAAAACATTGACATCAGATTGAAAATCATTTGACACGCTATCAGTTGCCAGGTGTGTCAGGGTGATGTCATCAGCATATGAAATTACTTTTGTGTTGTTAAATTCAGGAAGGTCACTTATCATCAATACAAATAGCAAAGGCCCCAAGATGGAGCCTTGGGGCACACCACTACTCACACATTTCCATGGCGTCAAGATGCCATTTACAGATACTCGTTGAAAACGGTCAGATAAAAAACTCTTGATAATATACATGGGAAGTGAATTATCACAGAAAACGGTGCTGAGACTGTTAAGCAAAATTCGATGACTCAAGGAATCGAACGCTTTTCTGAAATCCACTGCCAGCACCTGACAAAAGTTCTCGGAGCTTGCCGCAAGATGTTGTAGTATTGTTAGACGAATTGCCACTAGCGCATTGGTGCAGCCCTCAAATGTGTTAGGGATAAAGCCAAATTGTCTAGGATCGAATTTTCCTCTCAAAACGGGAAGCAGTAAACGATCTCGAATGACTCTTTCCAAGACATTGCTCAGGAAAGTCAAGATGGAGATAGGTCTGAAGTCAGTGCATGACTTGCCTTTTGGGAGAGGGATGACAATCGCTTTCTTCCAAGCGTCAGTAAATGTAGACGAGTGTAAGTACATGTTGATGACTTTCGTCAAAGGCGAAGCCAAAATGTCGATGAATGATCGGTAGAAAATTCCCGAAACGCCGTCAGGTCCAGTGGAATTAGATTTACTGCCATTTACCAGTGAAATCACTTCGGCTTCTGAAACAGAGATTGCAGCACTGTTTTCATCTCTATGTGAAGGGAAGTGGTATGACGAAATGTCCGACGGTGTAAAGAATGACTGGAATTCGTTGTTGATATCCATAGCTTGATTCTCATCTATGTTTCTCATCTGACACTTCACTTTTACTTGGGAGTTGATATTTTTCCAGTTTTCAGAAGGAGAGTTGGATACCAGACCAGTCAGATAGCGCTTCTTGGCCTTACAAGATTCATTAATGAATCTCTCTCGTAGACAACGGTATTCTATCATGTTGCCTGATGACAGAGCATTATCGCGAGAATAAGATAATAATTTTAAGCCCGGTGTTAACCATGGTGGATCTGTGCTTCGCATTCTCACAGTTTTTTCGGGAAAAACGTATCATAAAAAAAGTAGCAAAGAAATTGAAATTCTTCTACAATTTGATGAACGTTACATACATTGCTGTTATGGTAATTCAAGAAAATGATATTCCAATCAACTGTGGATAGAACACTACGACAAAGTGCGAAAGAAGATGGAGTAAAACATCGAGTTCTGACTTTGCTAACAATACACTTTTTGGTCATTGGAGAAGGTATAAAAATCCCCAGGTGGTCAGACCTCACAAGAGGAGAAAGATGTTCACTCTTTTCATAACATAGTGAATTAGAAACTGCTACAACAGCGAGAATGTTATTTCCACGAGTGGGAAGTTGGACTAACTGTTTCAAGTTGTTGTACGAACAAAAGTCAGCAAATTGATGTCTGAGGGCATTCAAATCACCCGTGACGATAACATTTTTAGAAATACATGCACACGAGTCTATCAGACCTTGTAAAAACTCCATGGCTGTTATATGAGCCTGCACATTATTCTAGTAAGGATGGCAAATACAAATTACGCTGGCATCGAAGTCCTTAACATGACAACACAGTACATTTGTTTTGATATTCTTGATCAGATTGTCAGACTTAATTACAACATTAAGGTACGACTTATGATATAGCGCTACACCTCCACCATGTATGTCACGATCTACGCGCAACAGTGAGTAACCAGGGATAGAAACTGCTCCATCATCAACATTTTCATCTGGCCAAGATTCGGTTATGCAGATAATGTCAGCGTTGTACTTAACTGCGCGAAGACGAAGCTCATCAATTTTGCTGAATAGCGATCTGGCATTGAATAATAGGATGGATGGCGGTAGAGGATTTCGTGATTTCGGCTTGCGCAATTTAATCTGATGTTTGGGTTGGGCAAGACAGCGAGTTTGCGAGGCTGTGATAGTGGGAGTCATAGAAAAAAATTGTTCATCTGAAGTTGACTAGAATGGAAATTGTCTCAAGGTCGCGGCACATGACGCCTGTGACTGATTCTAGACCAATGATACAGCCGTTGATGACTGTATCTATGTGAAAATGCGTGCGATCTTTGTGCCACTATTGTGTATTGCATGAAGCTTTACTTCCATTCTAGAGGTTTTATTGTTATCAATTTCTATGGTGGGAGGAGACGGTCGTAGAATCCGGTGGAACCATAGCGACCTACGAAGAGTTCGCGAGATGGAAAATTGTTGATTCAAGCGAAGTAGGTCAGATGGGGAATACTGACGTCGCATCGGATGAGGATCAAGAAACACATTTCACTGTTGGTGTAGCACAGGCAGGCGATACGGAGTTCACACAGCAGAGGCTGTTGACACTAATCGATGCTGTGGGCTTGCAAGTGCAGCGTGCGAGGGAGAGAGCGGCTGACTCACACACAGGGAGACCGGGAAGCTGTAAAATTCCCTCCAATTGATGGACAATGTGATGGTTGTGGTATTGAAGGACAATGAGCTGTCAGTCCGTCGGGCCAGGACAATGACGCGAGAGAATTTGATCACTAGAAAGCTTAGGTCACGCAGAAGAAGTTGATGTAAAAATTTCGTGGAATGATGCATATAAGATAGTATAATCGGCACGTGAAGAAACTGCACAGATTTGCCTGAACGAGCAGTGCTTGATGCGTCCGATCGCTGCGGCGTCAACACAAGTTGTGTTGCCGTTTACTTATTGCTGTTTACCTACTCAGCTAAAAAAATACATGTTTTACATTTTTTCTTGTTTTCATAATTCTGATGTGTTGAATGCTCAGTGTCAACTTTTTGGCGAAAAAATACTTCAAGATATTATTTCATTTCTAGAAGTTATTTTGTCACTTTTGTGAAATTTCCAACAATTTGTAAGGCTGTAAAAGAGTACAGAATTCTAGTGAAAGATAAAGAAATTGATGAGGATAAAATAGATTAAAAAACAACAGTAAACAAGGCTATCAATGTAGTATTGATTGTAGTCGACGATAAATTGTTAAGCCGCACGGTTTGATTTAATCCTTTGCCTCTTACACTTTCTCACTACAAATGGTTTCGAAATCTGTTTTCTGATTACTATTTACACTCTAACTTCATTGAGAATTATATCAGATGTTCATTTCTCTTCGACGACTGCTGTAAGATTGTTTGTCAGATAGGCCCACTCAATCGCATTGGCATTCATATCCGTTTACATATGGAAGCAATATCTTTTAGTCTGATCTTATTGTATTGCTTTCATTTTAGATTAAACAAGCTACAGGAATAAATAAAGAACGATTGCGTGTTATCACAACATAAGCACACTAAAAGATTTTACGTCCTTGGTTTAAGCATTCCAGCGGATGTCCGGTCTAGACTAAACTGATGACTACTGTCTGATGTCTATGGTGATCATCAAAAGGTTCATCAAAGATGAAAAATACGTGAGAGAAACTTTTACGAGCTTATGATAAGTCGCTGAAGATAGCGGCGAATCTCACGTCCAAGACATTAAAAATGTATTTATCAAATCCGTGAGTAAACATTACACTAATCTTGGCTACCATAACTTGTTTTTTGCTAGAGTTTTTTTTCAATTTGTCTCAGTAGGGCCTAATATTCAATGCCACAAAGCCAATGTAAAACTTGCATTGACTCGATGCTATAAGTTAGTTTTGGCACTAAAGTAGTATGGCCGCAAATTTCTCCTCAACACAACACGAAGTTTTTTCATCCGAAACACCAACACGACACGGGTACGTACGACTGCGCTCATTCAACACTGCGCGAGCAGGAAGTCCAACCCGTCTATGTCTGATAGAAAATTCATTTTGCGAATAACTCAATTGAAATGCATTTCAATGCAAAGCAATAGTTCAACATGAGAGGCTGATCAGATTGCAGAGAATGATTAGCAATTTGAATTGGATAAAAAGTTAATTGATTTCTGTCAAAAGCCTGGAGACCTGCAGAACGTGACCGATCTGCTGAAAAGATTTTCATCAAGATGTTCTGGACACAGAGAACACATACTGCTGAAGATGCACGTTCGCTTAGGCTGCGTTTACACGTGCAACTTGATGGCTGACACTTCCGATCCATGATGAGTCAGAAAAGAATGGACAAACAATTTCAAGTAATTGGAAGTCTTCAATAATTGTGCTTCGTGCGTCACCAGACAATCGCAATTTAGCGAATGATGATAAAGAGAAATGCATTGATTTATCACCATATTATCTTCTGAGTGTCAGTAAAAAGTAGCAACTAAAGTTGAAAAAGACGGAACTTTAGATGTCCAGGAGTGCATGACCAAAGTAATATAGCTAGTCAATTAATAGCAGTATAAGCTAGTTACAACGATATTATCAACCGAAACTAGACAACAAAGTGGCTGATATTGCATAATCTGATATCACTATCTGGATCAGTTGATGTCAACCAGGGACATCTGTGATCAATAATACATTTTAAGGAGCGCTCAACTCCCACAGCATGTACTGGACTGGAGGCCAGTGACTTTGGCAGTTTTGCTGGTTGACGATAGTGTACATCGGGATAAAGCCATGGATCAAGCTGTAAACAGCTCAGTCCATTATCGTGTAATGCATTAAAATCCAACAGAATTAATTGCTGCACATTCTAATACGCCCGGTCCAGCCTTGCGAAGATAATGTAGGAAATATGGGTTTAGAGTGCGGAGGTGGGACGGGTAATTCCGATCCTGAATCACAACCAGCTGATCTTCTCTTATCACACACAGACTGGATTCTCAGACGGCCTGCTGCTGTCAACGTGACTGTCGTGCACCCGCTCAATCGCAAATACGTATCCGGAGAGAGCATGTCAGTACATGACATAACAGCAGACGCTTAAGAACGCAAGCATCAGCAAAACTTCAGCAACTGTAATGAGCTTCGATGAATTTGCCATCACAGCGTGCGATGGTTTCGGCGATGGAGCTGACTGACTTACCGGTTAGCCACTTAAAGCGGAACGACTTTCAGAGATAATTTCCTCTATCTATGGGAGAGTTTTAACTTCCATTGTGAAAAGCAATGCCGTTGCAATCAATATGCGATCAAATGGTGTTAGTGATGGCTCGAGTTTCAAAACAATGAATTAGGAGCATTTATTAAATTTTTTAGGTTTTCTGATACAGTAAGGTATTTGTCAGTGGCGTCGCGTGCTCCCAGATCATAGGCCTTCGCTCGGCATTGGAATACGATTTCTATGCCAGACGTTTTTATGTTATAACATTAATTTTCATAAAAGATGAATTTTCAATAACAATTTCCTGAACATTTTTTAATGCCAAGTGAATGTACACATGAGAAGTTGATTGCTCATGTCGCCTAACCGCCCTACTCAAGGAGCTGAGATTACTATATCCCCTCTCTGTCCAGACCACATTTTCTCGAGAAAAAAAGAGGAAGGGAAACAGTTTCTTGCGCTTCTCACGGCTGGTCAGCCACTCATGTGATTAAACTTCGATGCATTAAAATGTCTTGTGTATTTCTTATTTCTTTCTCCTTGAGTACTTTCAATTTTTATATCAGGTGTTGACCTACCTTGCTTGACGACTGTCATCTTTTCAGTATATTCCCTTCGAACGAAATGCGTGGTTATGAGCTCATCTACAGTACTAAACATAGCGTCACATCAATCACGTAAAAACAAATCATGGAATTCTACCGAATCTGGATGTTCGAGTCAGATGCATTACTCTGCACTCATTGGCAAACGCTCATCATCTGATCACAGTCTTATCTGAGCGTCAGTCAGCTGCTATTGTTGACGTAGTGGCCTCTCCGACGAGAAACGAAGGACAGGAACAATTGGGTTGTGCTTCCCTTTCTATATTTAGGTACCGAGCCTCGATCAAGAATAGCGGAGAATTTCATTGTAAAAATTGTAGAAGGCAAAGCATTATGTCTATCGGGAAAGCCAATATTGTGCGGGCGCGTGCGCTTGCTGCCTCACACGCACACAACTCTCTTTCGCTCTGTCTGAACACACGACTGGCATGTGTGTCTAATCGTTCGAAGAATACAGCTGTGATTCGTGCACGCGCAGCAAAACTGTTCATTATGAGGTTGAGCGTCTAATTTTGAGACGGAAAGCTGTGCACAGCTACCACGAGATGCTATCGAATTTAAATAAAATATAATGAATGATGACACTTTTCATTTTTGTAGATGTTGGTTGATTATTATTGAGGGTGCCCCGAAGGCCTCGCAGGTACGGAGAAGACGCCACTGGTATTTGTCATTTCTTATAGGTAGTGACCCGCATTATTTTCATGTCTTGTAACTTTATCTTGCAACTTTCTTCCGCTTAATGTACTGTACAAATTAATGTTCGTGAAATGAATTATGATACGTTGATGAAGACCCATTTCTATGGTTAGAATGCTAGAGTTGATTTGGCATAGAAATTAATTAATTAGTAAAGTAATTAAGGTTAATTGACACTTTGCCTTTGACTATTCAGACGTACGCGTCTTCTGATCTTTGAAATGATCATGTTGCATGTGGGAACAAAGTTTAAAGATTTCCATGTTTGAAACTCATTCATTTTGGATCTACTTATTGAATTGTTCAGGAAGAATCATTGTATGATGGATCCCGGTGTTACGAGATTCAGTTTCCCTAGGTTTTAGTTTCCGATCGGAAAATAAAACCATGGTTTTAGCTTCCTAGTAGGAAAATGATACCAGGTTTTATTTTCCTATTAGGAAACTAGAAGCCGCAACACCAGGGGAAAACCAGTGGGAAACTAAAACACACTTAAAAATGTTGGGTTTAATTTTCCTATCGGAATATTAAACCATGGTTTTAGTTTCCGGTAGGAAACTGAGACAGAGGGAGAGAGAGAACTATAACACCGGGCATGGTTTTAACAAATACTAGTAGTGAAATCTGTGCACTACTACGAGTGGGCTAGGTACATGGATAGGTACATGTAAAATTCAGTGTTATCAATAGGTACATGTAAAATTCAGTGTTATTAATAGGAACATGTATGACTTCTGTCTTATTGGATAGGTACATGTGTTTGGTAGACTGGGTTGAGTGCATTGCGTTTCGGAACGTCTATGATCGAACTTGTGCGACTTGGTTCTGAGTACTTGGGTACGTACCGATAGACGTCCGCTGTTTGATTTTGAATGAGTTTGCTCAATTGCGACTATTGTGACCATTGCAATAATTATTGAAAATATGAAACCTTAATGTGCATTTATGATTTTATTACTTCCCAATATGAAAACCAATTCCGAAATTATGTTTAAAGTGAAAAGACAAGAGATTTACGATGTAAGTATTATTTAAGGTTGAAAAACATGTGAAGTGTAGAAGTCTTGTCCCGTAGGGTACTCTATTATCTTCAAGAAATCGTCGCTCCATTCCAAAAAAGTTACATTGTTTGTGAACTCATGTTCTATTTGATGAAGCGGACACTTGACTGCTACTTTGTTGTGCCTTTGAAGTGCTGTTACGATTAATAGCCTCCAAAGGGTCAATTTGCAGCCACATGAGAGATGAATGACCATTTCCAATCGTCCACCCATGACTGTTTCACTTCCATTTTCAAAGAAGAAGAGTTTCGACACGCTTTTGGATAAGAAGTTGGAAATTATAATCTCTTAAGGAAATAAACTTTAAAGTTTGGTACATTGACATCTTTATATGTCAATAAACTTTAGGGAAGTTCGGTACCTCTCTGATTGTCTGTTAGGATTTCCTTTGTTTAAAAAGTATATAAGTCCGATGTTTGTACCAATTCTTATCAAAGGTTCTAATCCTCACGTTTACAAGTTCAAATTATTATCTTAACTTAAGTCATTATGGATCGCAAGCAGGAAACTGCAGTTGAGAACGGTACTGCTGATCGTACCACTTCGCCTCAATCTCCAATGGAACGATCGACAACACCAGACGAGCCGGTGGTGTTCACCCAAGTCCCTACATCGCCCGACTACTCAAGCGATGGTAGTGACGATAGCGATGCTCCAGTTGAGATGATGCGGGCGAAGAATGGAGATGCGATGCGGACGCCACTGACCTCAGTGTACGGTAGAGTTACCGTAAAAGTCAAGAACGCGCCAAGAAAGTACCATTCGAAGAGGATCTTTGTGCCGATGGAGCCGAGCAAGCGGAACCTCACAACCGCTCTCGAATTTTCAATAATCGACCTGGACACACCACGTCGCTGTCCTTGTGCCCCGAAGAAGACAAGGATCCATGTGCAAGTGGATTTGAAAAAATTTGTGCCATTTCCGGACATTGCCCGCGAGAAAATGAATAGTGGGCCCCTCGTCAAAAAGTCGTGGGCCACGTGAAAATATGGAGGCCAACAAATTTTTCGAAAATGGCTTATTTGGGAGTAAAAATGCATGATTATGTCAATTTGTGACCATTCTCTTCAAAAAATGACGTGAAATGTGATGTCTTAAAGTCGAGGGTTGGCCCCCAATTTTCACGGTTATCTTTTTGACGGTGGTCGTGGGTCGGCCCTTAAGTTCACACGAGGTCTAATTTTGAATAAGAATGACCCCAGAGTTGTCACACACATTGAGCAGCGAATTTGTTGTGATTTCTAAGAAAAACGTATCTCTGATGCTAGTGGACTGGCCCAAAACTGTCATCGATCGGCTGTCTGGCATATCTAGGCAAGTTTTTCCTTGGAATAAATAACCTTAGCTCTCATTTCTCTCAGTGATTTTCGCTACATGATGATGATGAATTCAATCGTGAAATGTTGCGATAAACATTTTTGGATGCGATACTTTACACATTTGCATGACGCATCGATAACAATGCATATAATTACTCAAAATTCCTGACTTACCCTGAACTTCATATCATTCTTTATATCATTCTGACTATGCCTGAATTCCAATGCTTGTCAATTTTTCGTCAATCAAGGCTGCAAGTTGTATTATTGTTCATTCATTAAATTGTGAATGAATGGAAGAATCCTCAATGAGTGTTGCATAATATCTCGGTCGCTTCCAGCCTGTTATATAGTGAGGGAGAGAAGGGAGAGAGAATTCTATTAATAGAAGCGCGCTTTGTCCAGTCCAGCCCGATAACAGATAATTTTCTCGTGCGCCTTCGATAGCGCAGCGCAATAAGAAGATCACATTTCAACTCGAGGGTTGAAGTAGAGGTCATCGCTTCATTTCACAAAGAGAAATAGCGCAGAATAATCTAGACGGTACATTTGTGTCTCTATCTTTGGAGCTGCCTGACTGACACCTGTGGGCATCGCTGTGTAAATTGATTGATCTTATTAATGGATTATAAATCAAATTACAATATAGAAAATGCGAGGAATATCCTGAGCCAAAAATATTGATGGAATGGATTATTTGTCAAACGAAATTCGTATCAGGTAAGTCGAATGAAGTGATGATAGATAAATTTAGTAAATAATAGCGGTTTACCTGCGCACTACACATTATACCAAACACTGAATTAATTGAAATATTTCAACAGATAACTTTTGAATTATATGTGATGTAAAAAAATGTTCCTCTGGTTATGATGCTTGACTATTAGGTAAAGCAAGCCAATATTTCACGACCATTCAGATCGAATCGTGCGGACAGACTGACAACGTAAACGAATCGCTTCGTATGAATACGGTAAATCCAGTCGAAGTTCGTTAATTCGGACACGGAAGACTTCGGTCAATTAAGATCATACGGCCGCGGTATTTTTTTTTTGTATATTTGGCGGCTTATATAAGTTGCTTTTGAATTCAGACTTTCAATAATTAAGAGACAGAAAACCTGGTATTTATGCTCTTAATTAACGAGCTTTGACTGCAAAATACTTTGCACAGCGTTGGCGCTAACTGATGGTTCGCTGCAATGAGATAAAGTCAATTTTCTGGCGACGTGACATTAGACGGGCAAAATCAATTAATACGGCATGTAAAAACCAATGAAACAGATTAAGTTAACAAAGGACTTTAATTGAATATCTTTGATAAGAAGGAAACACCGTTGTACTCTTATTAGAGATATTCAATTAAAGTCCTTTGTTAACTTAATCTGTTTCATTGGTTTTTACATGCCGTATTGATTGATTTTGCCCGTCTAATGTCACGTCGTCAGAATTGAGTCGAGCTTTGACTGCATGTACAAATTCATTTTTATACTGATTCGTGCACAGATATTCTGCTATTACTGTCCTGTTTCATCTACCGCTTTATCTCTACTGCGTTGACAGCCATGTTGATATACATTGAATTTTCGGAACTTAGCAATGTACAGTCTGCCCTGACGATACGACCTACATGGTCTTGATATAATCTTGCTTTACATACAACAGGATTTTGAAGAGCTTCTCAAATTATCATCAGACATCCTATCGTGTTCTCAGTAGATATTCTGTATCTAACAAATGAAACGGAAGCGCTGAATTATTTATGAATTCTCAAATCTTCGGTTATTGATTAAGCCTATCTTTATAATACAGAGTGGATTACATTACAAACGACCGTGTCCTTAATCAGCTTTAAACTCGAACGTAATAATATCCTCCTATGTATAATTATAATATTTGATATTGGTCGATCGATCAATTTTTCAGTCTGTCTTCGTGAGATTTTATTGCCAACCCAACAACATTTTTAATGAAATCCGTTTCATATGCTTGGGATAGTATGCTGGCCTATAACACTCCTGATTGCCTCCCTCCAGACAAATATTTCCTTTTTATAATTGCAGGGTTGTATGATCATCTAATTATGCCGTGTGAGCGATATTATCATTTTCTTATAAACATTAACATGAAATTATGAAGCAAGAGCTAAGGAAACAATTTCTAAAATTGTAATGATGTATGAGCTATTTCTAACAATGATATTACATAATCTTGAGAACCTTCTTTCACATTTCAGACGCTATGGTCTTCAGTCTTCGCGGAACTCGTCACTGCCTCCGAATGTTTCGGTTCTAATAGAGTGTTATTATTTTTCTATTAGTACATGGAACACTTAGTGGAGTGGCACTGTCGACCTGCGTGAATAAAAATCTAAGGTAGGTTCAATAGTTTTCAGATTTATGCCACTTGCCACCTTTCTTGCGTTGCACTTTTTAGTAGTACAACGCAAGGGAGGTGGCATTTTTTTGGAAAGTCAAGGGCTGGGCCTCGACTTTTTGACGACTTTTCGAGGGACTCGCCCTCGTCTTTTAGTCGTGGGCCGGCCCTCGAGGGTCCGCGGACTTAGTTTCTCGCGGGTGATGACATTTAGTGTATTTTTTAATCTCTTCATTTAATATTCATTTGTATATATGAACAGACTTATTTTATCATTTCACAAATCGGTCTTCAATTAAGGTCTGAATGGGAAAGGGGAATAACTATCTACAATTAATGATGTTCAATAACTGAATTGAAACAAAAAATCAAATATGAAGACTTCAACTTGAAATAAA
>CAJQUW010009648.1:0-99985 GCA_907163375.1 Prostheceraeus crozeri
CCTTTTGAATTTGATACCTGCCCATTTCGTTGATACATTTTCGTTTGTATTCCTTATAAATGATCTTAGTTCTCATCATGATACCTGCTTTGGTTCATTTGATGTATCTAACCTATAGTGATCTATCCCTTTAGAAGACATTAATAATGTCTTTTCGGTAGTTGGAAACTTTTTCCATTTATCAAAACATAAAGCGATCGTAAAGAATCTGAGTACGCCTGATTTTATGGATCCTTTACGACTGGCCAATACATCCGACATGATATACTTCCATAAAAAACAAACGAAAGGACTTGCTATGGGCAACAATCTTTCACCAATCTTGGCACTAATTTACATGAATTTTATCGAAGAACAAATTAAGGAGAAATGTTGTGATCAAATCATAAATAATATGGAGACGACATATTGATGATATCTTTGTTGTCAGCTTATCTCCTATCGATGATATCCTACCATTGATAAATGATATCGACACAAACATCCAGTTTACGATTGAACTGCCAGTAGTAATCCCATTGCAAATTCAAGTGCAAAATGTGAAATGATGAGCCATCATGCTGACTCAGCCAACCTGGAAGGAAGGTGAGGGAGATGGCCAAGGATGTGCTGGGAGGAATGGGTCCGAGAGGAAGAAACCGGTCCCTCCCCCCCCCCTCTGGAAGGAAGGAAGGAGTTTTCCGTTAAGGGAAGGAAGGTGATGGGAATGTGGGCAGGATAGAGTTGGCAAAAGGGTGGGTTTTGGTGGTTTTGCGATGAGAAAAGTCGGAATTCGTCATCAGGGAGTGCTCGGATGGGAAAACGGAGTGCAAATTGGGACGTTTTGGCCAATTTTGGGCTAGGAAGGATGTTTCCAGCTCAATCAGAGAGAAAAAGTTCTGACCTCCCTCCCCCCTCCCTCCCGTCAGACTTCCAACTTTGGTTGTAGAGATCGTACAAAGTCGTGTGATAGCTTATTTGAAAACTAAGAATGAGAAAAATGCAGTGGAAAGCTCAGTTTGGTCCTATTTTCCTGGGTTTAGGGAGGAAAATGGCAGGAAGACGTCAGAGTTGGAAAAGTCAGGTTTTGGATGTTTTGGGGTGAGAAAAGTCGTTTTTCGACATGAAGGAGATCTCGGATGGGAAAACGGAGTGCAGATTCGGACGTTTTAGCCAATGTTGGGTCTAGGAACTTCTTTTCAGCTCAATCGGCGAGAAAAAGTCCTGACCTCCCCCCCTCGGCAGCAATCTTCCAACTTTGGTTGTAGGGATCGTAGAAAGTCGTGCAATAGCTCGTTTGAAAGCTAAGAATGAGACAAATTCAGTGTAAGACACGGCTTGTTCCTATCTACCTTCGTTTAGATGTGAGACGTCATTGAAAATTTTGGACATTGGCGAAAAGAAGACATTGGCGTTAGAATTTTTACGAAAACGGCTCTAGCGGGTGAACCAAGCATCGGACGGGAAATCAGAGACCAGATTTGCAATCATCGTGCCATTGTGCATCTAGAGGATGAGTTTGAAGTCAATCGGAGAGAAAAAGTTGAAAAGTTGGATCTCCACATGAGATTTTTTCCTGAAAATGTTAAATTGTGGCCACCTTTGGCGATGAATAGCGGAGGATTGGAAGTGAATGAAGAGCTCGCGTTTCTTTGTTCTCTTTGGATCTTTGGATTTCCAAATGAGAGCCTGTTGAAAATTGAGTTTTTGTGCATTTTCCAAGATTTTGGAAGTTTTTTAAAAAACGACAGAGTTTTTCAGCTCGGCTTCTGGTCATCGTAGAGGGTCGAGGGATGGCATAAATGAAAGGGGAGAGCGAGAAAATATGGCACTCAAAATTTGAAGTCAATCGGAGCAGTAGAACCGGAGATAGACGGGTTTAAAGTTTTTGGATGATGGATATTATGTCATCAGCTGATCGTCACAAACTATATAAGTGGAAACTCTGCTTGTGGAAATCAGTTCTCCTCCCGACTGGGTTGGGGTAGGTGAACTCCGGAGCTCTGATCATAGCATTGGAAATCTGAAAAGGCGGATTTCTGTAAGAAACCGACTTAGAAAATTTCATTGCTGAACTCAGCTAAGGCGTCAGACTTAGAGGTTCGCCAGGAGATGGCCTTCGTCTCCAGGCCATAAAAGACTCCAAAACTTTAAAGGCTTGTAACTTTGCTTTTACAAGTCCGTTTGACTTGATTCAAAAAAGGTTCGGTCGCTATTGACCTGCCCTAAGTGATTCATGAGTAGTGCTAAATGCTGAAAAATTTTAATTCACTAGTTTCGGAGGTTTTACTGGGGTTTTCGACTTTGCTGAAGTCAATGAAAGGATTTGTAATGATGTCTGAGCCACATATGAACCGAGTAGCTTTTCACTTAAAGCGAGCAAGACACGGAGAGTTTTACTGTAATATTCCACTGACAGGGTGATCCTTCGGGACGGCGGATGATGCCGTAGTGATAAGTGTGGCAAGGGAGCGTGTCATATTTTAGACCGAAACCGCTGGGGCGACCCATGTTGAGCATTTGACACAGTTCTCAACGTAGCACTTTGAACGCCAATCGGTTGAGTCTTAGCTATCTTGTCATGGGTGGCATCTAAACATCTCCATTGCAAAACGCTGGTGAATCACGGCTTGCTATCCCTCTCTACGGCTTGCTATCAAGCTGATCAAAGCAACGACTTGCTTCCTTTTACCAACTCTACCGGTTTTCATGTCTGGCTATCAAGTCATGGACGGTGCAAGTCACGGAGATTTTCGGTGTCATACTTCCTGTTGGTGGGCGTTCTTTCGAGACAGCGGTGAAGTCCGTAGCGATGAGTACTGCACGGGACGTGGGCAATGGTAATCCTCGTGAAACCTCTCTGCGTCATGTTTCCAAGTGGTTGCCTTTCGTCTCAACGTTGTACTCTGACCGCCAGGGCGACATTTAGCTATCTGCCACAGGTTACCTCATAAAATCTCCATTGCACTTGTCTCCCGATAGTTGGCCAACCATGCGAGAATGAACCATAAGTTCTTTTAAGAACTGTCTCTATCACGGAGACGACATGATGAAGGGATGAAACGGGAGGCCACCCTTGCGCCACACGCAACACATTACAGACTTCTCTCTTCCCTAGTGAACAAGCTCTTGTGAGTGTCGTCAGAAACTTTATCATGTCGTACAAACGTTTACTGTAACACAGGTTGATGTATAGTTAGAAAAGTTTGATCATGGCGTTTTATGAAACACACATATCATGAAATGTAAGCGTTAGTGTAGTCAAGTGGTTTTTACCGCGACGAACGTTTGTGAAAGTAAAGTTTGATCGTTGAAGTTTTATGACTGACCGAACTCATCACAGCACTAGAAAGTTTTATCGAAAAGGTTTTACTGCACAGTGTAGATTGTCTTGTAACTTACTTTCACAGTGTTAGAAAGTTTTATTGGAGACAGTTGCCAAATGTTCCCTTATTAGAAAATTCAAACTTCATGACTGTTAGATTAGCTTCATCAGGTTTACTAAAAGCAGTTTTCTACTGCAGTGAGACTGAGAGTTTAGAATGTTATATGAAAACAGTGTTCACCACAGCGCTAGAAAGTTTTACTGCACTGTGTAGATTGTTTCATAGTGTTAAAAGGTCTTATAGTAAGCGTTGAATGTTTTATAAAACCAGGTAAAGTCTTGTCACAAACGTTGAGTGTGTGAGAGCTAGTTCCATGACATTGAATCGCGTGGGTCGTAAAAGTCCATAATCCAAGGCTAGGCTCCTCTACGGTTGGATTTAGGGATTTATATCACATGCGTTAACCGTTCGTGTAGAATACGTGAAGCACATGTTCTCTTAAAAGTCTAAACGCAAATGTTGAAATAAGTTTTGTAAGAAGTCTTTGACAGGTTGTTGTGAAACTTAGCGAACGTTGAAAAAGTTTTATACAATGTTTCTGCAGTCACACTCGTTAGCATACCAGCTTTACTAAATGTGTTGTTTGCCTTTATCAAATTGAATGCGTGTGTGGACTGTTTTGTAAATAAAGGCAGCGTGTTTGCACTCTGCATCGACAGCATACAAGTATACACATAACAACCTGTAACGTTGTTAGTCGAGCGCATATGAGTTAGGAAACACTCAAAACATGTGTGAGATAAAAATCAACCTGCTAGATGAAGTGAAACACAAAAGTGTCACAACTATTTTACGGGAAATAAAGGAGAACTGTGACAACGTTTACACTCATCATAGACAGATGAACATATAGTCTAACTTTCTGACATTCAAATGAAAGTCGTTGACATGAACCGTAGTGTAAGAAACTTTATGACAACAACTTTATGTTGGCAAAACCTTCATAGATTGCAGTCGTGTTTAACATCGTCATCTCAGACCTCCCACCTAGCTGATTCCCACACAGCTCATTGCTATCGCGCCGGAAGGGAGATTCACGCGATAAATGCATCTAAGTTTGTTGAGTGGTTGAGGATGGCAGTCAATGAAAACATGACTTTCCTTTTCTTCCTCCAACCATAGAGCGATTTGATTGCGCGAACCAGACATTTGAAAAGCTGTATCATTCTCACATAAAGCAGAGTGCCTTACATTTTACTATCATAATCATGTCTGAGAAGCCGACAGCGTGTGTGATGCCATTTCGCATCATACACCGCGGAGAAGAATTCCACAGTGATATCTATGGTGAGGATATCATTGTGGAATTTGTGAAGTATTATTCTTACTTCACTCTGCATGAAGATATGAGCCGTTGAGTACCAGAAGAAACCGAGACGGTGACGAGTGAGACCGAGATGGTAACGAGCGAGAGCGAGACGGTCGAAAGAGAGGACTCGGAAAGTGATAACATCGAAAGTGAGGAGGTGGAAGCGAGTGAAGATGTCATTGTGATATCGGATGATGAAGTAAGAGTTTTACACATGCATACGAATGGCTGTCATCTCAACTCGTTCATGTTTTCTTTCAGTGATGGAGTGAGTGATGGGCGTTCTTTAGTTCATAAAATCATCATGCACACATACCGCACACTGTTTCACAACATTTCCTCGTGAATGCATCATGAGTTCTTATAAGAACTTCCTTCTAATGCAGCTAAAGCGGTCCCAAGCCCGCCACATATCTTCGGATATGGAATGCAGAGGGGAAGGCTAAATGATGAATGGAATGAAAGGAAGCCAAACTTGCTCCACATGCAGCCACAAACACATTTCTATCTTCATTAAGATGACATTCAATCACTTGAATTCTAATGTGACCATCACATCCTTCGATCTCAGTACAGTCGACTCTCTAACGTACTTATTAAACCTATTATCTCTAACTTTTCAAACACTGAAAGGATTCTAACATGGTTTCAAACTTTACAAACATCAACTTTATTTTAAACGTTGCAAACACTGAAATGCTTGTGACACTATTTTATACTTTACCTATCTTACAAAGACTGAAATGCTTGTCACTTTATTTATACTTGACCTATAAATTGCTAAAGTACACCATCTAAGGGGTAGGGTTACCTACCGTTGGATTTAGGGAGTTAGGGCTTTTGATAACACAAATGAACGATCTCTTTTAGTGTAGAATACGTGATGCATATGTTCGCTTTATAAAATAACTTTGAAGGCAAGACTTAATTTCAGGTTGAAAAGACAGATTTCATATCGTTGATGAGAGATAGTTACATGCTCATTATGTTATACACTTTACATTTAATGTGTTGAGCTGAAAGGTGATAGATGCATGTTCAATAGAAGAGTTGTATGTATCTTAGTGATTGGAATAATAAGTGTGTAAAGAGTTGATGAAGAAAATATATAATAGTCAACGCAGGAAAGTTTCTTGTTATCCAAGCTAGGAATATATGAACATCATTCATCAGTCAGTGTTGTATTTTAAAAGTCGTATGCTGACAGAGGCATAAGTTTACTAAATTATACAGCAAAACTCTTAAATCACTAAAACCATAGGATAGGTATCCCTGTGTTAAGATTTATGGATTTAGCGTTTTAGAAGTACAAGTTACATTGATAAATCACTAAGTCCATAGCACAGTCAACCCTATGACAAGACTTAGCGTTTTATATGATCCATGTTAGCAATATCGGCTCGTGTAGAATGTGACTCAATGAGTTTAGTCAGATAATGTATCATCAACTTTATTCACTTAGTTATATGATGAAGAAAGTGTGAGATAGAAGTGAAAGTGATCTCATAAAGTTTAGAACACATAGTAGTAGCATTGTAGGAATGTAAAGTGAAAAGTTATGTCGCATGAAATCAGTGATGCAAGATTAGCTCGCATTGAAATGAATTGTTAATGTAACAAACAAGCTATGTGGGATTCAGCATATGTTTGAAGACAAGCGCTGTTAAAAGGTTTTGAGATGATGTGAATTTTATCACGTCATGTTCATGGATGTAACAGAATGAATGTCTCTACCGGTTGAGTGTACAAGATAGAACACATATCATAGTTGTTGCATGTAAAAAGGAGGCTCATATTCGACGAAAGCAAAGATTGAGATTGCAAAGTTTAATGAATAGATAGTGTAGCAATCTGGTTAGGCATGGTGATAAGAAACCGGAGTAACATATCGAGATAGTATCATATTGCATTAGGACTGTTCACGTAAACTTAAACTGAAGTAGTTTGCATACTTGATGAAGACAAGATACTATGAGTGTGAACGCAGGAATAGCATGCAATGGAGTATGCGTTGAAATGATTGTATGCTAACTGTATATGAAAAGATATTTCCAACAGCAAATGAGTAACACGAACGTATTAAGGTGCTACAAGTCTTTCATATTGATGAGGTTGACCGGAAGAAATGACTGTTGTCGTAAATGCGGAATTCAGCCTATGTTGAAAGTCAGGTACTGCGAAAGTTTTTATGATGATATTTGTCAAGATTGAATGCAAAGTATCACATCATGTTTATAGATGAAAAGCGGAAGAGAATAAATGTCTTTACAGGTTTTGAGTGTATAGGATAGAACACATGAAACAGTTACACGATGTAAATAAAGTTAAAGGGTCACAGTTGATGAAAGGTAGCTTCGATAGACTTCACATGGGTTGTTATGTAGAATGAATTGATATTCATAAATGGAAGTATGATGTAGTGATAAAGTGTTTCTAAGCCTTTCTTATGAGTGTCTATGTAAGGCTGACTTTCATAAGTTGAGAAATGATGCCATTTGCTTCTTCTGTTTTTGTATAATGTTCATTAGTTTAATGAATGGTCATAAGTCATCGCTTTATTATCACGGACTCATACGCACATAGACACGCTCACACAAACATGCATGGAATTCACTCACATAGAGCTGCTACTTTGCTAACCATGATGCTATACCTCTTGCAATATACACAGATACTACCCTTAATATATTCCTATTATCATATTCTATACGAAATGAATATTCTATACTCTAAAGGAAACCAACTTAAAAAGTCACATCACTCACCCAACCAGATACAAAGAAGAAAATACACACAGGCAGACATAGAGAGAGAGAGAATATAAAAAATAAAATTAAAGGGAGAACTACCCAACTGACCAGATTTATTCTAATACAACCGTGAAACGTTATTGAGACATCTACACAGAGACATAATACTATTTCTCGGATAGGATGTATACGTTAACATACTTTCACATACACATCGACTCTGTCACTCTATAAGTTACTTGCTTTTCCCTCCATGACATACAACCAATACTTTGTGCCTCCTATATTCTCAACCTGTGAATGAAACATTTATTCTATTATACTTCATACCCATACTTATGACTTGATACAGTGTTCAATACAAAATATCATCACAAGACATAATGTATAACAATACTTGAGTTCAATCATCCCTGAAAGATAATGCACGCTAGCTAAATACTTTTATTCTGCACTTATGAAGACAGTCATTTCTCAACTTATGAAAGTCAGCCTTACATAGACACTCATAAGAAAGGCTTAGAAACACTTTATCACTACATCATACTTCCATTTATGAATATCAATTCATTCTACATAACAACCCATGTGAAGTCTATCGAAGCTACCTTTCATCAACTGTGACCCTTTAACTTTATTTACATCGTGTAACTGTTTCATGTGTTATATCATATACACTCAAAACCTGTAAAGACATTTATTCTCTTCCGCTTTTCATCTATAAACATGATGTGATACTTTGCATTCAATCTTGACAAATATCATCATAAAAACTTTCGCAGTACCTGACTTTCAACATAGGTTGAATTCCGCATTTACGACAACAGTCATTTCTTCCAGTCAACCTCATCAATATGAAAGACTTGTAGCACCTTAATACGTTCATGTTACTCATTTGCTGTTGGAAATATCTTTTCATATACAGTTGGCATACAATCATTTCAACGCATACTCCATTGCATGCTATTCCTACGTTCACACTCATAGTATCTTGTCTTCATCAAGTATGCAAACTACTTCAGTTTAAGTTTACGTGAATTACTTTCATAAATTAACAGTTACTGCGGTTTCTTATAACTATGTCTAACCAGATTGCTACACTATCTATTCATTAAACTTTGCAATCTCAATCTTTGCTTTCGTCGAATATGAGCCTCCTTTTTACATGCAACAACTATGATATGTGTTCTATCTTGTACACTCAACCGGTAGAGACATTCATTCTGTTACATCCATGAACATGACGTGATAAAATTCACATCATCTCAAAACCTTTTAACAGCGCTTGTCTTCAAACATATGCTGAATCCCACATAGCTTGTTTGTTACATTAACAATTCATTTCAATGCGAGCTAATCTTGCATCACTGATTTCATGCGACATAACTTTTCACTTTACATTCCTACAATGCTACTACTATGTGTTCTAAACTTTATGAGATCACTTTCACTTCTATCTCACACTTTCTTCATCATATAACTAAGTGAATAAAGTTGATGATACATTATCTGACTAAACTCATTGAGTCACATTCTACACGAGCCGATATTGCTAACATGGATCATATAAAACGCTAAGTCTTGTCATAGGGTTGACTATGCTATGGACTTAGTGATTTATCAATGTAACTTGTACTTCTAAAACGCTAAATCCATAAATCTTAACACAGGGATACCTATCCTATGGTTTTAGTGGTTTAGGAGTTTTGCTGTATAATTTAGTAAACTTATGTCTCTTTCAGCATACGACTTTTAAAATACAACACTGACTGATGAATGATGTTCATATATTCCTAGCTTGGATAACAAGAAACTTTCCTGCGTTGACTATTATATATTTTCCTGATCAACTCTTTACACACTTATTATTCCAATCACTAAGATACATACAAGTCTTCTATTGAACATGCATCAATCACCTTTCAGCTCAACACATCATAAGTAAAGTGTATAACATAATTAGCATGTAACTATCTCTCATCAACGATATGAAATCTGTCTTTTCAACCTGAAATTAAGTCTTGCCTTCAAAGTCATTTTATAAAGCGAACATATGCATCACGTATTCTACACTATAAGAGATCGTTCATTTGTGTTATCCAAAGCCCTAAGTCCCTAAATCCAACGGTAGGTAACCCTACCCCTTAGATGGTGTACTTTAGCAATTTATAGGTCAAGTATAAATAAAGTGACAAGCATTTCAGTCTTTGTAAGATAGGTAAAGTATAAAATAGTGTCACAAGCATTTCACTGTTTGCAACGTTTGAAATAAAGTTGATGTTTGTAAAGTTTGAAATCATGTTAGAATCCTTTCAGTGTTTGAAACGTTAGAGATAATAGGTTTAATAAGTACGTTAGAGAGTCGACAGTACTGAGATCTAAGGATGTGATGGTCACATTAGAATTCAAGTGATTGAATGTCATCTTAATGAAGATAGAAATGTGTTTGTGGCTGCATGTGGAGCAAGTTTGGCTTCCTTCCATTCCATTCATCATTTATCCTTCCCCTCTGCATTCCATATCCGAAGATATGTGGCGGGCTTGGGACCGCTTTAGCTGCATTAGAAGGAAGTTCTTATAAGAACTCATGATGCATTCACGAGGAAATGTGGTGAAACAGTGTGCGGTATGTGTGAATGATGATTTTATGAACTAAAGAACGCCGATTCGTATTCAGCTAAAGACAGCCATTCGTATGCATGTGTAAAACTCTTACTTCATCATCCGATATCACAATGACATCTTCACTCGCTTCCACTTCCTCACTTTCCATGTTATCACTTTCCGAGTCCTCTCTTTCGACCGTCTCGATCTCGCTCGTTACCATCTCGGCCTCGCTCGTCACCGTCTCGGTCTCTTGTGGTACCCGACGGCTCATATCTTCATGCAGAGTGAAGTAAGAATAATACTTCACAAATTCCACAGTGATATCCTCACCATAGATATCTGTAAAGATTGATGTGATTCGTTATATTGCTATGTTTAACAGACTTTACACAAGATTTCTACGCTCTCTTAATATCATTGCTCTTTGATATCGTCGTTACATTTTATTGCTCGTCTCGTTGATTGATGTCTATGGCCCAATGGCAACGCAAAGTTTATAGAATGTGCATGTAAAAAACTAGGTCTTTTTTCAAACTGTCGTTATATGCTCACTTCACTTGGTAACTTGGCAAAGCACACACGTTTAGAGTTGTCTTTCGCGACTGGACTGCCAACTAGTCGGTGAGTTATTTGTCATTTTTGTATGCACGCTATTTTTAACTTTTTTGTAATACGCCCATGTATTTTGCAGAAACCGCCTCAATAAGAGTTTCTTTGGTGAAAATAAATACCTTGTAAAGGCACCTGGATAGTTTTATAGACGCGTTTTCCTGTGGAATTCTTCTCCGCGCTGTATGATGCGAAATGGCATCACACACGCTGTCGGCTTCTCAGACATGATTATGATAATAAAATGTAAGGCACTCTGCTTTATATGAGAATGATACAGCTTTTCAAATGTCTGGTTCGCGCAATCAAATCGCTCTAAACTTATAGTTGGAGGAAGAAAAGGGAAGTCATGTTTTCATTGACTGCCATCCTCAACCACTCAACAAACTTAGATGCATTTATCGCGTGAATCTCCCTTCCGGCGCGATAGCAATGAACTGTGTGGGAATCAGCTAGGTAGGAGGTCTGAGATGACGATACGTTCCTGCATTCTTTCTCGTGGCACAGATGCGATAGATATCTGTTTAATGTGACAGACGGGTGCCAGAGAGAGAGAGAGCGCGTGCATCTTTGTGTTCTACTCTATCTGCTGAGGGGCTAGCGCGACAGGCAGGTGACAGAGTGCACTGGTGATTCTTTGTGTGTACAGGAGGGGAACATCTGTTTCACTGATAGGTTTTATGATAAAAGTTTTGAATGGCAGCGTGTTAAATGTCAATCCGTATGTCATTTTCACATCGTCTGCATTCGCACAGAAAATCACTTGGTGCAGGTTTCAATGTTGATTCTATTATCAATGCATGATTCGTTTAGAAATGAGACACGGTTTCATTTGTCAAGCACATGAAAAGCAAACGTTTATTCTAGCCTTTAATGCTCATGGTCAGTCCTAATGTTCACTGTTTCATACTCATGAAATAATTCCACTGACACAGACTTGATCATTCAATGACATGACATGCTTTGCTGTTTCCTACTGATGAGTTTTCTACACAGACGTGTTCATTTTGTGAGTTCAATGTATGAGACGTTGAACTGCATCTCAGACTTATGTGTTTCTACAGGTCTTTATATCAGCTTTAAACACGACTGCAATCAATGAAAGTTTTGCCAACATAAAGTTGTTGTCATAAAGTTTCTTACACTACGGTTCGTGTTTACGACTTTCATTTGAATGTCAAAAAGTTAGACTATATGTTCATCTGTCTATGATGAGTGTAAACGTTGTGACAGTTCTCCTTTATTTCCCGTAAAATAGTTGTGACACTTTTGTGTTTCACTTCATCTAGCAGGTTGATTTTTATCTCACACATGTTTTGAGTGTTTTCTAACTCATATGCATTCGACTAACAACGTTACAGGTTGTTATGTGTATACTTGTATGCTGTCGATGCAGAGTCCAAACACGCTGTCTTTATTTACAAAACAGTCTACACACGCATTCAATTTGATAAAGGCAAACAACACATTTAGTAAAGCTGGTATGCTAACGAGTGTGACTGCAGAAACATTGTATAAACTTTTTCAACGTTCGCTAAGTTTCACAACAATCTGTCAAAGACTTCTTACAAAACCTATTTCAACATTTGCGTTTAGACTTTTAAGAGAACATGTGCTTCACGTATTCTACACGAACGGTTAACGCATGTGATATAAATCCCTAAATCCAACCGTAGAGGAGCCTAGCCTTGGATTATGGACTTTTACGACCCACGCGATTCAATGTCATGGAACTAGCTCTCACACACTCAACGTTTGTGACAAGACTTTACCTGGTTTTATAAAACATTCAACGCTTACTATAAGACCCTTTAACACTATGAAACAATCTACACAGTGCAGTAAAACTTTCTAGCGCTGTGGTGAACACTGTTTTCATATAACATTCTAAACTCTCAGTCTCACTGCAGTAGAAAACTGCTTTTAGTAAACCTGATGAAGCTAATCTAACAGTCATGAAGTTTGAATTTTCTAATAACGGAACATTTGGCAACTGTCTCCAATAAAACTTTCTAACACTGTGAAAGTAAGTTACAAGACAATCTACACTGTGCAGTAAAACCTTTTCGATAAAATTTTCTAGTGCTGTGATGAGTTCGGTCAGTCATAAAACTTCAATGATCAAACTTTACTTTCACAAACGTTCGTCGCGGTAAAAACTATTTGACTACACTAACGCTTACATTTCATGACATGTGTGTTTCATAAAACGCCATGATCAAACTTTTCTAACTATACATCAACCTGTGTTACAGTAAAACGTTTGTACGACATGATAAAGTTTCTGACGACACTCACAAGAGCTTGTTCACTAGCGAAGAGAGAAGTCTGTAATGTGTTGCGTGTTGCGCAAGGGTGGCCTCCCGTTTCATCCCGTCATCATTTCGTCTCCGTGATAGAGACAGTTCTTAAAAGAACTTATGGTTCATTCTCGCATGGTTGGCCAACTATCGGGAGACAAGTGCAATGGAGATTTTATGAGGTAACCTGTGGCAGATAGCTAAATGTCGCCCTGGCGGTCAGAGTACAACGTTGAGACGAAAGGCAACCACTTGGAAACATGACGCAGAGAGGTTTCACAAGGATTAACATTGCCCACGTCCCGTGCAGTACTCATCGCTACGGACTTCACCGCTGTCTCGAAAGAACGCCCACCAACAGGAAGTATGACACCGAAAATCTCCGTGACTTGCACCGTCCATGACTTGATAGCCAGACATGAAAACCGGTAGAGTTGGTAAGAGGAAGCAAGTCGTTGCTTTGATCAGCTTGATAGCAAGCCGTAGAGAGGGATAGCAAGCCGTGATTCACCAGCGTTTTGCAATGGAGATGTTTAGATGCCACCCATGACAAGATAGCTAGGACTCAACCGATTGGCGTTCAAAGTGCTACGTTGAGAACTGTGTCAAATGCCCAACATGGGTCGCCCCAGCGGTTTCGGTCTAAAATATGACACAATCCCTTGCCACACTTATCACTACGGCATCATCCGCCGTCCCGAAGGATCACCCTGTCAGTGGAATATTACAGTAAAACTCTCCGTGTCTTGCTCGCTTTAAGTGAAAAGCTGCTTGGTTCATATGTGGCTCAGACATCATTACAAATCCTTTCATTGACTTCAGCAAAGTCGAAAACACCAGTAAAACCTCCAAAACTAGTGAATTAAAATTTTTCAGCATTTTGCACTACTCGTGAAATTTTATAAGTTGTCTATCACTTAGGGCAGGTCAATAGAGACCGAACCTTTTTTGAATCAAGTCAAACGGACTTGTAGAAGCAAAGTTACAAGCCTTTAAAGTTTTGGAGTCTTTTATGGCCTGGAGACGAAGGCCATCTCCTGGCGAACCTCTAAGTCTGACGCCTTAGCTGAGTTCAGCAATGAAATTTTCTAAGTCGGTTTCTTACAGAAACCCGCCTTTTCAGATTTCCAATGCTATCATCAGAGCTCCTGAGTTCACCTACCCCAACCCAGTCAGGAGGAGAACTGATTTCCACAAGCAGAGTTTCCACTTATATAGTTTGTGACGATCAGCTGATGACGTAATATCCATCATCCAAAAACTTTAAACCCGTCTATCTCCGGTTCTACTGCTCCGATTGACTTCAAATTTTGAGTGCCATGTTTTCTCGCTCTCCCCTTTCATTTATGCCATCCCTCGACCCTCTACGATGACCAGAAGCCGAGCTGAAAAAACTCTGTCGTTTTTTCAAAAAGTTCCAAAATCTTGGAAAATGCACAAAAACTCAATTTTCAAGAGGCTCTCATTTGGAAACGAAACCTTCCACGCATCTGAAAAGATAGGATCCCAGAGAACAAAGTGTCCTCTCCAAAGTGCTAAATAGGATCCCAGAGACTAAAATGCCAGATCCAAAGAGAACAAAGAAACCCGAGCTCTTCATTCACTTCCAATCCTCCGCTATTCATTGCCAAAGGTGGCCACAATTTAACATTTTCAGGAAAAAATCTCATTTGGAGATCCAAGTTTTCAACTTTTTCTCTCCGATTGACTTGAAACTCACCCTCTAGATGCAGAATGGCACGATGATTGCAAATCTGGTCTCTGATTTCCCGTCCGAGGCTTGGTTCACCCGCTAGAGCCGTTTTCGTAAAAATTCTAACTCTGTCGTTTTTTCGCCAATGTCCAAAATTTTCAATGACGTCTCACATCTAAACGAAGGCAGATAGGAACAAGCCGTGTCTTACACTGAATTTGTCTCATTCTTAGCTTTCAAACGAGCTATTGCACGACTTTCTACGATCCCTACAACCAAAGTTGGAAGATTGCTGCCGAGGGGGGAGGTCAGGACTTTTTCTCGCCGATTGAGCTGGAAACATCCTTCCTAGCCCAAAATTGGCCAAAACGTCCCAATTTGCACTCCGTTTTCCCATCTGAGCACTCCTTGATGACGAATTCCGACTTTTCTCATCCCAAAACCACCAAAACCCACCCTTTTGCCAACTCTATCCTGCCCACATTCCCATCACCTTCCTTCCCTTAACGGAAAACTCCTTCCTTCCTTCCAGAGGGGGGGGAGGGACCGGTTTCTTCCTCTCGGACCCATTCCTCTCAGCACATCCTTGGCCATCTCCCTCACCTTCCTTCCAGGGGGGCTGAGTCAGCATGATGACTCATCATTTCACATTTTGCACTTGAATTTGCAATGGGATTACTACTGGCAGTTCAATCGTAAACTGGATGTTTGTGTCGATATCATTTATCAATGGGAGGATATCATCGATAGGAGATAAGCTGACAACAAAGATATCATCAATATGTCGTCTCCATATTATTTATGATTTGATCACAACATTTCTCCTTAATTTGTTCTTCGATAAAATTCATGTAAATTAGTGCCAAGATTGGTGAAAGATTGTTGCCCATAGCAAGTCCTTTCGTTTGTTTTTTATGGAAGTATATCATGTCGGATGGAATGACCAGTCGTAAAAGATCCATAAAATCAGGCGTACTCAGATTCTTTACGATCGTTTTATGTTTTGATAAATGGAAAAAGTTTCCAACTACCGAAAAGACATTATTAATGCCTTCTAAAGGGATAGATCCATATAGGTTAGATACATCAAATGAACCAAAGTAGGTATCATGATGAGAACTAAAATCATTTATAAGGGATACAAACGAAAATGTATCAACGAAATGGGCAGGTATCAAATTCAAAAGGGTAATAAGGCATTAGCGAGGAATTTGGATAACGGTGTTCCAGGTGTATCAGTTTCTGAAACCAAAGGTCGTTCTTGTAAAGGAACTTTGTGATCTTTCGGTAATATATTCATAATACTTGGTAGCGGATCACTACACTTCAGCTTCACAAGTAGACGACGAAGCTGCGAATCAAATTGTTTTGATGCAATCATAGTCAATGCTTTATTAAAATTTGTTTTTATCGTCACTGGTAAGACTGGACGACATTCTGGATAATTAATCAAATGTGCTGATCCCAGTGTATTCAATGTTTCTCTTTCAAGAGCAATCAACCTCTTTGTTTTGTCCGTTGGTAAAATTCTTATTTCGGAGTTTTGCTTCATTTCTTTAATAGTTTTTTGGAAGTTGCATGACGGCACCGGAGTATTTAAAGTGATAGTCGTTATTACTGTTTAAATGGAGATGATCTGATTCTCTAACTCTTTGGGCAATGGGTTTTCTATTGAATAATGAATACGGATTGCTGGACTTACGTACTTCCAAAGATTTCGACTCATCTCATCAGTATATTCTCTTAGTTCATTTAAGAGAGTAAGCCACTTGTTTTCTCAAGCTCTCCATAGAGGCATCAATCATATAAGTAGAATTGTCTCTAAATGCTTTAGTCACCGGTGGAATATAACTAGGACCTTTATTCAAAAGTGCGAGTTGAGAATCAGGGAATGCAAAGGATGATTTGTTGATAAATGCTGAAGGTACTAATGTATCAGTTTGATTGTAGGATCTGCTGGAGTTGATATTATTTTTATGACTCCGATAATTCCTCTGTTCACTCCAATAATTATCATACTTCGTGTAACATTTACATATAAAATTCTCTTCAATCAGCATTTCTAATTTCCCTCTTTTCACATCTCGTAAATATTGACGGACATCTGACAATATTTTCAGGTCATTTTCACATAAAGGAAAACAGGCACCTCTTGTCCAGTAACGTAATCTGCTACAAAGCTCTCCAATAGCAAGAGTGATCCATTTTCTTGATGTCTTCACTTGCATCTGTATCGCTTTGTGGGTAGGTAAGGTATGCTCTAATTTGTTTTTAACTCTGAGTCCTTTTGGTATCATGTGTCTTCTTTTGCATTGACGTAGAAATTCAAGATGTGAGATAATAGCGATAATTTTCAATTCCCGAAACAGTGCGAAGTTAAAACGGCGATATGCGTCTCTCATAATCGTGTTGTAATTGTGGTAATTCGCCATTGACCTATGTTGTTATGGTAGATGTAATGAAAAAATAGACGTCTTATGTCAATAAATCATGTAATACTCCCAAATTTTCGAATGTCTCTTTCTCAAGGGTATGAAATCACACTGACAAAATTATCTTACAAACAACTAACATAGTAAAAATTCAAACACAAATAACACAGAGGTCCTACTTCTCATACTAAATAAACATTGATATCTGGGCGATACTTAGAAATGAAATCCTTCTCAGATATCTTCCGCTCAATCGTATTAGCAAACCCTCGCTATAAAATAAAAGGGTCACAAATGAAAGGTCAGGTAACACCATGAGTTTTAGCAAAATGTTTATGAAATAAACTCGAATCAGTTCTAAGGTGCTCATGCATACGTTGAAGAAAAGAACGAAAAGTCTCACCGATATAAAAACTTTCACACAAATTACACATGTCAACTGATAACCAACATTTTTCATGTAACAAAAATTATTATTCTTGCACAAAAAATTACTAGTACAAAATAATTTTTCTTTAAATGAAACACTTCTTTTCAAATTAGGCTGGGTCACAAATACTGGCTTCAAATCAAACAAATGATACTGGAAACTTTTAAACTCTTTTCTTATCTTAGTTGCCTGGAAATCATTAATGAACGGTACCCTTAAATATATTTGTTTTCTGTTTGCTTCTTTTCTATGTCTTCTTTTGCTTTCATTCATTGGTTTAGGTTTCATGTATCGTTCAACAATATCTAAAGGGTACCCGTTTGCAAGAAATCTTTTTTTCATAAAATATAGTCCATCTTTGATCTTGCTCATGGTGGAACAATTGCGATGTACTCGCACACACTCTGTACGTAGCAGGTTTATCTTTCTCTGCCACGGCACCCAACTCTCCTATGGCATTATACGTATGATTGCTGTGAAGGTCTTAGGAATAAAAGCCCGTATGGAAGCTATTGTCTTAAGATCGTACAATTTTTGTATCTAAAAAAGGAAGCTGGTTGTCAACTGGCAGTAGTAGTAATCCCATTGCAAATTCAAGTGCAAAATGTGAAATGATGAGTCATCATGCTGACTCAGCCCCCCCTCTGGAAGGAAGGTGAGGGAGATGGCCAAGGATGTGCTGGGAGGAATGGGTCCGAGAGGAAGAAACCGGTCCCTCCCCCCCTCTGGAAGGAAGGAAGGAGTTTTCCGTTAAGGGAAGGAAGGTGATGGGAATGTGGGCAGGATAGAGTTGGAAAAGGGTGGGTTTTGGTGGTTTTGGGATGAGAAAAGTCGGAATTCGTCATCAAGGAGTGCTCGGATGGGAAAACGGAGTGCAAATTGGGACGTTTTGGCCAATTTTGGGCTAGGAAGGATGTTTCCAGCTCAATCGGAGAGAAAAAGTTCTGACCTCCCTCCCCCCTCCCTCCCGTCAGACTTCCAACTTTTTTGTAGAGATCGTACAAAGTCGTGTGATAGCTTATTTGAAAACTAAGAATGAGAAAAATGCAGTGGAAAGCTCAGTTTGGTCCTATTTTCCTGGGTTTAGGGAGGAAAATGGCAGGAAGACGTCAGAGTTGGAAAAGTCAGGTTTTGGATGTTTTGGGGTGAGAAAAGTCGTTTTTCGACATGAAGGAGATCTCGGATGGGAAAACGGAGTGCAGATTCGGACGTTTTGGCCAATGTTGGGTCTAGGAACTTCTTTCCAGCTCAATCGGCGAGAAAAAGTCCTGACCTCCCCCCTCGGCAGCGATCTTCCAACTTTGGTTGTAGGGATCGTAGAAAGTCGTGCAATAGCTCGTTTGAAAGCTAAGAATGAGACAAATTCAGTGTAAGACACGGCTTGTTCCTATCTGCCTTCGTTTAGATGTGAGACGTCATTGAAAACTTTGGACATTGGCGAAGAATTTTTACGAAAACGGCTCTGGCGGGTGAAACAAGCCTCGGACGGGAAATCAGAGACCAGATTTGCAATCATCGTGCCATTCTGCATCTAGAGGGTGAGTTTCAAGTCAATCGGAGAGAAAAAGTTGAAAACTTGGATCTCCACATGAGATTTTTTCCTGAAAATGTTAAATTGTGGCCACCTTTGGCGATGAATAGCGGAGGATTGGAAGTGAATGAAGAGCTCGGGTTTCTTTTAGGGAGAAGACGGCACTTTGTTCTCTGGGATCCTATCTTTTCAGATGCGTGGAAGGTTTCGTTTCCAAATGAGAGCCTGTTGAAAATAAAGTTTTTGTGCATTTTCCAAGATTTTGGAACATTTTGAAAAAACGACATCGTTTTTTCAGCTCGGCTTCTGGTCATCGTAGAGGGTCGAGGGATGGCATAAATGAAAGGGGAGAGCGAGAAAACATGGCACTCAAAATTTGAAGTCAATCGGAGCAGTAGAACCGGAGATAGACGGGTTTAAAGTTTTTGGATGATGGATATTACGTCATCAGCTGATCGTCACAAACTATATAAGTGGAAACTCTGCTTGTGGAAATCAGTTCTCCTCCCGACTGGGTTGGGGTAGGTGAACTCCGGAGCTCTGATGATAGCATTGGAAATCTGAAAAGGCGGGTTTGTGTAAGAAACCGACTTAGAAAATTTCATTGCTGAACTCAGCTAAGGCGTCAGACTTAGAGGTTCGCCAGGAGATGGCCTTCGTCTCCAGGCCATAAAAGACTTCAAAACTTTAAAGGCTTGTAACTTTGCTTCTACAAGTCCGTTTGACTTGATTCAAAAAAGGTTCGGTCGCTATTGACCTGCCCTAAGTGATAGACAACTTATAAAATTTCATAAGTAGTGCTAAATGTTGAAACATTTTAATTCACTAGTTTTGTAGGTTTTACTGATGTTTTCGACTCTGCTGAAGTCAATGAAAGGATTTGTAATGATGTCTGAGCCATATATGAACCAAGCAGCTTTTCACTGAAAGCGAGCAAGACACGGAGAGTTTTACTGTAATATTCCACTGACAGGGTGATCCTTCGGGACGGCGGATGATGCCGTAGTGATAAGTGTGGCAAGGGAGTGTGTCATATTTTAGACCGAAACCGCTGGGGCGACCCATGTTGGGCATTTGACACAGTTCTCAACGTAGCACTTTGAACGCCAATCGGTTGAGTCTTAGCTATCTTGTCATGGGTGGCATCTCCATTGCAAAACGCTGGTGAATCACGGCTTGCTATCAAGCTGATCAAAGCAACGACTTGCTTCCTCTTACCAACTCTACCGGTTTTCATGTCTGGCTATCAAGTCATGGACGGTGCAAGTCACGGAGATTTTCGGTGTCATACTTCCTGTTGGTGGGCGTTTTTTCGAGACAGCGGTGAAGTCCGTAGCGATGAGTACTGCACGGGACGTGGGCAATGGTAATCCTCGTGAAACCTCTCTGCGTCATGTTTCCAAGTGGTTGCCTTTCGTCTCAACGTTGTACTCTGACCGCCAGGGCGACATTTAGCTATCTGCCACAGGTTACGTCATAAAATCTCCATTGCACTTGTCTCCCGATAGTTGGCCAACCATGCGAGAATGAACCATAAGTTCTTTTAAGAACTGTCTCTATCACGGAGACGAAATGATGACGGGATGAAACGGGAGGACACCCTTGTGCCACACGCAACACATTACAGAATTCTCTCTTCCCTAGTGAACAAGCTCTTGTGAGTGTCGTCAGAAACTTTATCATGTCGTACAAACGTTTTACTGTAACACAGGTTGATGTATAGTTAGAAAAGTTTGATCATGGCGTTTTATGAAACACACATGTCATGAAATGTAAGCGTTAGTGTAGTCAAATAGTTTTTACCGCGACGAACGTTTGTGAAAGTAAAGTTTGATCATTGAAGTTTTATGACTGACCGAACTCATCACAGCACTAGAAAGTTTTATCGAAAAGGTTTTACTGCACAGTGTAGATTGTCTTGTAACTTACTTTCACAGTGTTAGAAAGTTTTATTGGAGACAGTTGCCAAATGTTCCCTTATTAGAAAATTCAAACTTCATGACTGTTAGATTAGCTTCATCAGGTTTACTAAAAGCAGTTTTCTACTGCAGTGAGACTGAGAGTTTAGAATGTTATATGAAAACAGTGTTCACCACAGCGCTAGAAAGTTTTACTGCACTGTGTAGATTGTTTCATAGTGTTAAAAGGTCTTATAGTAAGCGTTGAATGTTTTATAAAACCAGGTAAAGTCTTGTCACAAACGTTGAGTGTGTGAGAGCTAGTTCCATGACATTGAATCGCGTGGGTCGTAAAAGTCCATAATCCAAGGCTAGGCTCCTCTACGGTTGGATTTAGGGATTTATATCACATGCGTTAACCGTTCGTGTAGAATACGTGAAGCACATGTTCTCTTAAAAGTCTAAACGCAAATGTTGAAATAAGTTTTGTAAGAAGTCTTTGACAGGTTGTTGTGAAACTTAGCGAACGTTGAAAAAATTTATACAATGTTTCTGCAGTCACACTCGTTAGCATACCAGCTTTACTAAATGTGTTGTTTGCCATTATCAAATTGAATGCGTGTGTAGACTGTTTTGTAAATAAAGACATCGTGTTTGCACTCTGCATCGACAGCATACAAGTATACACATAACAACCTGTAACGTTGTTAGTCGAGCGCATATGAGTTAGGAAACACTCAAAACATGTGTGAGATAAAAATCACAACTATTTTAGGGGAAATAAAGGAGAACTGTGACAACGTTTACACTCATCATAGACAGATGAACATATAGTCTAACTTTCTGACATTCAAATGAAAGTCGTTAACATGAACCGTAGTGTAAGAAACTTTATGACAACAACTTTATGTTGGCAAAACTTTCATAGATTGCAGTTGTGCTTAACATCGTCATCTCAGACCTCACACCTAGCTGATTCCCACACAACTCATTGCTATCGCGCCGGAAGGGAGATTCACGCGATAAATGCATCTAAGTTTGTTGAGTGGTTAAGGACGGCAGTCAATAAAAACATGACTTTACTTTTCTTCCTCCAACCATAAGTTTAGAGCGATTTGATTGCGCGAACCAGACATTTGAAAAGCTGTATCATTCTCATATAAAACAGAGTGTCTTACATTTTACTATCATAATCATGTCTGAGAAGCCGACAGCGTGTGTGATGCCATTTCGCATCATACAGCGCGGAGAAGAATTCCACAGTGATATCTATGGTGAGGATATCATTGTGGAATTTGTGAAGTATTATTCTTACTTCACTCTGCATGAAGATATGAGCCGTCGGGTACCACAAGAGACCGAGACGGTGACGAGCGAGGCCGAGATGGTAACGAGCGAGATCGAGACGGTCGAAAGAGAGGACTCGGAAAGTGATAACATGGAAAGTGAGGAAGTGGAAGCGAGTGAAGATGTCATTGTGATATCGGATGATGAAGTAAGAGTTTTACACATGCATACGAATGGCTGTCATCTCAACTCGTTCATGTTTTCTTTCAGTGATGGAGTGAGTGATGGGCGTTCTTTAGTTCATAGTTCACCACATTTCCTCGTGAATGCATCATGAGTTCTTATAAGAACTTCCTTCTAATGCAGCTAAAGCGGTCCCAAGCCCGCCACATATCTTCGGATATGGAATGCAGAGGGGAAGGTTAAATGATGAATGGAATGAAGTGAAGCCAAACTTGCTCCACATGCAGCCACAAACACATTTCTATCTTCATTAAGATGACATTCAATCACTTGAATTCTAATGTGACCATCACATCCTTAGATCTCAGTACAGTCGACTCTCTAACGTACTTATTAAACCTATTATCTCTAACTTTTCAAACACTGAAAGGATTCTAACATGATTTCAAACTTTGCAAACATCAACTTTATTTCTAACGTTGCAAACACTGAAATGCTTGTGACACTATTTTATACTTTACCTATCTTACAAACACTGAAAGGATTCTAACATGATTTCAAACTTTACAGACATCAACTTTATTTCTAACATTGCAAACAGTGAAATGCTTGTGACACTATTTTATACTTTACCTATCTTACAAACACTGAAAGGATTCTAACATGATTTCAAACTTCACAGACATCAACTTTATTTCTAACATTGCAAACAGTGAAATGCTTGTGACACTATTTTATACTTTACCTATCTTACAAAGACTGAAATGCTTGTCACTTTATTTATACTTGACCTATAAATTGCTAAAGTCCACCATCTAAGGGGTAGGGTTACCTACCGTTGGATTTAGGGACTTAGGGCTTTGGATAACACAAATGAACGATCTCTTTTAGTGTAGAATACGTGATGCATATGTTCGCTTTATAAAATGACTTTGAAGGCAAGACTTAATTTCAGGTTGAAAAGACAGATTTCATATCGTTGATGAGAGATAGTTACATGCTCATTATGTTATACACTTTACATATGATGTGTTGAGCTGAAAGGTGATTGATGCATGTTCAATAGAAGAGTTGTATGTATCTTAGTGATTGGAATAATAAGTGTGTAAAGAGTTGATGAGGAAAATATATAATAGTCAACGCAGGAAAGTTTCTTGTTATCCAAGCTAGGAATATATGAACATCATTCATCAGTCAGTGTTGTATTTTAAAAGTCGTATGCTGACAGAGACATAAGTTTACTAAATTATACGCCAAAACTCCTAAATCACTAAAACCATAGGATAGGTATCCCTGTGTTAAGATTTATGGATTTAGCGTTTTAGAAGTACAAGTTACATTGATAAATCACTAAGTCCATAGCATAGTCAACCCTATGACAAGACTTAGCGTTTTATATGATCCATGTTAGCAATATCGGCTCGTGTAGAATGTGACTCAATGAGTTTAGTCAGATAATGTATCATCAACTTTATTCACTTAGTTATATGATGAAGAAAGTGTGAGATAGAAGTGAAAGTGATCTCATAA
Source organism: Prostheceraeus crozeri (assembly GCA_907163375.1). Classification (NCBI taxonomy): domain Eukaryota; kingdom Metazoa; phylum Platyhelminthes; order Polycladida; family Euryleptidae; genus Prostheceraeus; species Prostheceraeus crozeri. The sequence goes on from CAJQUW010009648.1 coordinate 23,925, forward strand.
AGTTTAGAACACATAGTAGTAGCATTGTAGGAATGTAAAGTGAAAAGTTATGTCGCATGAAATCAGTGATGCAAGATTAGCTCGCATTGAAATGAATTGTTAATGTAACAAACAAGCTATGTGGGATTCAGCATATGTTTGAAGACAAGCGCTGTTAAAAGGTTTTGAGATGATGTGAATTTTATCACGTCATGTTCATGGATGTAACAGAATGAATGTCTCTACCGGTTGAGTGTATAAGATAGAACACATATCATAGTTGTTGCATGTAAACTGGAGGTTCATATTCGACGAAAGCAAAGATTGAGATTGCAAAGTTTAATGAATAGATAGTGTAGCAATCTGGTTAGACATAGTTATAAGAAACCGCAGTAACATATCGAGATAGTATCATATTGCATTAGGACTGTTAATTTATGAAAGTAATTCACGTAAACTTAAACTGAAGTAGTTTGCATACTTGATGAAGACAAGATACTATGAGTGTGAACGTAGGAATAGCATGCAATGGAGTATGCGTTGAAATGATTGTATGCCAACTGTATATGAAAAGATATTTCCAACAGCAAATGAGTAACACGAACGTATTAAGGTGCTACAAGTCTTTCATATTGATGAGGTTGACTGGAAGAAATGACTGTTGTCGTAAATGCGGAATTCAACCTATGTTGAAAGTCAGGTACTGCGAAAGTTTTTATGATGATATTTGTCAAGATTGAATGCAAAGTATCACATCATGTTTATAGATGAAAAGCGGAAGAGAATAAATGTCTTTACAGGTTTTGAGTGTATAGGATAGAACACATGAAACAGTTACACGATGTAAATAAAGTTAAAGGGTCACAGTTGATGAAAGGTAGCTTTGATAGACTTCACATGGGTTGTTATGTAGAATGAATTGATATTCATAAATGGAAGTATGATGTAGTGATAAAGTGTTTCTAAGCCTTTCTTATGAGTGTATATGTAAGGCTGACTTTCATAAGTTGAGAAATGATGCCATTTGCTTTTTCTGTTTTTGTATAATGTTCATTAGTTTAATGAATGGTTATAAGTCATCGCTTTATTATCACGGACTCATACGCACATAGACACGCTCACACAAACATGCATGGAATTCACTCACATAGAGCTGCTACTTTGCTAACCATGATGCTATACCTCTTGCAATATACAAAGATACTACCCTTAATATATTCCTATTATCATATTCTATACGAAATGAATATTCATTACTCTAAAGGAAACCAACTTAAAAAGTCACATCACTCACCCAACCAGATACAAAGAAGAAAATACACACAGGCAGACATAGAGAGAGAGAGAGAATATAAAAAATAAAATTAAAGGGAGAACTACCCAACTGACCAGATTTATTCTAATACAACCGTGAAACGTTATTGAGACATCTACACAGAGACATAATACTATTTCTCGGATAGGATGTATACGTTAACATACTTTCACATACACATCGACTCTGTCACTCTATAAGTTACTTGCTTTTCCCTCCATGACATACAACCAATACTTTGTGCCTCCTATATTCTCAACCTGTGAATGAAACATTTATTCTATTATACTTCATACCCATACTTATGACTTGATACAGTGTTCAATACGAAATATCATCACAAGACATACTGTATAACAATACTTGAGTTCAATCATCCCTGAAAGATAATGCACGCGAGCTAAATACTTTTATTCTGCACTTATGAAGACAGTCATTTCTCAACTTATGAAAGTCAGCCTTACATAGACACTCATAAGAAAGGCTTAGAAACACTTTATCACTACATCATACTTCCATTTATGAATATCAATTCATTCTACATAACAACCCATGTGAAGTCTATCAAAGCTACCTTTCATCAACTGTGACCCTTTAACTTTATTTACATCGTGTAACTGTTTCATGTGTTCTATCCTATACACTCAAAACCTGTAAAGACATTTATTCTCTTCCGCTTTTCATCTATAAACATGATGTGATACTTTGCATTCAATCTTGACAAATATCATCATAAAAACTTTCGCAGTACCTGACTTTCAACATAGGTTGAATTCCGCATTTACGACAACAGTCATTTCTTCCAGTCAACCTCATCAATATGAAAGACTTGTAGCACCTTAATACGTTTGTGTTACTCATTTGCTGTTGGAAATATCTTTTCATATACAGTTGGCATACAATCATTTCAACGCATACTCCATTGCATGCTATTCCTACGTTCACACTCATAGTATCTTGTCTTCATCAAGTATGCAAACTACTTCAGTTTAAGTTTACGTGAATTACTTTCATAAATTAACAGTCCTAATGCAATATGATACTATCTCGATATGTTACTGCGGTTTCTTATAACTATGTCTAACCAGATTGCTACACTATCTATTCATTAAACTTTGCAATCTCAATCTTTGCTTTCGTCGAATATGAACCTCCAGTTTACATGCAACAACTATGATATGTGTTCTATCTTGTACACTCAACCGGTAGAGACATTCATTCTGTTACATCCATGAACATAACGTGATAAAATTCACATCATCTCAAAACCTTTTAACAGCGCTTGTCTTCAAACATATGCTGAATCCCACATAGCTTGTTTGTTACATTAGCAATTCATTTCAATGCGAGCTAATGTTGCATCACTGATTTCATGCGACATAACTTTTCACTTTACATTCCTACAATGCTACTACTATGTGTTCTAAACTTTATGAGATCACTTTCACTTCTATCTCACACTTTCTTCATCATATAACTAAGTGAATAAAGTTGATGATACATTATCTGACTAAACTCATTGAGTCACATTCTACACGAGCCGATATTGCTAACATGGATCATATAAAACGCTAAGTCTTGTCATAGGGTTGACTATGCTATGGACTTAGTGATTTATCAATGTAACTTGTACTTCTAAAACGCTAAATCCATAAATCTTAACACAGGGATACCTATCCTATGGTTTTAGTGGTTTAGGAGTTTTGCTGTATAATTTAGTAAACTTATGTCTCTGTCAGCATACGACTTTTAAAATACAACACTGACTGATGAATGATGTTCATATATTCCTAGCTTGGATAACAAGAAACTTTCCTGCGTTGACTATTATATATTTTCCTCATCAACTCTTTACACACTTATTATTCCAATCACTAAGATACATACAACTCTTCTATTGAACATGTATCAATCACCTTTCAGCTCAACACATCAAATGTAAAGTGTATAACATAATGAGCATGTAACTATCTCTCATCAACGATATGAAATCCGTCTTTTCAACCTGAAATTAAGTCTTGCCTTCAAAGTCATTTTATAAAGCGAACATATGCATCACGTATTCTACACTAAATAAAAGAGATCGTTCATTTGTGTTATACAAAGCCCTAAGTCCCTAAATCCGAAGGTAGGTAACCCTGCCCCTTAGATGGTGGACTTTAGCAATTTATAGGTCAAGTATAAATAAAGTGACAAGCATTTCAGTCTTTGTAAGATAGGTAAAGTATAAAATAGTGTCACAAGCATTTCACTGTTTGCAAAGTTAGAAATAAAGTTGATGTTTGTAAAGTTTGAAATCATGTTAGAATCCTTTCAGTGTTTGTAAGATAGGTAAAGTATAAAATAGTGTCACAGGCATTTCAGTGTTTGCAACGTTTGAAATAAAGTTGATGTTTGTAAAGTTTGAAATCATGTTAGAATCCTTTCAGTGTTTGAAAAGTTAGAGATAATAGGTTTAATAAGTACGTTAGAGAGTCGACTGTACTGAGATCTAAGGATGTGATGGTCACATTAGAATTCAAGTGATTGAATGTCATCTTAATGAAGATAGAAATGTGTTTGTGGCTGCATGTGGAGCAAGTTTGGCTTCCCTTCATTCCATTCATCATTTATCCTTCCCCTCTGCATTCCATATCCGAAGATATGTGGCGGGCTTGGGACCGCTTTAGCTGCATTAGAAGGAAGTTCTTATAAGAACTCATGATGCATTCACGAGGAAATGTGGTGAAACAGTGTGCGGTATGTGTGCATGATGATTTTATGAACTAAAGAACGCCCATCACTCACTCCATCACTGAAAGAAAACATGAACGAGTTGAGATGACAGCCATTCGTATGCATGTGTAAAACTCTTACTTCATCATCCGATATCACAATGACATCTTCACTCGCTTCCACTTCCTCACTTTCCATGTTATCACTTTCCGAGTCCTCTCTTTCGACCGTCTCGATCTCGCTCGTTACCATCTCGGCCTCGCTCGTCACCGTCTCGGTCTCTTGTGGTACCCGACGGCTCATATCTTCATGCAGAGTGAAGTAAGAATAATACTTCACAAATTCCACAGTGATATCCTCACCATAGATATCTGTAAAGATTGATGTGCTTCGTTATATTGCTATGTTTAACAGACTTTACACAAGATTTCTACGTTCTCTTGATATCATTGCTCTTTGATATCGTTGTTACATTTTATTGCTCTTCTCGTTGATTGATGTCTATGGCCCAATGGCAACGCAAAGTTTATAGAATGTGCATGTAAAAAACTAGGTCTTTTTTTCAAACTGTCGTTATATGCTCACTTCACTTGGTAAATTGGCAAAGTACACACGCTTAGAGTTGTCTTTCGCGACTGGACTGCCAACTAGTCGGTGAGTTATCTGTCATTTTTGTATGCACGGTATTTTTAACTGTTTTGTAATATGCCCATGTATTTTGCAGAAACCGTCTCAATAAGGGTTTCTTTGGTGAAAATAAATACCTTGTAAAGGCACCTGGATAGTTTTATAGACGCGTTTTACTGTGGAATTCTTCTCCGCGCTGTATGATGCGAAATGGCATCACACACGCTGTCGGCTTCTCAGACATGATTATGATAGTAAAATGTAAGGCACTCTGCTTTATATGAGAATGATACAGCTTTTCAAATGTCTGGTTCGCGCAATCAAATCGCTCTAAACTTATGGTTGGAGGAAGAAAAGGGAAGTCATGTTTTCATTGACTGCCATCCTCAACCACTCAACAAACTTAGATGCATTTATCGCGTGAATCTCCCTTCCGGTGCGAAAAGCAATGAGCTGTGTGGGAATCAGCTAGGTGGGAGGTCTGAGATGACGATACGTTCCTGCATTCTTTCTCGTGGGACAGATGCGATAGATCTCTGTTTAATGTGACAGACGGGTGCCAGAGAGAGAGCGCGTGCATCTTTGTGTTCTACTTTATCTGCTGAGGGGCTAGCGCGACAGACAGGTGACAGAGTGCACTGGTGATTCTTTGTGTGTACAGGAGGGGAACATCTGTTTCACTGATAGGTTTTGTGATAAGCGTTTTGAATGGCAGCGTGTTGACTATTGCAAGCAATGTTAAATGTCAATCCGTATGTCATTTTCACATCGTCTGCATTCGCACAGAAAATCACTTGATGCAGGTTTCAATGTTGATTCTATTATCAATGCACGATTCGTTTAGAAATGAGACACGGTTTCATTTGTCAAGCACATGAAAAGCAAACTTTGATTCTAGCCTTTAATGCTCATGGTCAGTCCTAATGTTCGCTGTTTCATACTCATGAAATAATTCCACTGACACAGACTTGATCATTCAATGACATGACATGCTTTGCTGTTTCCTACTGATGAGTTTTCTAAACAGACGTGTTCATTCTGTGAGTTCAATGTATGAGATGTTGAACTGCATCTGAGACTTATGTGCTTCTACAGGTATATCAGCTTTCAACACGCCTGCAATCTATGAAAGTTTTGACAACATAAAGTTGTTGTCATAAAATGTCTTACACTACGGTTCATGTTAACGACTTTCATTTGAATGTCAGAAAGTTAGACTATATGTTCATCTGTCTATGATGAGTGCAAAAGTTGTCACAGTTCTCCTTTATTTCCCGTAAAATAGTTGTGACACTTTTGTGTTTCACTTCATCTAGCAGGTTGATTTTTATCTCACACATGTTTTGAGTGTTTTCTAACTCATATGCGCTCGACTAACAACGTTACAGGTTGCAATGTGTATACTTGTATGCCGTCGATACAGGGTGCAAACACGCTGTCTTTATTTACAAAACAGTCTACACACGCATTCAATTTGATAAAGGAAAACAACACATTTAGTAAAGCTGGTATGCTAACGAGTGTGACTGCAGAAACTTTGTATAAAACTTTTTCAACGTTCGCTAAGTTTCAAAGCAACCTGTCAAAGACTTCTTACAAAACTTATTTCAACATTTGCGTTTAGACTTTTAAGAGAACATGTGCTTCACGTATTCTACACGAACGGTTAACGCATGTGATATAAATCCCTAAATCCAACCGTAGAGGAGCCTAGCCTTGGATTATGGACTTTTACGACCCACGCGATTCAATGTCATGGAACTAGCTCTCACACACTCAACGTTTGTGACAAGACTTTACCTGGTTTTATAAAACATTCAACGCTTACTATAAGACCTTTTAACACTATGAAACAATCTACACAGTGCAGTAAAACTTTCTAGCGCTGTGGTGAACACTGTTTTCATATAACATTCTAAACTCTCAGTCTCACTGCAGTAGAAAACTGCTTTTAGTAAACCTGATGAAGCTAATCTAACAGTCATGAAGTTTGAATTTTCTAATAAGGGAACATTTGGCAACTGTCTCCAATAAAACTTTCTAACACTGTGAAAGTAAGTTACAAGACAATCTACACTGTGCAGTAAAACCTTTTCGATAAAACTTTCTAGTGCTGTGATGAGTTCGGTCAGTCATAAAACTTCAATGATCAAACTTTACTTTCACAAACGTTCGTCGCGGTAAAAACTATTTGACTACACTAACGCTTACATTTCATGACATGTGTGTTTCATAAAACGCCATGATCAAACTTTTCTAACTATACATCAACCTGTGTTACAGTAAAACGTTTGTACGACATGATAAAGTTTCTGACGACACTCACAAGAGCTTGTTCACTAGGGAAGAGAGAAGTCTGTAATGTGTTGCGTGTTGCGCAAGGGTGGCCTCCCGTTTCATCCCTTCATCATGTCGTCTCCGTGATAGAGACAGTTCTTAAAAGAACTTATGGTTCATTCTCGCATGGTTGGCCAACTATCGGGAGACAAGTGCAATGGAGATTTTATGAGGTAACCTGTGGCAGATAGCTAAATGTCGCCCTGGCGGTCAGAGTACAACGTTGAGACGAAAGGCAACCACTTGGAAACATGACGCAGAGAGGTTTCACAAGGATTACCATTGCCCACGTCCCGTGCAGTACTCATCGCTACGGACTTCACCGCTGTCTCGAAAGAACGCCCACCAACAGGAAGTATGACACCGAAAATCTCCGTGACTTGCACCGTCCATGACTTGATAGCCAGACATGAAAACCGGTAGAGTTGGTAAGAGGAAGCAAGTCGTTGCTTTGATCAGCTTGATAGCAAGCCGTAGAGAGGGATAGCAAGCCGTGATTCACCAGCGTTTTGCAATGGAGATGTTTAGATGCCACCCATGACAAGATAGCTAAGACTCAACCGATTAGCGTTCAAAGTGCTACGTTGAGAACTGTGTCAAATGCCCAACATGGGTCGCCCCAGCGGTTTCGGTCTAAAATATGACACACTCCCTTGCCACACTTATCACTACGGCATCATCCGCCGTCCGAAGGATCACCCTGTCAGTGGAATATTACAGTAAAACTCTCCGTGTCTTGCTCGCTTTCAGTGAAAAGCTGCTTGGTTCATATATGGCTCAGACATCATTACAAATCCTTTCATTGACTTCAGCAAAGTCGAAAACACCAGAAAACCACCAAAACTAGTGAATTAAAATTTTTCAGCATTTGGCACTACTTATGAAATTTTATAAGTAGTCTATCACTTAGGGCAGGTCAATAGCGACCGAACCTTTTTTGAATCAAGTCAAACGGACTTGTAGAAGCAAAGTTACAAGCCTTTAAAGTTTTGGAGTCTTTTATGGCCTGGAGACGAAGGCCATCTCCTGGCGAACCTCTAAGTCTGACGCCTTAGCTGAGTTCAGCAATGAAATTTTCTAAGTCGGTTTCTTACAGAAACCCGCCTTTTCAGATTTCCAATGCTATCATAAGAGCTCCGGAGTTCATCTACCCCAACCCAGTCGGGAGGAGAACTGATTTCCACAAGCAGAGTTTCCACTTATATAGTTTGTGACGATCAGCTGATGACGTAATATCCATCATCCAAAAACTTTAAACCCGTCTATCTCCGGTTCTACTGCTCCGATTGACTTCAAATTTTGAGTGCCACGTTTTCTCGCTCTCCCCTTTCATTTATGCCATCCCTTGACCCTCTACGATGACCAGAAGCCGAGCTGAAAAACTCAGTCGTTTTTTCAAAAAGTTCCAAAATCTTGGAAAATGCACAAAAACTCAATTTTCAACAGGCTCTCATTTGGAAACGAAACCTTCCACGCATCTGAAAAGATAGGATCCCAGAGAACAAAGTGCCGTCTCCAAAGTGCCAAATAGGATCCCAGAGAACAAAGTGCCGGATCCAAAGAGAACAAAGAAACCCGAGCTCTTCATTCACTTCCAATCCTCCGCTATTCATCGCCAAAGGTGGCCACAATTTAACATTTTCAGGAAAAAATCTCATGTGGAGATCCAAGTTTTCAACTTTTTCTCTCCGATTGACTTGAAGCTCACCCTCTAGATGCAGAATGGCACGATGATTGCAAATCTGGTCTCTGATTTCCCGTCCGAGGCTTGGTTCACCCGCTAGAGCCGTTTTCGTAAAAATTCTAACTCTGTCGTTTTTTCGCCAATGTCCAAAATTTTCAATGACGTCTCACATCTAAACGAAGGCAGATAGGAACAAGCCGTGTCTTACACTGAATTTTTCTCACTCTTAGCTTTCAAACGAGCTATTGCACGACTTTCTACGATTTCTACAACCGAAGTTGGAAGATCGCTGCCGAGGGGGGAGGTCAGGACTTTTTCTCGCCGATTGAGCTGGAAAGAAGTTCCTAGACCCAACATTGGCCAAAACGTCCGAATCTGCACTCCGTTTTCCCATCCGAGATCTCCTTCATGTCGAAAAACGACTTTTCTCACCCCAAAACATCCAAAACCTGACTTTTCCAACTCTGACGTCTTCCTGCCATTTTCCTCCCTAAACCCAGGAAAATAGGACCAAACGGAGCTTTCCACTGCATTTTTGTCATTCTTAGTTTTCAAATAAGCTATCACACGACTTTGTACGATCTCTACAACCAAAGTTGGAAGTCTGACGGGAGGGAGGGGGGAGGGAGGTCAGAACTTTTTCTCTCCGATTGAGCAGGAAACATCCTTTCTAGCCCAAAATTGGCCAAAACGTCCCAATTTGCACTCCGTTTTCCCATCCGAGCACTCCTTGATGACGAATTCCGACCTTTCTCATCCCAAAACCACCAAAACCCACCCTTTTTCAACTCTATCCTGCCCACATTCCCATCACCTTCCTTCCCTTAACGGAAAACTCCTTCCTTCCTTCCAGAGGGGGGGGGGAGGGACCGATTTCTTCCTCTCGGACCCATTCCTCCCAGCACATCCTTGGCCATCTCCCTCACCTTCCTTCCAGAGGGGGGCTGAGTCAGCATGATGACTCATCATTTCACATTTTGCACTTGAATTTGCAATGGGATTACTACTGGCAGTTCAATCGTAAACTGGATGTTTGTGTCGATATCATTTATCAATGGGAGGATATCATCGATAGGAGATAAGCTGACAACAAAGATATCATCAATATGTCGTCTCCATATTATTTATGATTTGATCACAACATTTCTCCTTAATTTGTTCTTCGATAAAATTCATGTAAATTAGTGCCAAGATTGGTGAACGATTGTTGCCCATAGCAAGTCCTTTCGTTTGTTTTTAATGGAAGTATATCATGTCGGATGTAATGGCCAGTCGTAAAAGATCCATAAAATCAGGCGTACTCAGATTCTTTACGATCGTTTTATGTTTTGATAAATGGAAAAAGTTTCCAACTACCGAAAAGACATTATTAATGCCTTCTAAAGGGATAGATCCATATAGGTTAGATACATCAAATGAACCAAAGTAGGTATCATGATGAGAACTAAAATCATTTATAAGGGATACAAACGAAAATGTATCAACGAAATGGGCAGGTATCAAATTCAAAAGGGTAATAAGGCATTAGCGAGGAATTTGGATAACGGTGTTCCAGGTGTATCAGTTTCTGAAACCAAAGGTCGTTCTTGTAAAGGAACTTTGTGATCTTTCGGTAATATATTCATAATACTTGGTAGCGGATCACTACACTTCAGCTTCACAAGTAGACGACGAAGCTGCGAATCAAATTGTTTTGATGCAATCATAGTCAATGCTTTATTAAAATTTGTTTTTATCGTCACTGGTAAGACTGGACGACATTCTGGATAATTAATCAAATGTGCTGATCCCAGTGTATTCAATGTTTCTCTTTCAAGAGCAATCAACCTCTTTGTTTTGTCCGTTGGTAAAATTCTTATTTCGGAGTTTTGCTTCATTTCTTTAATAGTTTTTTTGGAAGTTGCATGACGGCACCGGAGTATTTAAAGTGATAGTCGTTATTCCTGTTTAAATGGAGATGATCTGATTCTCTAACTCTTTGGGCAATGGGTTTTCTATTGAATAATGAATACGGATTGCTGGACTTACGTACTTCCAAAGATTTCGACTCATCTCATCAGTATTCTCTTAGTTCATTTAGAGAGTAAGCCATTTGTTTTCTCAAGCTCTCCATAGAGGCATCAATCATATAAGTAGAATTGTCTCTAAATGCTTTAGTCACCGGTGGAATATAACTAGGACCTTTATTCAAAAGTGTGAGTTGCGAATCAGGGAATGTAAAGGATGATTTGTTGATAAATGCTGAAGGTACTATTGTATCAGTTTGATTGTATGATCTGCTGGAGTTGATATTACTTTTATGACTCCGATAATTCCTCTGTTCACTCCAATAATTATCATACTTCGTGTAACATTTACATATAAAATTCTCTTCAATCAGCAATTCTAATTTCCCTCTTTTCACATCTCGTAAATATTGACGGACATCTGACAATATTTTCAGGTCATTTTCACATAAAGGAAAACAGGCACCTCTTATCCAGTAACGTAATCTGCTACAAAGTTCTCCAAATAGGAGTGATCCATTTTCTTGATGTCTTCACTTGCATCTGTATCGCTTTGTGGGTAGGTAAGGTATGCTCTAATTTGTTTTTAACTCTGAGTCCTTTTGGTATCATGTGTCTTCTTTTGCATTGACGTAGAAATTCAAGATGTGAGATAATAGCGATAATTTTCAATTCCCGAAACAGTGCGAAGTTAAAACGGCGATATGCGTCTCTCATAATCGTGTTGTAATTGTGGTAATTCGCCATTGACCTATGTTGTTATGGTAGATGTAATGAAAAAATAGACGTCTTAGGTCAATAAATCATGTAATACTCCCAAATTTTCGAATGTCTCTTTCTCAAGGGTATGAAATTACACTGACAGTGGGCAAATTATCTTACAAACAACTAACATAGTACAAAAATCAAACACAAATAACTCAGAACTACTTCTCATACTAAATAAACATTGATATCTGGGCGATACTTAGAAATGAAATCCTTCAAAGATGTCTTCCGCTCAATCGTATTAGCAAATCCTCGCTATAAGATAAAAGGGTCACAAATGAAAGGTCAGGTAACACCATGAGTTTTAGCAAAATGTTTATGAAATAAACTCGAATCAGTTGTAAGGTGCTCATGCATACGTTGACGAAAAGAACGAAAAGTCTCACCGATATAAAAACTTTCACACAAATTACACGTCAACTGATAACCAACATTCGTCATGTAACAAAAATTATTTATTATTCTTGCACAAAAAATTACTAGTACAAAATAATTTTTCTTTAAATGAAACACTTCTTTTCAAATTAGGCTGGGTCACAAATACTGGCTTCAAATCATACAAATGAATGATACTGGAAACTTTTAAACTCTTTTCTTATCTTAGTTGCCTGGAAATCATTAATGAACGGTACCCTTAAATATATTTGTTTTCTGTTTGCTTCTTTTCTATGTCTTCTTTTGCTTTCATTCATTGGTTTAGGTTTCATGTATCGTTCAACAATATCTAAAGGGTACCCGTTTGCAAGAAATCTTTTTTTCATAAAATATAGTCCATCTTTGATCTTGCTCATGGTGGAACAATTGCGATGTACTCGCACACACTCTGTACGTAGCAGGTTAATCTTTCTCTTCCACGGCACCTAACTATAAATCTATAACGTCTATAAATCCCTATCGCACCATTAACATAAAATAGTGGTTTCAAAAGAATAGAAGAAAACTTTAGAACGATTAAATACAACTTCATGCATCAATTCTGCAACTTTCATACAGCATCATGTAGACTTTTGTCATGTCAGAAATCACAGTGGTCTGGACACATAAGCAATGCCTTTATCATTCATAAAATCTATTGATCGTGAAGCAGCGTCGTCTTTGCAGTTTAATTGTCTGAATGAATTTTACCACAGGGCCAAAACGCGGAAAACGTTCACTACGGATAAATTTTGAAGTTTGCAATCTCAGTAAACTGACATGATTTTATGAAAATATGACTCTAGAAGCATGCGAATTTAGAAAAAAAATCAATTTCAGCCATTCTATATTGTAAATTTGACTGATTCAAATTCCTTATGCACCATTAACTTTAATTCTCTCAAAATCATACCCAAAACCAAATAATAAATTATAAGACAATGTATCACTTTAAGTGCAGATATCTGCGCTGTTCTAAAACCTCAAATACTCCCTCTTATCGATCATGGAGTTAAATACATATATTATGTAGTTATATTTAGGTACACATTCGGTCTTATCAAGCAATTTTTAATTGTCGCGAGCGTTACTAATTTGTCACAATAAGTTATATAGGCAATTGATTCCGCAAGACAGATGATAAATTTTACCGTCAAGTATCAATGACTACTCAGCATAAACCTATAGTAATGTTGGATCTAATATTATGTTTTTCTTCTGCTTCACACACTTCATTGAAAATGTGTCGCGCGCGTTACTTTTACACTCCGTTTCTTATTCATCATTTTTAGTTGATGATTGCAGCAGAAAGTAAGATATCATTAGATATCTTCAGTCAGATTCATGGATGTTATTACCACAGAGATGAGAATTTGAGATAAATTCTCACGCTAAGAATCAGGCTGACAGTCGACGATAGCTTTGCGTAGACCATAGAAAATTACTCACGTAGTCACGTGACTATCGATAACTTCGACATAGGTATAGGATAAGAAACCGTGCACTGACATCAGTTTTACTTCGTTTGTCAACTGCGTGCTTCTAGTTCGTCTCTGACTCTGTTCAAATATGCCTCTAAGTGCCGCGGAGAAGCAAAGGCGTTATCGCGAACGTAAGAAGGCCTCCGAAATCTATCGTGAAAAAGAAAAGCAAAGACACAAGATATATCGACAGCGAATTAAAAGGTGTGATGCTGTCAGAGCCTACGACAGAGAGAGGCAAAGGAATCTTAGAAAGACTGAACGAAATCGACGTTTACTCCAAACTAAAGATAATCTTGAAAACAGCTTTTCGTCGGTACAAAGCCGAGCACGATGTATCCGCAAGGTTGTGAGAGCTCTACCTCGGTCTCCAAATAAGCAGAAACTGGTAGTCAACCTCTTGGCTGCAAAAGTAGGGGTGAAAACGATGCAGTGTGATCCCAGTGACAGTAACAGGCGTGAAAAGAAGGGACTTTCCTATGAACTACGAGTATCAGTCGAAAAATTCTACTTGTCTGATAAGATATCTCGAGTTTCTCCTGGAATGAAGGACAGTCGAATGTTTGTCATCGATGGTAAACGTCAACGCGAGCAACTTAGACATCTTTTGATGACTATCAAAGAGGCTCATGCCATCTTCTGCGAAGAAAATTCTGAGGTCAAGATCGGATTGACTTCTTTCCAAAAGATGCGTCCGCCCTTCATTCGTTATGCATCTGAAATTCCTCACAACGTATGTGTTTGTGTAATTCATGAAAACCTTCGACTGAAGTTATCTGTCTTGACAGACTTCTTACAAGACTTCGAGGGACCTCCAAGGGCTTCAGATTACGTCAGATTGATTACCTGTTCTCGTACATCGGAATCTTGTATGATTCGGACATGCAAGGCATGTAGCGCCAGGGAACTGATGGCATCTGAGGAGGATGAACAACAGCAAATATCTTTCTACCAGTGGAAGAAAGCTGATGGTACCAGGGATACCCGCATTGAGAAACTGAAATGTGAAGCATCGGTCAAAGATGTTTGTGCATCCGTGAACGAGAATTCAAAGACTTTATTATGGCACATCTTTATCAAGGATCAGCAGCACTCAGCGTTCGAAAAGCAACGATCAGGTGGAGAGAAGATGCTTCAGGTTGACTTTTCAGAAAATTATTCTTTTTCCTAACAAAATGAAATCCAATCAGCACATTGGAATAAGAAGCAAATTACTATCTTCACAGCAGTGTTCTGGTTCGGCGATACGGTCAAGTCATATGCGATACTCAGTGACGACCTTGATCACTGCAAATTTGCTGTCTATGCGTTCCTCAAGACAATTATTCGAGATCTAAAGTGGAGTGGACTGATTTCGTCCGGCGACAAATTTCAGATATGGAGTGATGGAGCTGCGAGCCAGTTTAAGAACAGGTATACGCTCTCTACAATCGAGGTTTTTAACAAGGCCTTTGGTATTGAACTTCTTTGCATCTTATCACGGCAAGGGTGCTGTGGATGGAATCGGAGGCCGCATGAAGCAGGCAGCGCATTCCAGTATACGTCGTGGAAAAGTAATAAACGATCTGAAATCATTCGCCGACGCAAATACAGGTGGTCGGATTACGGTCAAAATAATTCCGAGTGATTTAATTTTGAGACGGAAAAAGGAAGTAGAGGTTCGCTTTCAAAATGTTAACTGTATTTCAGGTGTTCAAAAATTTCATCATTTTTCATCTGTTGAGGACGGATGCGTGGTAGCTAAGGTTTACAGTGATTCTGATGAGCATACAGGTATAAAGCATCGCATCATCAACAATTGATTTCACTAGGTTTTCTTGCAGAAATTCGTGTTTTTCATTCAACTTTGTTGGGAATGTTTTTACTAGATTATTCCCTTCTTAATTGTATGAGTAATGTACATGTGCATGTATAATGATCTTAAGTGTATTTGCTGGAATAATCACATACAGTATATGTTAACTTAATAATACTTTTGACTGTCTTGATTCATTTTCTTGGCTTGATCACCTTATTATTCTTTGATTTCGATACTAAAAAATCGATAACGAAAAGGTCTGTGAAGTCTAACAATGTATGACAGATGTCATAAAATATATAATTATATCCAATTATTCAAACTCTAGCATCCTGAGCCGCAGAATATATTGAGGAAAAAAAGTGTCGCGAGCGTTACCTATCATCTAGAAGTTGCTGAGCTTTAAAAGAAACATTTGGTTGAAAGGCATCATTTTCGCATTAGCTAATACTCCCTAAAATCTGAAAATGAATAGAAGAATAACACAGAAAAAAAATGTTCGATAGAATATTGAAAATTACACATGTATCAAGAGTTAGGTGATTTTTTCATGTCGCGAGCGTTACCAACTTTAAGAGATTGGGAAGTCATGACACAATCATTCAAAGTTCTTCAAATGACGTGATCCGAAAGACAGAGGTATGAAATTAATTTTCCATACATTAAAAGATCACTAGAGTGTATGAATGTCTTGTACCAACTTATAATTCAACTAAATGATCATTAATTTGTCGCGAGCGTTACCGTGTTTTGGTCCCACAGTATATTCGACTATTCGACATTTTTTCAGTTTATTTGATATATCATTTGTAAAACCACATTCCCATTGTTCGAATAATTTTGCATGTTGTATAGGCAGGGGAATTTAACAAGAAGTTCTGTTAGTCATTTATGTATAATTAAGCTGTTTCATTGCTAGAATGCAGAAAGAAAGCTCTTTCTCATTCACTCGATGCACACAGGTTGTGCGTGAAATATTGTTTCCTCTTTGATTCAAGTTACAAAGAAGGGTAATAATATCACATGTTCAGATTAAAAACTTTTTGTCATTTTTGGCAACCACATTATAACTAGAATCAACTAACTATTTTCGTCACTTCTCCTGATTATAATTTTTCTTTGAAATAATGTTTCTTTAAATGAAACACTTCTTTTCAAATTAGGCTGGGTCACAAATACTGGCTTCAAATCATACAAATGAATGATACTGGAAACTTTTAAACTCTTTTCTTATCTTAGTTGCCTGGAAATCATTAATGAACGGTACCCTTAAATATATTTGTCTTCTGTTTGCTTCTTCTCTATGTCTTCTTTTGCTTTCATTCATTGGTTTAGGTTTCATGTATCGTTCAACAATATCTAAAGGGTACCCGTTTGCAAGAAATCTTTTTTTCATAAAATATAGTCCATCTTTGATCTTGCTCATGGTGGAACAATTGCGATGTACTCGCAGACACTCTGTACATAGCAGGTTTATCTTTCTCTTCCACGGCACCCAACTATAAATCTATAATGTCTATAAATCCCTATCGCACCATTAACATAAAATAGTGGTTTCAAAAGAATAGAAGAAAACTTTAGAACGATTAAATACAACTTCATGCATCAATTCTGCAACTTTCATACAGCATCATGTAGACTTTTGTCATGTCAGAAATCACAGTGGACTGGACACATAAGCAATGCCTTTATCATTCATAAAATCTATTGATCGTGAAGCAGCGTCGTCTTTGCAGTTTAATTGTCTGAATGAATTTTACCACAGTATATTCGACTATTCGACATTTTTGCAGTTTATTTGATATATCATTTGTAAAACCTCATTCCCATTGTTCGAATAATTTTGCATGTTGTATAGGCAGGGGAATTTAACAAGAAGTTCTGTTAGTCATTTATGTATAATTAAGCTGTTTCATTGCTAGAATACAGAAAGAAAGCTCTTTCTCATTCACTCGATGCACACAGGTTGTGCGTGAAATATTGTGTCCTCTTTGATTCAAGTTACAAAGAAGGGTAATAATATCACATGTTCAGATTAAAAACTTTTTTTCATTTTTGGCGACCACTTTTCAACTAGAATCAACTAACTATTTTCGTCAATTCTCCTGATTTTAATCTGTATGCTCTAAAGAACATTTCGCACGAGTCACATTTTTGGATATTGAAAACATACAAGTGTCCGTCACATAATGATTGGGAGTCCATGTCTAAAGGTCTCAATTTGTATTTGCCTTGTTTATTGAGTCTTAAGATATCTACTGATTTTCTTTACCGCAGTATTTCTTCATTTATGATTGTATGCATTATATAGACTACTATCGTTTATTGAAAAAAGATTTATAATAATAATAAAATAATATGATTATAATAAATTGCTTCATATTATTATTATTATTATTTGTTTTTGTAATTTGAATCTAATGCAGGAATTAGAGTACATAGATTTCTGACGGTTCATTTCAATGTTTTGCGTCGTTCGCAGTGTTTTGAGCCAGTTCGGACATTCTAAATTCGAAAAAAGTCATGATATTTACTATATCAATTTTTGAATGGAATTCTCAATTTTTACCAAATATTCTTATAGTGATAAGATGATACTGTCTTTATTATTTTATAGTTTTAATCTATTTCGATCATCATCAGTAGAAAATTAAGTATAGGCTATCAAAATAAAGTGCATGCGTTTTTACACCAAAACCTAGATGCAGCATATGAGAGACGAAAACATTTCACTTCGATTGATGATTGTGAGAACTGCTGAAGTTTCAGAAAGCTCAGCATGCAATGAGTTGCTGACTCTCCGAAAGTGCACATTTTGCTTATGACGGATCTGCAAATATC
The DNA here is from genome assembly GCA_907163375.1 of Prostheceraeus crozeri. Taxonomy (NCBI): domain Eukaryota; kingdom Metazoa; phylum Platyhelminthes; order Polycladida; family Euryleptidae; genus Prostheceraeus; species Prostheceraeus crozeri. The sequence goes on from CAJQUW010009648.1 coordinate 41,890, forward strand.
GCATTTAGAATCTTGCACATAATGAAGTGATGAATTGCGTACCTTTGAGTATGCACCAGAGAATTCGATTAATTTGCAGCAGGAAATGGAGCAGAAGACCACAGAGAAGATTGGACAGAATGAATAGCGGATTACACACCTCTACAAGAAAAATCCAACATGATTTAAACATTGTTGCAAATATACTACGGTACATGAATTGCAAAGATGCTCCTTTATTGACATTTATTTCTTACACACAAACATCGAAAAACACTTGTTCGTTGGTACCGGTACCGTAAATTTTGCAAGATAACTAATACGAAGTATAGCTAGCGGCTAATTTTTTGTTGGCATTAGATACTTCGGTGTAAATAATCTATGATGTGATACTAACTAATTCTATTCATTTGTCATGTAGGAATCTACGAAGAACAAACGGTATTTTCGCCGAATACATTGATGTCATTTGTCAATAAATAAAACTCCGTGGATGTAATAGGTCATTTGGTCCTTCCACAACTTCATAATCATATGACTTATTATATCAAGAACAAGATTTTCTACTCCATGTTTCATCAGTCGTAGCCAGCATGCAAAATATTCTTTTCATGAAATATGTTAGTCGTCTATCAGACATATTCCTCCATTCTATTTCCATATATCATGATCCGAATATATATCGTATATCTGTGATATACCATGATAGTGGAATCTAATAATCTTCCCCGGGAAGTTTATTTTGCAGCATAGTGGTTGAGAGTGATCTCGTGCTTCGTCATATCTATGATGTCTACATGTACATGTCATATCTGTGATGTCCACATTAAACTTATATTTTGAAATCTCGGGGAAGTTTATTTATTTAAAATTAGAAAACAGAGATCTATGGAGTAACTTCTGCAGTAATTTCAGAAATTGCATCGTCTGATTCATTCATTCACCGATTCAATATGGCAGACATTGATTTAGACTTTGATGAACTTGCAAGTTTAATGGATGATTACAAGCAACCAACAACATCTCGATTTGAAATAAGTATGAACGAAGAAGAACTAAAGAAAAGAATAGACAGCACAAGATCCAAGAATTCAAAGAAGAAGGCCAACTGGGCAGCAAAGATGTTCAAAGAATGGCTTGCGGAAAGGCAAAGAAATGGGATAGTCAGAGGTGATCATGTTTTCAAAGCATTTGAAGAAATGTGCAAGTCGGAACTGGATTCCCAACTGAATTATTTCATTTTTGAAGTAAGAAAGAAGAATGGGGGTAGATATCCAGCAAAGAACTTAAGAGAAATATTTCAGGGTCTAGGATATTATCTAAAGGATATTCTCGGAAAAGGATGGAGATTATTCAATGATGAAGAATTTGAATCTGCAAGGAAGGCTTTGGACGCAGCCATGAAAGAAGCAAATTACCTTCAAGTTCCTTGTGAAGGACCCGGTCCCTCAAATCCGGTGTCCAAAAATCAAGAAGATGGGTTATGGAACAAAGGCATTTTGGGTGACAGTGATCCGCAGACTTTGTTAAGAACCATATTCTTTTGCTGCGGAAAGTTCTTTGGATTGCGAGGAGGAAGAGAGCATCGAGAGCTCAAATTTGGGACACAAATTCAATTAACGATGACTGAAACAGGTGAAGCATTAGTGTACACCAACATGCATTCCAAAAATTACACTGGTGGCTTAAAACAGTGTCGTCTAAAGCCAAAAACCATAAAAGTCTTCACAAACCAGGATAATCCGGAGCGCTGCTTTGTCAGGATTTACAAACTCTATGCCAGCAAGCGTCCGTCGAGCGGGAAAGTTTCAGCCTTTTATCTAAAAGCTAGAACGAATTTCACTGACGATTCATGGTTTGAGGATACAGTGATAGGACACAATAAGTTGGATACTTTGATGAAAGAGATCGCATCACTTGGACAATTGAAAAGAAATTACACCAACCATTCACTCAAGAAGACAACAGGACAATTTCTCAAGGGTATGACCGAGGTTCAGAGAAAAGCTCATACAGGGAACAGATCGCAGGCGCAATCAATTTATGAGGAAGTCGATGATGAAGACTTCCAGTTGACATCTTCAGTTTTATATGGTGCTAGACCGAATGCTTCCATCGATTCAATTGCATATATGTCAAACAATTCAACCAACATGAATGCAACAAGAATAGTCATGAACAATGAAACATGGCAGCTACAAATGCCCGCAAGGAAGCAAATGAAGATGGATGTGAACGCTGAGACAAACCACATTTCATTCCATTTCTTTTGACTTCATATTCATATAGGCCTACTTACCGCTTTATCGTTCCTTGTAACGTCCTGTATGTAGAGATGTGATGTTTTGACTCTACATGTACATGTGAATTACTAATTAACTTGAATGAATGTAATTCATGATTGTTCAATTACAGATATCGTTAAACCAAACGTAGGGATATTCTCTGAAAATAACTCCCGGGTTATTGAGGGATGTCTATGTACATCATGGTATATGTGATAGGTATACCATAGCATTCTTGCTCAAATTCCCGAAGGAGAAATAGCAATCTGCTCGAGCGTAGCGAGGGCAGATTGCTATTTCTCCTTCGGGAATTTGAGCAAGAATGCTATGGTATACCTGTTATATATCATGATCCGATATCTGGACTATTTCTACAAGGAAAGTTCTCAGGGAAAGTTCTACGAGAAGGGATTGTTCTTTGATTATATTTCATGGTATTGTAACCGGGCTGAAATATGAAATACGACAATTGGAAAAAATGGAAAATGTAACAAGTTGTAAAGTCCACGGGTGAAGAGGTGAAACTAATTACATCGCAAATCGGCACGCGAGCTCAATCACAAGATGAAGAGGCGGAAGTGGGAGTAAAATTATATCAGACTCATGTGTCAAAAATGTCAAACGAACTTTTCCATCAAGATTGATTTATGACTTTCGAGGCAGTGGACGCATCCGGTGCGGATGCTTAGGAAGAGGATGGTAGTACAGTATATATAACTCAACGACCGAACAGTTGTCGTCACCGAACTGAGTATTCTTTTGTGCTTCACTTTGTACGCTGCTCATCCTTTTAGCTCTTCCCCACATAGGCATAATATACGGTGTCTATCGATATCATTATTTTATCTTGAGTAAGCCTTAGTGGGTGACACTAACTCTGGGAAAGGTAAACGTGAACTTGTGATTGCTGGAAGCGTAATATAGTTGAGGAAAGTCGATTGAGACGGTAGTAATAGAGTTAATATTTCCAGAGTGCTAACATATAAATAAACTAAGTTACATAAGTGGAGCTCCCACAGCGTTTATCTTTCCCTCTTTACTTCGATCTTCCGTAAAATCTTCACATCAGTTCGGTGACCCGGTGCCGGTAAGTATATTCACGTTACAGTCTTATCCATAAGCAGCTGCTCCGTGTGCGAAGAAGAGAGATTTAAGTGAGTTTATAAGTGAGATATCAGTCAGTTTCGGCCATAATTTGATAAGCGCGCTAAAATCACAGATATAAAGTATTCCTTCTGTTCTCTTATAAAAGTGGGTGGCTCAGGGAAGCGTAGTACATCCACGTGTGTGAGTTCGTGGTTTGTCCAAAAGCGACAGCTTCGAAATATATATTGAGAGGAGGGCTCGGAGAAAACGAGCCTAGTACCTCCCAGATTACCGCGGTATATAAATTTGTGGGGGGCTCTGAAAAAAAGAGCGTAGTACTTCCACGGGTTTCCTGTTAAGAGATTAAAAGTGGGTGGCTCTATTGAAGCGAATACATCCACGTTCGCGCGCGAGTCCCGTCATCCGAGATCTAAAGGGCGCCATATAAATAAGTGTCGGCAAATTCAAAATTGAAGCGATACGTAACAACAGTGCATTAAAATATATTGTACGTACTATAATCAATCATACAGTACAGTCAATTGCTCTACAAGTAAAACTATTACAGTACGGTAATATTGTCTTAATTAACAATTCTTACATGTCACAGTATTTCTTAACGTGTACGGTAGCATCATTCAATAAAGTACATTTTCCTATATACTATATTGAATAGGCCTATTCTGTCCATCATTGAAAATATACAGTAATACAGTAGCAATCTACATACGGTCATACAGTATAATAAATAACATTATACCGATACGACTTTGATGTTGTAGGACATCTGTTTACACATAACCGTAGCTCTGATTAACTAATCAAATTGCGCTAAAATCGTGCAAGAGTGTCCGGGATTCCATACAGATTAATCCTTTATTGACTGACCCGTTTTTATTTAAGTCAACGTGCCTTATCTCACGAGAGGACGAGTCATGGCAACGGTCGAAGACCTGGTTGATCGAATGGAGACTGTCAGTAATGCCTTAGTCGCGATAGAAGACAGTCGACGACCAACCTTACCGTCTCCAGCAAGCGGTGTAACGTTGAAGACACTTTCGGGAGATCTTCAGGATCCAAAATATCAATTCGGTGAGTTCGCAACTCAATTTTTGCTAGTAGCGAAGGCCTTAGGTTGGAAGAGGGAACAGCAACTAGCCATGCTACCGATCTATTTGACGGGCCATGCTAGAGAAATTTATAATAGTTTACCAGCAGCTTCGAAAGACGACATTGACGTCCTAATAGAAGACCTCCACCGTTTATTACATACACCAGAAATGAACAGATACAACGCGATGCAACTCCGTAATAGGAAGCAACAGCCAGGTGAATCGGTTGCCAGTTATGCTGCCGATATACAAAAACTAACCTGATTGGCGTATAATTCATATGATGAGGATGTTCGGAAAACGCTGGCACTAGAAGCGTTTTTAGCAGGGTTACCCCCTCATTAAAGAAGCCGCTATTGCGTTTCGAGCCGACTTCGCTGGACACTGCCATTCTCATAGCCTCGAAAGAGGAGATGCGTAGAAAGGTGTTAACAGATGACAGTACGGATAATGCCACAAAACAACTCTCTGTGCTGACGGAGAGAGTAGGCAAGCTAATTTCCACTCTTGAGCCATCGGTTAATCGTAGATATGAATCAAATAATAGGCCTCAGGCCTCCTTCCACAACACCAGCCACTGCCACAGTTGGAAACCATTACCGACTGTCTACATGAGGCCAGATATTTCTCCACTTTAGACTTAGCATCTGGTTACTGGCAGATTGACGTGGCGGAAGAGGATCGGCATAAGACAGCGTTTACTACTTGTTTTGGAAATTATGAATTTTTAAGAATGCCTTTTGGGCTCAGTAATAGCCCCGCGACATTTATTTCCGCTCTAGACTTAGTTTTAGCGGGACTGCAATTCATCCAGTGCATTACATATCTCGACGATATCATAATTTTCTCAAAAACCTTTGAAGACCATCTGCGAAAATTGGACATTATATTCGAACGTCTGACTGAGTATAACCTAAAACTAAAGCCTGCTAAATGTGAGTTTGCCAAGAGCGAAGTTCGCTTTCTAGGACATGTCATGTCACGCCAAGGCCTTACGCCATTACAAGACAATATTGAGAAAATTGTCAATTATACAAGACCAAAAAATGTAAAACAAACTAGACAATTTTTGGGTATGTGTAGATATTATAGAAGATTCGTAAAAGATTTTGCTCGTATTGTTGCGCCACTATTTAACCTTATAAAGAAAGAGAAAAAATTTGTTTGGACGGATCACCATGAAGAAGCGTTTAACCTCATGCGAAAAGCTCTAACATCTCCACCCATCTTGATTTATCCGAATTTTGAGCAACCATTCTACTTACAAACCGATGCTAGTAACTGGGCAATTGGTAGCGTCCTTAGTCAAATGGTCGATAGTGTCGATCACCCGATTGCTTACGCAAGTCGAGTTTTACAAAAAGCAGAGAAGCATTACGCAACAGTAGAAAAGGAAGCACTTGCCTTAGTATTTGCTATCAAGCATTTCAGGGAATACCTCTGGGGCAAAAAGTTCTATGCCATAGTAGACCATGCACCATTACGGTATTTGCTAAATCACAAAGAACCGTCATCAAGGCTCATGAGATGGGCATTATTACTTCAAGAGTATAATTTTGAAATTTTATACCGTCCAGGCAAGAAACACTCAAACGCCGACACATTGTCTCGCATACCTATTAATGCGATCAGTGAAATAAGATCTCGTTCTGAATTTTCGTGCGTGCAGCAGCAACAAAAGGAAGACACTATTTATAACGCCATCATAAAGAAATTGCAGCACCAAGCCATGCCTAAACAATTGTCTAAGCAATGCTTAAAATTCATTAATGATAATTGGCCAAATTTCCGTTTATCATAAGGTTTGTTATATTATAAAAGTGTAAACACTCCAGGCAACGACTTGTTACTAGCTCTCCCACAAGAGTTGCGTCAAACAGTATTCACGGAACTACATTCCGGTGCATTTGGTGGTCACCTAGGAATTGAAAAAACCATCTCTAGAATCAACAAATTCTATTATTGGCCTACACTACATAAAGATGTCACTGAGTGGTGCCAAGCCTGTATCGCTTGCGCCACCAAAAAGGGTCCTAAAGTTAAAACAGTCGTTCCAATGGTGTCAATTCCGATAAATCGTCCAATGGCTCGATTAGGAATTGATGTTTTAGGCCCTCTACCTTTAACTAGAAACCAAAACAAATACATCGTTGTCTTCGCAGATTATTTTACTAAATGGCCTGAATGTTTTGCAGTCCCAGACCAGAAGGCAACAACCATCGCCAGATTATTTGTCGAAAACATAATTGCGACTCATGGTTGTCCTGAGTGTCTGTTATCCGATCGAGGCAGAAATTTCACCTCAGAATTATTAAAAGAAGTATGTCGTTTAACGAATACAGAAAAAGTTTTTACCACATCATTTCATCCTCAAACAGATGGTCAAGTAGAGCGATTCAACAAAACACTTACTACGATGTTATCATTTTATACCAGTCGCGACCAGAAGGACTGGGATGTCTTCATTCCATATGTCCTGTTCGCATATAGAGCTGCGAGCCATAGTTCTACTAAAGAAAGCCCATTCTTTTTATTGTATGGTCGAGACCCTCTACTTCCTAGCGATTTAGTTCTTCGGGATCTAACTGAATCGGCCAGCTCAGTTGACGATTATAAGCATAATTTAGCTCGAACCTTATCGGAAGCCTGGAAAGTTGCGAAAGATTGCATCGAAAAAGCACAAGATAAGCAAAAGAAATATTACGATAGGAGAGTGACGTTGACCGCTGATAAGTTGGCAATCGGAGATCGCGTTTACGTACACATGCCAGCTAAAACAAAAGGGCTCACTCCTAAATTGCAGCATAAATGGAAAGGTCCAATGCGTATTACAGAATTGACAGACACTAATTGTAAAATAGTATCAGTGCGTGAGCCCCGCTCCAAGTCCATGTGGGTCCACCTAAATAGGGTTAAACTTGACCGTTCGGCAGGAATCCCGGCACTCATAAATAATGAAAAAACCGACAATACTAAGGAGATCTCGGAACTGTATGACGGCGACGGTCACACTTCAAGTGACGATGAGGCTGAATCGCTCGGGAGAGCTCAGCCAGAGCGGGAAACCGTTAATGACGCGTCAGAAGAGAAAGAGACAGAAGAGGAGGATGAATATGAGGCCGACAGAAATACAAAAACTACTCGATACCCATTGAGAGGAAGAAAAGTAGCTTATCCACAGTAAGCCCCGGCACCGTAACCGCTAACCGTAACCGTTAACCGTAAACCGTTAACCGTAACCGCTAACCGTAAACCGTAAACCGCTAACCGTAAACCGTTAAACCGTAAACCGTAAACCGAACCGTAAACCGCAACCGTAAACCGTACGTACGACTTTTAACCAAAAATATTGCTCTATAAAAATGTACTGCTAACCAACCACTTTTTTCAGCATATACCAATCATGTTACTATTATATATTTTGTCAGAATGTATGATTGAGTGTTACGCAGTGTAAAATAATTTAAGTAATTATTCGCCTAGGTGGCGAAGTAATCAGCAGAGTTGTTGTCTTCTTCTCTTTACCACTAGCTTGATGGAGTGATGAGTGCTACCGCTGGCATTTTATCTCATCATACATGTATATTTGAAATCCTATAACAACTTATATCACCATCATATATCCTCGTATACAAAAAAGTACATCTATTACTATAGCGCTTTATGCCTTTACTAAATTCCGCCAGCTAGTAAGGTACGTGCAGTGTTGTCAGTGGTCGAGTTGGGAGACAGTTAATTGTATTTTTCGAGTAACGACATTTCATGGACTACTCTTAATCATCCTCAGTGCTTCTTACCGTATTATCTTGTTATTCAATTATTCTGTTCATCATGGGGTCACACGTGTCTGTGTATATATGTTATATTTACGATGTCTCCATTGATGTGTGTGGACATAGTTTATCTCTCTTTGGGTGATGGTGCGATTGATAGTTCCGGTTAGGGTGACCATATGTGCATTGAATGTTGCGATCAGTGAATATCAGTTTTTAACCCCATGATAGTGACTTTGTACATTGATTGTTATTCTGTCATTTGATATATATGTATATGATTTTACATGTTTTCATAACTTATGTGAGGGAGAGCGGACAGTGTGAGCAGCATCTTCGCTTGATTGTAATTTTGTCTTCTCTATTTGCTACCATCCACATGCCTCGGTATTCGTGATGAACTAAACTCCCTACTTCGAATTTGTGTCAGGTGTTGGGACAACACCTAAATGAAGGGGTATCATATGTAACCGGGCTGAAATATGAAATACGACAATTGGAAAAAATGGAAAATGTAACAAGTTGTAAAGTCCACGGGTGAAGAGGTGAAACTAATTACATCGCAAATCGGCACGCGAGCTCAATCACAAGATGAAGAGGCGGAAGTGGGAGTAAAATTATATCAGACTCATGTGTCAAAAATGTCAAACGAACTTTTCCATCAAGATTGATTTATGACTTTCGAGGCAGTGGACGCATCCGGTGCGGATGCTTAGGAAGAGGATGGTAGTACAGTATATATAACTCAACGACCGAACAGTTGTCGTCACCGAACTGAGTATTCTTTTGTGCTTCACTTTGTACGCTGTTCATCCTTTTAGCTCTTCCCCACATAGGCATAATATACGGTGTCTATCGATATCATTATTTTATCTTGAGTAAGCCTTAGTGGGTGACACTAACTCTGGGAAAGGTAAACGTGAACTTGTGATTGCTGGAAGCGTAATATAGTTGAGGAAAGTCGATTGAGACGGTAGTAATAGAGTTAATATTTCCAGAGTGCTAACATATAAATAAACTAAGTTACAGTATATTTGATAGATGTCTATTCGGATCATGATATATCATGATAATGATATATCAAATATACCATGAAATGTAATCAAAGAACCATCCCTTCCCGTAGAACTTTCCCTGAGAACTTTCCTTGTAGAAATAGTCCAGATATCGGATCATGATATATAACAGGTATACCATTGCATTCTTGCTCAAATTCCCGGAGAAATAGCAATCTGCCCTCGCTACGCTCAAGCAGATTGCTATTTCTCCTTCGGGAATTTGAAGAATGCTATGGTATACCTATCACATAATCAATGTTATCGTTGATTATGGGAAATGTAAACATGTAAAATTTTATAAGATGACAGTCAACTAATGCATATAGGCCCCTACAGAAGGCACAATAGGCTTCGATTTAACAATTATTGGAAAACTTAGTTATATGACACATATGCAGTCAATGACTTACCTATTGCTTATTCACAAAATTGGACTTCGGTGAATTGAACAAAATTGGACGGGAGAAGATTGCACACAAAAAGTCAATGAATGGTAGAGAAAGTGAAGAGAAAATGATCCAAGTTTGCATGCGAAATTGACGTCATCTCAGTGGTGATGCATGGGAAAGTTCTCAGTGTTTAGGGAATGATGATGGGATGAGCGAGAGGCGAACTTTGGGTGGCGAGAGAAGTTTCCCTTGTTCATCACTTTCCACGTTTCCGCCCGCACGATCGGCACTTGAAAGGGAAGTTTCATAACTGTCGCAAATGTATCGGGAGCACCACCGACAGGAGAGACAAATGATCACACGCTTTCATCTCCCGACAACTGCCCAACAGCTCTCTGTCGGGCAGATATTGGCCCAGCATCATATTATCAAAATTTTTCCACTGGGTGAACTATGGGCCAACAGACTACTGACAAATTGAAACTTCTATACTTTCGTATAAAATCTTCTGCCAATAAATGTCCTTCTTGTCATTATTCAAATATCTGCGGTTTTTCTACAATGTCCAGACACTTTTGGATGCAAACGTATTTTTAATGTACGGCGTTAAGTGTTCCACTTCTATAAATATTCAGTCCATCCTGTTGGCTACTTTTAAAAGTAAATCCATTTTAGCAATGAAAGCATCTTTCATACTCTATTCATATTAGTCATTATTATTAAGTTCTCAACGTAGCATGATATCAAGGCAAAAAGACTCCAGTACAAATAGGAAAGACTAAACAGTCATCAACACAAAAAGAGAAGATTAATTAATTAACATAGAATGTTTCTATTCTGTAAAAATACATGATAAGGTAAATCTGATAGCAAGAAAATGTCCGCCTATTGAATGGAGCATTTTTATTCTTTTTCAGAAAATCATCTCATGATCTTTTCATTTTTTAATTTTTATAAAATTTCTATCGACGATCTTGGGCCATGTAAGCCATGCCAGTTATTATTTTTGAAGTCAACTTAGCTCATGCATGTTTGGTAGAGACATGTGACGCTCATATCGTTTTCATCTGATTAAAAAGTACGGCTACTTGTTGTCGACACATAGACGTTTGCAGGACAGTGCTTGCTGTCTGAAGTGGAGAGTCAATAAGAAACATATGCAGCATTGCATTAGAACTTTCAATCGAAAGTTAGTATTTGTGAATATGGATTATTAGCATAATATGTGCTATTTTTTGGAGATATGGAGCTCGTAAATTTCCATAATCTGTAGAACATCGAATAACTAAGAAAGGAGCCAATTTTCTGCAACAAGAGGTTTCAATCACTTTATCAAAGTACATGTGTATGTATTCAATTCAGCATTGATAAATTATATTATCTAGGCGTATATCAAAATAGATAGTGTAATAAAGATAATTAAAAATACGATATGCTCTATGTATGCATGATTATAAGAAATTCTATTTTTTTTCAATTATCTGTCAAATCAAGAACTTCGAATTTTTGAAGAAATCATAATTTGTTCAGCCTGCTGCATGTAACATGTAGATCTGACGTCCTTGTATCCTAAAGTTAATTATTTTTTCCTTTCACTCCATAGTTCCTAACTAAAATTCCTTTTTCTTTTCAGCAACCATTTCGACTGGAATATCAATGAATACTAATATATGGTGTCCAAATATTATATATATATATGCTTTGACGGATGCAGCATCTATGCCATCACGGTACATGCAGTATTGTTTCTAACATATAATCTCCAACGCAATCGACAGTATTTGGCCACCGAAGAAACTGCTGGAAGGACTTCTTCGTGTGCGTCACATCTTCACCAAGATCAGTGCACAACTCTGTGATTTTTTTGGAATTCTTACTTTGAATTCTTTAGTTTCCATCTTTCTATAATAATTCCTTGATGATTTCCATGATGTTTTAGAGCTGCAATATCTGTTAGTTTAGATCGTAATTTACTTGAACAATAATAGTGATTGATTTGCATATCTAGCACTTGATTGTTATTCGATATTCGCATCTTGAGAATGTATTTGTTACTTTATCTCTATTACAACTGTTGATCTACGATTTTACACATGCTTTTATCCACATAATTCTGTACTAAATATTCTGCATGTTTCTGACATTTTTTACTGTTCCGACACTATATTATGTAGCATTTGTATTTTTTTCACCGAAAATTGCGTGGTCAGGCCAAAATTTTCATTGTACATGTATACATGAGATTTCGTTGCATCTGTTACATAAATAGACCTGTGATTGTATTCATTTTGGTACTGGGTGTCAATCTTATAAATTTCAAGTGAATTTCAGTAAAGTTTGTTTTATGTATTCGAATTGTACAACACTAATGTCATGTTCTCTTGCATTATAGTAGGGGTAAAAGGTTCTTATTTCTTTAGAGGGTTGTTTGTAAATCAAGAAATAAATATTGAATGAATATAATGAGAGCTTTGTCTGCAATAAATCTCAGTGCGTAACCCGTCTATTGATGAATAAAGATAGTAGTATGCATTGTCATAGGGGAAAAGTAGAGTATGGCATTGACAAAATGTTTTAGGAGGTGAGAGGCTAGCCTTCTAAAAGGCGCATGCTTTAGGATTTTTTTATTAGTTACGAATAGTGTCTTGCTTTAGGAGGTGATTCAGCTCGCTTTAGGAGGTGCTGGTTTACAGTGTACCCATTCCATTATATTTAATCCAAAAAAAGTGATTTTGTATCAGTTGCGCCAGTGGCGTGGTCGCCAGTTTGCAGAACGTCCATTGCTTGAGAGTTAGAATCTATTATAACACCTAAGAACATTCACAACACGTCTGGTTCGATGCTTAAATTACAAGTGTTGCCTGAACAACGATTATAAACTATCTGTGATTACCAACATCAACTTAAAGGTACATAAGTAATTAGCATAGCAATATCAAAAGATATATGACTAACATTAGTAGTCAATACACTACACTAACCCAATAAATGTGTTTGAAAATGTTTCTCATTTGTTAGAATCATATTTAACTTCCTCATCAAGTCGCTGAGAACGTTGAGGAACCAGAGGTGAAGGGTCCCATTTAGGCCTACTTTACGCGAATGACCGCAACTGTGGAGAGGCGCCTGTGGTAATTCGTCTGCTGTATGAAATATGCTGTAATAAATATTGAAGTGATGTACAGTTGTTCTCGTTGTTCCGCTCTTGTTTCATGGGTGAAAAGAAAGTAAGGAAGAGGAGGAAGGAGGAGAAGTAAGAGGTTCCATGGTAATATGAAAATTAATGACATTCTTTTTGCTATAATACACAAAGGGTGCACACATAGAGTAGGGATATATATAGGTAGAGTGTCGACTCAAAAAAGTATCTGTATACAGTGAAAATTTTCATATGAAAAGAGTTAGCTTCTTGTGGAGATTACGTTCCCGTGGTTCAAAAAATTATTTGAGCAGTTCTAAAAAAGTCAAAATTTTGACAATTTATATACTACCGAGATGACTCCTCTATGCAAGTAGTATGAAACAAGTTGGATATCAAAAGGAATGAATGTTTGCTAAAGCATCCTAACTAAGCGGAAAATCAAGCTGATTATCAAGGGAATTTCATGATTCGTTTTATAATGGAAGTCTTCATGAAAAGTCGACATCTTATTGTGTTTTCTTGCCTGAGATTTCATATTTCTAATTCATGAAAGCAAAAGCAGGTTATCGAGTTGCCAATTGAACAAATAATACCTCTCCAAGGCTGTCATGACACAGACAATCAGTAAAATAATATGTTTTATTCTGCTCCCCTATCATGATCAGTGATTTCCGTTGTAATTTCTTCAAAACTGCATAAATGTATATCTCACATTTTAAAACAATTACGATTGTATCTCCCTTGAGTTCATTTAATAAAATCGAAAGTGTATACACATTGGGGATTTAATAAATGCGGAGTTACCACTCTACCTAACATACTTACTCTATGGGCACACAAGTATACTACTGACGAATTAAACAGCAGTATATAAAACAAAGTTTTGATCGGCCTTTTCTTTGGCCTGGTCCGCGACTTTGCATTGACTCTTAAATATAAAGCCCAAGTTGACTTTAATCCAGGCTCGGGTAAGCAAAATTTATCCATTTTCTACATTGATCATCCTTATGTTAGTGTCGACTGCAATCGTTTTAGCAATCGATTAGAATAGTAAATTATTTATTAAATGATTGATTGTTTTGTTTGTCTGCAATGGCGTATTTAGGGGGGGGGTGAGCATCGGGCCATGGCCCCACCCCCTCAGGAATTAGTAGTATACTTAGATACATAATAGCATATCTATTGAGTTTTTAGCAGCCTACTTTTCAATATAACAAGTATTCCTTCAACTTGATGTCTTTTCAATTAACAGTTGTTGCACAGTAAGCAAAGTCAAGAGCGAACCGCAAGCTGTTAAAGATTTTTGCAACAATCCCTGTAACGAACGCGGGAGAACGATCATTCAGTGCTTTACAGCATCTGAAAAGCTACTTGCGATCGAGCATGGAAGAAGAGCGACTGAACCGAGACAGTCAAATCAGTGGTGGCCGGTTACTAGATAACTTTGTCGCGCGGAGTAGACGAGTCAATTTTTAATTTTTTTGTGGGAACAGATTCTACAAACCCATCTGTGTTTCTTTTGTAATCTGGAGATATGAATTATCATTTGACTTGTGGAACTGCCATATCATATATCAGTATATAAGTCTGCATAAAATAAATCAAATTATATGTAATTTAATTCAACTCAGTAAAATAAGCTTGCAATTGGTCTACTATTGTATAATAGACCATAGTTTCGAATGAATATAATTTGTGGCCCACTGGAAAAATTTCTGGATACGCCACTGCTTGTCTGCTAACTGACTCTGTGCATGAGTAAGAAAGTAAAATGCAAGAAATAGTAACCACGTCATTATCTTTCACAAATTCATGTCAGTGTTAAGACAATATTTTTTTATTTCTTCAAGATTCAGCCGTTGAGGCAAATTAGCTAATGCTCGCCTTATCTACCATAATTTCCTTTAATGAATGCGATGACGAGGCGTTGAAGTCAGATAACATGACATGCTATGAGATAATTGACATATTCCCAGCTTAAATTTCTGGAATCTTACCGCATTTAGAAAATGTGCAACTTTCTGCGCAATCACCAAAGAGAATTATAGCAGCTTGTCGTCGAAATTACGTCTCACTAGTTAATACAAATTCAAATAGAGCCGTTCCACTTTTCAAAGTACCGCATGATTCACTCAGTTTATTAATAAAATCGTCCGTTAAAAAAGCGGAGTGATTTCACCAGCAGACAAACATGTAAAATTTTCAGAAATCTATTCTATCTATCCAAGAAACATGATGGTTATTATCTACGAAAGCTGTGCTCGATGCTCCTAGGTTCTTAAAATTACATTTGTTATGGAATGCATGGAATTTTACGGAGAGAGTTTCAGAGATCGTGATTGTTGTGTGCGTATTGATATTCAAAAAGATCATCTTCACATGTGCATAATTAAATGAACTGTTTCAAGGAAAATCAATGGTTGCCCGACGTCAAAGTGAAATAACAGATAACCGCCAAAAGTCACACTCAAATCTTATACACATAAATGCATTTTTGTTAGTGAAATCTAAATAATGTGTAGGTTAGTTTAGAAAGCGATATGGTAATCACTGGATGGATACTGGATATCGCAATTATGAAAGTGAAGACATAATCGTAGATATTGGTGCACTGAATGAAAAACACTGGCTGTGCTATTTGGGTCCAAAAATATTGATATTTTTCGAGTCGAGAAAACTTTCTAAGTAGACTATCTATTACAATTTCACAAAATTTTTGTCTGGTGGCTGATCTTCTGGACCTACGACTGCAAATCAATTCATGGTTTCGGTTGTGGTATGTATTATATACTGTAAGATAGTTGAGTTCCAACAATTATAATTTCGCATAACGCAGCCATCACCCGCTGTGATCAATGCCTTTTCGTTATGCATGCTACTTTAATTTGAATATGCTTGTATCTTTTTATGACAGTCACATAGACCTACTCGCAAGTTGTGTAAACTTGTTACTATATACTTAACATTTTGTTTGGCATCAACCATGCACCATCCGCAATGCATAAAATTCACACAATTCTATTAGCAGTATAAAATTAGTTCGTAAAAATTTATAAACCTAGAAGATTCAACTTTGATTCACTGACAAGCATAACACAGACGGTAGATATAAAATACATAGGTTGACTGCAGGAGCAGCAGGAGCCAAGACAAGAAACTATAAATTGCCTGCCGTGGCCTCACGAAAACTTGCCCTCTACAAAATGAGTAAAATCGCCAAAATTAAGTCAAAACATGAAATTTACTCATTTTGTAGAGGCTCTCAGACATCAAGTACTGAATCATGTGACTCACTTCAACTTTTATATCGAAGATGAAAATTCTGAACTCAATCATGTTTTAAATTTCATGGCATTCTGATGAATAGCTAGCTACATTTCTGCAAAAGAAAATGTACCAAAATTGTCAAGTGTCTCACAGTCCATAGATATTTCCTGAATTTTACCAATTGATTCCAATGGGGGATCCTTTAGCCATACCTATAACCAAAGGCGAGTGGCTATGACACAAGAATTTGATTTTTGTATTCAGCGTTTCAAGATGTACAAATCCATGCTATTAAGCCCTTTGTGCTGAATTTAGGAGGAAAGTGTCTGTAGCTCTCGTCCTAAGTTCCAACGAAATGTCAACAGTCCTGACATTTCTGTAATGTATGTTCAGCACAAATAAAAAAGTTGCATACATGACACCGTTTCGTAGATTTTCGTTAGCACGTCGAGAACATGTCTTGCAACGCCCCTCACTTGACTTGGTGGCGGAGGAGGTAATGCCGGTATAAAGACACCAATTAGACTCATTTGCTGATTAATCTGACATCAAAGACCGGAAATTGTTGCTCTCCGATGAACTTGTGACATAACCAACTCACAACCCAACTCTAATTTGAATTTATGATGTTATTGCACGAAAGTTTTTGTCAGCAATGATGCCAAAACATCGATTAACGTAAAAAGACACTGAATGGCCACCTCCTGAATTTTCTTCGCTCCGACAGTGCCTTAGCATTTTGACCAAGTTACCGACTCCTGATTTCGTAGAATTATAGTATCGAATGAGGCTTACCATCTGAGACATTATTTCGTGAACCGTGATGCGTTGAAAGTAGGAGTAGTCCTACTAAAGAGTGTCGAAATCAGAAAACAGAAATGATCAACATGCATTGCATGTAAGTCTTATGGCATTTTACCCAATTTCTGATAAACATATCATGATAACAAGGGAAAGAAAATATTGAAGATCATGAATACCAAATGATATAAAAGCAATGATTCACGAAAACAATGAAATATGCATGATATATACCTATGTCACACAAGGACTCACTCCTATATTTCTAAGAAGTAGATAGGCTTACAATGCTTCTTATAGCCTATAATGATTACATACACGATTACACTGTAAACCGTAGACCGACAATTATCCTACAAAATTACTGACAAAATCGACCGACGATTGTCACCTCCAATATCCTACGATATTGGACGAATTTGTAGGTTCTCCACCGACATCGAAACAAATGCTTTGTATGCAAATAAACTAAACAAAAACTGCTGAATATTGATTGATTTTTTTCGATTAGTGATTGCTTGACTTTTGGGCAATCTGTATTATTGTGTGGCAAAACCATGATTTATTTTGACATAATTTAATTAATTACCTACATTTTTGATAAAATTTAAGCTATAATTTATTGCTATTAATATTGTCGCTTTTTGTCAGAAATTGCAGATTCTCAGTGGCAATCATCTTACAAGAACTAAAAATGACCGACAAAATAGATTTTGTAGGATAAATGTCTGTCAATTGTCAGTCAACGCTTTACAGTGTAGTATAGTAGTCTATGCAATATATATTGAAATGATAAATATGTACGTAGACTTGTTATTGCCATTTGTGATTGATTAATGCTGGGCAAGAGGATATGTAAAACAGTGTATCAACTGAATTCTACTAAATATATTGGGTGCTATAGCACCATGAAAGTACGCACATCACCATAGTACTATCTACAGTTTCGATTTCCTATGGTATATAGCGTAAAGAAATTTCATAGCTTAAGCCATACTACCAAAACATGAAAAGTCATAAAATATCAGAAGTTTCAATATGTTACAAGTACTCCAAATCCAAAACCAAATGTAGGTGGAGACCCCCAAACATATGCTAACAGTTAATGGACATCTCACTAATCAATTGCAATTACCCTTTTGCAAGTACTTTTCTTTTCACTCACACGCCCATGCATATTACTTTTAAAGACAATTCCAAAAAAGTGAAGGTATGGCATCACCACGCATTAATTTAGAGCATAAGCAGAGGCATGCGTTTTCCGCCGCTAAAAATTTAAAACTCAGTGGATCGAAAAATAAAATTCCGGTAAATTCCGCATTTCGTAAATTTTAAAAGCAACCACGTTGAAATTGCTAAATTGCCCAATTACTCCTTGCTTTATGTCGTGTCACTTTATCACGTGTCTTCATGTAGCCGATTCTTTATTAGAAAATATATTCGACTTTCGTGGTCAGCAGCAGTCGTCTCTTACACGTTTGTTCACTGTGTGAGATGTTCACCTCTCCATTACTAAAACAGGAAGAAACTGTAAATTCTGACAATGCATGATAGGCTACATGAACTCTTGACATCCCACTAGACTTTTGTTAAATCTAAATAGGTTTTATGTCATCAATTCTGTAACTATGGAGATTTAAAATCTCTCTGTGTAGTATAATACACATTAAGTTAAACTGCCCATAGTTCATTAAAATACACCACATGATTCTCATCATCCTTTCAAAGTGTTAAGTTTAAAAGTAAACAATATGCTTACACTTATAAATTTCTATAGGTCACATGCCCGGTAATAGCACACCAAAAATTATCCCATTATGCCGTCTCTTAAGTACTTCAACAAGCTGGTCTAATTCCAGGTCTACTATTCCCGCCGAGTAGAGAGTGAATTGTGACACAATAGATTGGATCAACACTAAATATATAGAAACACATGGTGAGGGGAAATCAGTATGTCACCTATTAATAGTAAGGAATCCTCCCAACTGCGCACAGCGCCCCCCTCTGGAGCGTGAGTTGGTTGTTGTCGTTCTGGGTCGACCGTCAGGGTGGGTCGTAGTCGACCGTCCTTGTTGGTCTTGGGCAGCGGTCTATGTTTTTGGTGTGTAAGAGTGTTTGTAGGTGTTTAGGTGTGTGTTGTGTTTAGATTTGTCTTCGTGTTGAACTTCTGTGTGGCCCTGTTGAGTTTCATGGCTGTAGGTGTAAGTCTTGTGTGCTTTAGGTCGTTTTAAGAGGGTTTTTGAGTGAGAAAATGGCTGTATCGGCTAAACGAAGCCTCTTATGTTAAAATGGACGGCGGATTTGAGCTTTTTGGTCAATTTTGGGTCTAGTAGAATTGTTTCCAGCGTCATAGGCCAAAGAAAGAAGAACTTCGACCCCCCCCCTCGGCAGCGTTTTTTCCAACTTTGGTTCTAGGAATGGTAGAGAGTCGTGCAATAGCTCGTTTGAAAGTTAAGAGTGCTACAAATTCATTGGAAAGCACAGTTTGGCCATACCTTCATTTGCCGAGGCTTGAGAGTGACATTGAGACTTTTGGCCATGTTAATGAGACGTCAGAGGGTTTTTGAGTGAGAAAATGGCTGCAGCGGCTAAACGAACCTCGTACGTTAAAATGGACGGCGGATTTGAGCTTTTTGACCAATTATGGGGTCTAGCGGACTTGTTTCCAGCGTCACAGGTCAAAGACTGAAGAACTTCAACCTTCCACTCGGCAGCGTTTTTTCCAACTTTGGTTCTAGAAATGCTAGAAAGTCGTTCAATAGCTCGTTTGAAAGCTAAGAGTGCTACAAATTCATTGGAAAGCACCCCAGTGTTAAAAGTCTAGAGGTCCGCTAGCGGTCCACCGGCGGCATGGCAGTATATCAGCGGCGAAAAAAATTGATTATGTTTTGAACGCTATTTTTTCTATATTTTCTTAATTACAGTTATTTTAGTCAATAATAATGCTTTCTGAGCAATTTCCACAGTACAAAACATAACTATTTCGAGTATTGGCATTTCAAAACATTTTCATGGTGGCAGAGAATCCACTTGCCGGAAACTACCGCTGCTTATAGCGCGGTATTTCTCGGCTAAACGAAAACTGCAGCTATCATCAATGCCAAGTGACGACCTCGAGTTCTTGTCAACCAAATAGGTTTTGTAAATAGATCCTTAATAATAAACCAAAGTATTAAACCCATAAAATTGAGGAAATTTCCAAAAAATGGCGTTGTTTCAGCTCGCGGATTGCCGCTAATTGCCGCTTGTTTGTATATGTCAGGGTTTCTCGTCTACAGCATAGGGAAATGTAATCATCAGGGTTATGATAATAGTTAACAAACATAATATGAAAATTATATTATAAAATTTAGTTGGGATGAGAAAGTCTAGATATATTATTTTCATGTATTTTGTTTTACTCACATTATTGCCACTAAAGTTTAAAAAGTGTATCATTACAATTTACATGGAGGATTTATAATGCCAAGCTCCCGTACAATTAGAAGGCATGCAGCCAAAGAAATAACTACCGTTTTTGCTAGCTGCGGATCAAGTGTCGAAGGAAATGAAGCAGGAGGATGTAGTCCTCAGTATAGTAAGTGCTAGCAAATATGTTTTGTTTATTTTTTACAAGAAATTTTAATACATAAAACATCATTTTGTTGGAAATACTTCCTTAAAAAATAAGAAAAGGGTTATTTTATGTATTTCACAAAAGCTTCTGAATAAAGTAAAAGTCCTTTGTAAATGCCATGCGTCAATTCAGTCCTTGCCTTGTCATTCTGAATTGGTGGGCTGAAGACGTTGCTAACTAAACTACCGGGAAAGATACGACGAGAAAGGTGCAATTTCTATTTCATTCAGTTCTAAAAAAAACACTATAGATTAGGTTTGTTGTTATAACTGAACTCTTAGATGAACTTATTCTGTGAATTTAAAGTAATCAGCTGACATTATTACAGCTGATTTTATAGAAAACACCTTTACAACAAAATAACTTATAGTTGGCACCAATAGCTATGCATCCAACCCGATTGGATAAATAACAACCTGCAGACTATTCGACCAACTGCTTCTCTTTCTAGAATTAATTTGTCAAGCCACTTGCAACGAATGTTTTTAGAATTTATGTTAAATAGGCCTATTTTTTTAATTGTGTTAATATTAGTTGATATACAGTAATGTAAGATAACTCGATTATTAATTGTATAATTGATAGGTTAATCAGTAGCTTCGGATTTTTTATATCTTTGTCTGACGATACCCATATACAGTATCTACCAAATGGGAGCTTTTTCAGGAAATATAAAATTATTCTTACTAACACGTAACTATATACTGTTTTGTAAATTTGGGAAATACATATCGGGTGGATGCTTTATCATAAGTTCACTATTAAGTTTAGTAAAATTTGATGTTTCCTATTCTATTTTAGATTTACGGTTATTGCCCTGAACATTTGTCAATAAATAAACGGTTATCAATTTTGACAAATGCATCTACACTACTTGGCACATTTAATCACAAAAAATGGACGGCAATACTTTTCATTAAGAATTATGATCATAATCATGTTCAAACAGCCCGTGCAGGTTCCTAGCAAATGCAGGTATTTATTAAGTGTAAGGATAGTAATACATAAAACAAAATTCATCAATCTGTTATATAGTATTTCCGAACATGTGTGAAAGTGTGCCTAATTTAAAATGTTATCAGACAATTCTTTGTGTATTATAGAATCAAGAAATTGAACCACTTGGTGTGCAGGAATTCTTCGCACATGAGATACATGCCTTCTAATACCATCACAGTCAATCTCCAAAGATGTACCAGAATATATTTTTGTCATTTTATGAGGTCCACTCCATGGAACATCACAACGTGAGGTCCTTTTTAAGAAAACATTGTCTCCGACTTTATGTCCGGGAGCTAGCGTGAGGATGAAGTAAAGTGTACAAACAGACACTTTTCGTTGGTGCAACTGCAAATTTTAACATAGAATTTCAGGAAAATTGTTGATATACTTTAACGAAAAGTGTCTGTTTGTACACTTTACTTCATCCTCTGTCACAAAATGACAGCCCATTTGAAAGATCATGATCTGTAGATGATTTCTATAATAACCAGTTCAACAAAATACCAATATGTATAACTTTTATGAGCAAAAATTCGAAAAAATGGAGTCAACACCTTAGATGTCACAATTTTACCACTGGAAATACACAGGATTGTGTTATCCTCTCTATTTCTGAAAAGCAAATGATCTGATCCGGCAGACGCGAAGTTTTGCAGTAGGTTAGAGGTGTACTATGCTATGTGAAAGTTTTATGTACTACCTCGTTCCCTGCACAACTTCACGCTAGCTCCCGGACTATATATGGATTTGCATCCATTTCTTCATCGTTTTCATCCTGCTTTCGAATAACGACTGGATGATCACTTTCAATTCTCTTATACGAGACTTTGCGCCGAATAACAGCTCATAATGATAAGGTTTGTCACCGTAGCTCGAAACATTGTACAAATACGTTGCTTCTGCTATTGATATGCTTGATTGACACGCAATGGTTTTAATGGTCCTATGGCAGCGTTCTATAATACCATTGCCCTGAGGCCGATACGCATAGCTGAATTGGTGACTTATTTCCCAATGAGACAACATAGTTCTCATCTGCTCAATGCGAAAACCTTGTCCATTATCTGATAGTAATCTTTCTGGTGGTCCCATACTTGCAAAAACTTCACTCAGACCTTTGCAAATTTCATTCGTCGATTCCTTTTGCAAACATTTCCAAATTGTATAACGAGATGCGTTGTCAATTATTGTAAGAAAAACTTTACCTTCGTAATGAGTAACATCACTCGATAAGCATTCCCAATTATTATTCTCGGCCAAATGACCTTTTTGGTATTTGGTCTCTTGCGCAGGGCAAATTCGTTTGCATTGCTCACAATTGTTGATTATTTTTTTTGACCATTTCCTTAGAGACTTGTGACCCAAATTTTTCTTTGGCCAGCTTAAGGGTTCTTTTGACTCCAAAATGGTTTCTTTCATGAATACTTTTGATGTCATTTTTCAATACGCTCTTTTCATTAGCTTCAACATTGTATGCTGCTCCACAAATTATAGTTTTAGCAACCAACCAGTCTTTTGGAACTCTAGATAGGACATCTGCTTTGTTTCTTGTAGACGAAACTTTCTCAAGTTCCAATGTTAATTCTTCTTCACAAATTATTTCCTTCACAATGTTTAGGCTTCTTCGAATTAACATTTCATTGATTGCATGAATTTTCACATTATGAGTCTTTTGAAGAATTGATTTCATCCATCCATATACTGTTGCAGAGTCGGTGAGAAGCGTGAATTTCTTAAATCCCCATCTTAGTGCTAAATTTATGCCTCGAATAACTGCATCAAGTTCACTTATTTATCTGCATGAAGTTCACTGACATTTATATGATTCGTATCACCAGAACATGCACCATGCCTATGATATCATTGTCCACTTCAATTACTACTCCATAAGCAATGTTGCTGACGTAAACCTATACTTTAACTGAACCATTCATATTAACTGTCCATCGACCTTTTGCTGGATCGCCATTATTTCTCAATTTATTTTCTATTTCAAACATCTTTCTCATTGTGTCATCACTAACTTTCTCGTCCCAATGAACGCCGTCATTTGCTGTACATCGGATATAGCTTGAACATGTACGAAGCCATCCAGAAACAGGTAAATGTCAAGTCCATTTCCCCAAAACACTATGAATTTTTCTTCTTGTCATTTTCTCATTGTTAATTTCTGGCGATCGCCCATCTCGTTTCCAATTTCCTTCATCATCAAATTTCAACCCCAAGACGCGAACTCCTTCAGATGTACCGAAATATTTTGCCGGTTTGGATTTAAGTCCGAACATTTCCAGGTTACGAATAACATCTTGAGCTTTTACGCCGTCTTCATTAATGAATATGTCATCAATGTAACTGCTAGTGTTTTTATCAATAAGTTCATTCTTTTTCAATATTGCTTCAACGATTGCGGTCATGACTTTAGGTGCTATGCTAAGATCAAAGCCTAAACGTGTCTATAAAAAAATTTTATCTTTGAATTATCTTAGATTGTTATTTTATTATCTTAGAATTATCTTATTATCTTAGATGCTCATTTTCGGACCAATTTCCTTCCTTGAAGGCAGCGCTCATCTTTCCAAGGATGGAATAAGGTTTAGTTTGCACCATGAAATTCATCCATAAACACTTGAGAAGAAACAACAACATTTCCTATATTTTTGCAGTGGTCTACATAACAATTGTAAAGGTGAAGGTGGCTAGTAAATTTAGGTTCTAAGTATTTCTTATTGGTCGATTTTCGACAGTGATATGATGGAACTGGTGGTCAGTTGCTCACGAATTTCCTGACGTTGGAGCGGCCAAGAGAGGAAGGACTTTGGATGATCGAAACATAAGAAGTTGAAACAACGATCTGATCGAGTCTCGTTTTGAATACGTTCTTATGAAACAGTCTGTCGAACCAGTCGTATTTAAAAACATTTTCTTGCAAACTGACACCAGTTGACCATCAATTTTTAGATGATATTTGTTGGAAAACTTTTTATACAGGCTATCATTTGAGGTTGTCCTCCGCTCGATTTTGTTGGCAGAAACTAGTGATCGTACAAACCTTCCTTTTCTCCCAACGCATGGACCAAACTTCCTTAAAGACATAATCTCTAGCTTCATCAGAAACAGAAATACTTAATCAACACAGATGGAAAATACCTGTGACACAATGTGGTGTAGTTCTGTGAAAATTTGGATAATTCACTTTCACAGTCAAAACCCTTTGCGCTAGTGATTCTCAAAAATTTCAACAGGGTCCTATTTTATCTCTCCACCTCACCATTTGCCTGAGGCCATAACGGAGTTGTTCTCCTATGCTTGACCTTGATCTCTTGGAAATAATCTGCGAGTTTTTTTGATTGAAAAGACTGATCATTATCCGATAATATTGTCACTGGATAACCATGAATGGCCCGAACGGCATCAAGAACTTTGGTCAAGTAATCACATATGAAGCTTGACATAACTCAAGCTTTAAACCAACGGCTGAAATTGTCAACAATTACTAGGATTCCTTTACCATTCTGAAATGGATCATGAGCACGTCATGAGCACACCGATCCACATCGATTTGACTTCGGAGTCTTCTTCTTTAGACACGACAACGATTGGACTAACCCGATAATTTCGCCAGTTTCGCTTAAAAACGTCAAAATCTATAAGTTTATACTTCTACGTACATTAGACACCATTGAAAATAAGTCAGTAACTTGAAACGCATTGGTATATACTGTATTTTTAATGTTTTCATGTTCGTGACTAAGAAGAAAAGGGAGATATATACATTTTTATAATTAATCACATGAATACTTGCCTCATGTCTCGGTCAATCAATGATAGTTCTAGTGGTAGACGGCTTCACCTGCGGCGATTTAAATATATTGAATATTAGCATTGAAATATATGCTGATAGCCCAGAATGTTGATACGTAATAAGACTTATATCTTAAAATTAAAAAAATGTTTTTCCGGATTGATCCGTAAGCCATTTATATACAGAAGCTACATTAATATTATCACCAAATCTCTAATAAGATACCGTCAGTAAATGTACAAATAGTTATATTCTCTTTTAGGCTGTGAAGAACATCTAGAACATCTCGACTTTGGAAATGAAGATTTATCTGATAATTTCGCCGAGGATTCCATGGACGTATCATATTCTGATGAGAGTGACATTTCTGACTGTGTTTTCTTCGAAGAGGATCCCAATGAGCGCGATGAACAGCCTGACTTAACCATAGGAGAAGAGTTGATGATAATGATGACTAGGTTCTGTGTTAGTCATAGATTGATGCAATTTCTCCTTGAACTTTTGATCAAGTTTAAAGTTCCAAATGTGCCAAGATCAGTGTATGAGCTGAAGAAATTGAGCAGATTACCACAGATTGATATTCGTACTATGCAAACCGGTTATTTTTCTTACTTTTCTGTACAAAATAATTTGATCGAATTGGTTGATAAAAAAATGTTGAGGGGCAAGAATGATTTAGATCTTACTTTCAATATAGATGGCTTACCGTTGTTCAAAAGCTCAGGCTTATCAACATGGCCTATATTAATGCATATTCCAAATGTTGAACTTTACCATCCCTTACCTGTTGGGTTTTATTGTGGTTTTGGTAAACCCGAAGCAAAAACTATGCTTTTGCAATTATGTAATGAACTATCGAAATTGAAAGCTGAAGGATTTGATTATAGAAACGTTGAAGTGTCGATAAACACCATAAACTTTGTCTGTGATGCACCTGCGCGTGCACTTTTGCAGTGTATCAATTATCACAATGCCACGTCTGGATGTGCATATTGTAGAGTAACTGGCCACCGTGTTGATGGTCGTACAGTGTTTTTAGGCCATGATCATGAGCCGCGTTCCGATTTAATGTATTCCCTTTTCAGAGAAAATAATCAAACCTCACTTTCCCCGCTATGTAGTATTCCAAATTTTGGTTTGTCAACGAATTTCCCGATAGACTATCAACACCTGATCTGTCTAGGTATAATGAGGCGTTTGTGTAATTTTTATTTTTCTATGGTAAAAGGCTTTAAGCTACCTTGTAAATTGAGTTCTTCTCAAGTAAAGTTTGCATCCGATATCGTAATTCGTATTCAGAGGTATATACCGGCTGAATTCAGTCGCAAAATTAGAACATTGTCAGAACTACCTCACTACAAGGCCACGGAATATCGATTTTTATTATTATACCTCGGTCCTTACCTTTTTCGGAAATTGTTGCGTTACGATTACTACAACCACTTCTTGTTACTGCATTTTAGCATATTTTCTCTGTGTACCCCATCCGCTAAATCCTATGTTCCTTGTATCAAAGCATGCATTAAGAGATTCATCAACCAAACTGTTTCTCTATTTGGGGAAAAATGCTTAACGTATAATTTTCACGTCCTGTCTCATCTGCCAGATTTTGTGAATTTATATGGTGAGGCAGAACTATTTTCAACTTTTAGATTTGAGAATTACTTAAATCAACTTAAGAGACGTATCAAACCTAGCTCCAATGTTCAAAAACAGATCAGCAATTCCATGCTCAGGGTCAGGGAAATTTCCTTGTGTCATCGCAATTTTCAGTTGTTTTATTCTGATGAATGTCCCAACAATTGTTGTTTAAAACGTCTGAAGGTGTAATTTTTATAGTCAACATAAATGGTGATACAGTTTCCGGACATTTGCTTAACTTTATAAAAGATCTTTTCTCATATCCGTATCCTTCATCTTCACACAAGATCGGATTCTATTCCACAACAGACGTTTTTGTAACTGATTTAAAACCTATAACGAAATGTTTTTATTTTCCTCATAAGAATAATTTCGTCATTGTTCCTTTTTGTAACAACTTTTATCTATCATGACTCAGGTAGCCTAATATGTTGTATTAGTAACAAAATCTCAGAAGGTGTAATCATTTTTGCTATGTCATAAACTGTTGTGTTGTTATTTGTAATCATATTTGTTGTGTTAGATATTGTTCGAAATATGATATTCAATCAGGTTATTTTTAGTTGAACATACCGACTGTATACACGTATTTTGTAACTAATAACTAACCAATTTGAGTACCATAACAACTTTCTAAATATTTCCATTTGATTTTTTCGTATCAATGAAACATCAAATTCACAGGTTGCGTTGTGAAAAACTTATCTCATACAAATACTTGTACACCTTGTAAACTAATTAATCCTTAAAGTCACTGCTATTTTTACATGTATTCTTTGGCTTTATATAATCTGATGTTTTGTTGTACACGGAGATTCATGTATTGAATAGACACTAGTATTCTGTACAGACTTCTTTTATTATTTCAACATTTACAGTTTGGTTTTATGGGATTTGGTTTCGATGTTTGGAAAGATGTTGGTTTGGTTGAAAGATGAAAGAT
The DNA here is from genome assembly GCA_907163375.1 of Prostheceraeus crozeri. NCBI lineage: Eukaryota > Metazoa > Platyhelminthes > Polycladida > Euryleptidae > Prostheceraeus > Prostheceraeus crozeri. The sequence continues at coordinate 69,786 of CAJQUW010009648.1, forward strand.
GTGAGAAAGATCAAATGATGTGTTTTACTCAGTTAGACCAGTAACTATAGAAGAATCAGGTTGGCTATCTGTATTGATATTCGTAGTACTTAAAGTATGTATATCACAAAAACATGTGCCTGAGCTTTCTTTTTTTAAAGTCGCCTATTGAGCTCTATTGAGTTGTCTTTTGAAAGCTTCTTGAGCTTTTGTATTACTTATCATTAGAGCTTAGGTAGTTGATATTCTCTGACATAGCGTATATAAATACAGTTATACAGTTACATTCAAATACAGTTAGCGGACAATTCTATTCTTTAGTGCAAGCTTGTGTAGAGAACGAGGTAGTACAAAAACTTTGTATTTGTATTTATTTATTCAAAATACATACATTTACTTATTTTTTTATTTTACATATTTACAATATTTTTACATATTCAAATTTGTGATACTATCTCAACCTAAATATTCGATTAAGGATTCTTTGCATTATCATTATCATATTTCAGTGCTGTACGAGCGGTGTCAGTTTTTCCATCGACGCTTAGACGTTGATGGCGTCAACTTCTTTTCCTTGACGCGTACAACACTGATTACAATATACACATGTACACTATATTGCAGATGCCTGAGTATCTAATCATCGAATTCGTTGATGAAGGAGTATTTGATATCATCAGTTCCACTTGGTTGGAGGGACGGAGAAAATGTAGTTATCCATGCCATGATGCAGAACGAAAAATGATATCCCATGTTTCGAAAGCGGATGATGATGAAACAATTTGGGAGACTTGTCCTATCCGAATAATTGCCTCTAGGAGTAAGTTTGAAGTGATATTTTCTACTGAATTATAGTGTATCATAGTCCCTCATTAAGATGTTGATATTTAAATATACTGATCATAACTATGATGTACTTGATGAAATAATTACAAATAAAAAGTTTGTCATTTAAATTTATGGCTTGTACTTAGGATATGTGACAAAATTAATTCTAATTAATTTGTATATGTGCCTTGTTGCACAAAAGGATGCAACTCCGGTGATATCCTCAATATTTCGATATCTCCATATCCTCAAGCTTTTGGAAGTCAATCAGGTGCTGCTAGAGACCTTCGAAGATACCTTATAAGTTTTTACTTAAATTCATTTGATAAATTCGTGAATCTATTGTGAGTAATGTTTCAATTTTCAAGTAAAGAAAGTGTTGATGGAATGGATTCTGCCTGTAGAACATGACAAACTGACCAAAGACGAAGAAGTTTGCTTCCTTTATTCTATGCATACATAGACATCCCCATTTTACTATTTATAGAGTCCCGTTGTACCCATTTTGAAAAATAGTGTAGTATTGTTAAACACCCTTTTAGTTATAGAAAAATACTTTAAATAATGAACATATATATTCATCTTTTATTCTTGTTACTTTGACAAGAATACAGTTCAAAGGTTAACGATAACATGGCTACAGTTTTCAAAATAAATGTTCTTGGAAGAGATATTCTCGGTGCCACTACCGGATCCACCTGCCATTCTTTTGGACATTTCTAACTTGGAAGCGTCAGTGTTTTCAAGATACTTTCTTGCCGTGTTCTCCGATGTCCAATTGAAATGCTGCTTCATAGCAACTGAGGAAACGTTAGCCTCTGCGAGCTTATTCGCTGCAGAACGACGCAAGCAATGTCCGGTATACCTTTCGGGTTCCGGTAGTTGAAGAAATCCCGCTACATGGCAGCTGATTTTTCGTAGTGTATGTATCCCCATCGGCTGCTTCGTATAGTACCATGTACCATCTTTTCTCTCACGATATGTTTTAAACATCCTTCCACTTCCCACATTAAATCTACTCAGTTCATTATCATATGCCTCCAGATATTTGCAATACTCGAGAGGAATATTGAATTTGTTGCGAATTTCCTCTCCCCTTTGTTTGCTGACTTTATATGTGATCCACATTCCAGTGGTCTCACTAAACTCGCAGTCATCACAATTTATATTAACAAGGTCTGCGCATCGTAATCCACCGTAAAATCGAACAACGAGGGCAGCTTTCCTATGTATATTTTCTTTTTCATCTAATGCGTCAGTAAATAAGTATCAATTTCTTCTTTTGTAAAGAATTTTGATGTTTTTCTTTGATGACCTGCTTCAAACGATTTCAATAATAATGTTAAACTTGGAAACTTCTGAAGCTTTTCTCCATATAAACCTTGAAATTTGTTGTTAATCATTGAATAAAATGTCCACAAACTGGTTGGAGCATATTTTTTCTCACGCTGTAAGTAGTCGAAGTATTCGATGAAGTCACTTTCTGTTGGTTTATCTTCTTTCTCGGAAAATCTGATGAAAGAATCCCACGCATTATTGTAGCGCTTAGCACTTGCACGTGGAGTTAAGTTTTCAATAATTTCGCTGGCTGATCGCTTCATGGTAACCTGTTTTAGCGCTCTCTGCCTGTTTGTTTGAGTAGCAGCTTTTATTATGATTCTTAATCAAATTTCAAATATCACAAGTTCGGATTGACAAATCTAGTGAGCAAGAGATTTCTACATGACCATAGAAGTTTCTAACGGCCATCATTTCTTATATCTATGCATAGAATAAAATTACCATGGACTTCTAAATTTCTCTGGACAGATAGGTTAAAATTGGCCTCATACATGTTCAGGCCAGCAATCCTACTGAAAAAGGAAAACGTCACAAATCTCTCCCGAAATATATATAATGCCGAATACACACAAAAGTTTAAGTAAAAATATAATACAAGTAAAATCGGCAAACGTTTCGCGTCCAGACGCTTGGTCACTGCCTTACTAAAAGGGATGATGCTCACCTATCTGTCGAGAGAAATTTAGAAGTCTATGAAAATTACATACACTAGATCGCTGCGCTCTCTCGTCATAGAAAGTTTACCTCGTATTGTAAAATGACGCTTTACCAATTTCGTGTAAATAATTATTATTAAGTGTTCTAACCCGATGAAGATGAATTTGCTATGGATTTCTCTATCATTCAGCGGGCAATAATGCAGTAGTTGGCTTTATTGCCCGCTGAATTTCCATTGAAATTACACGTACATTGGATAAAAACTGCATTATTGCCCGGCACGTAAATCCTATGCCAATTATACATAGAAATGATGCAAATATCACTATTTTGGGAAGATTCATGCATACACATTAGCAGTAATATCTAGGCCCTACTTCTCTCGACTCATTAGAGATTTCAAGATATCCTTTATCTAACATAGATTTTCATTTATAAACATATCACAGAATCATTGATTATAGGCAGCGACATAGATTTCATCTTCATTGGGTTAGAATACCAATAATATCCACTTTTATCGGGCATACCCGATAACGCGCTAACGCGCCCTCGAAATCTATGCATTTATGTCCTCTAAAAGTGGATACTATTCCTATATTGTAGTACATGAGATCAAAGACAATGAATCATTTATCTTCATTGTCTTTGCATATGATTGCTATGTTATAATGCTTAGAAAGATATACTCTGATTAATAGTATAATTGAGTTATTTATGTATTTTTAAGTAATTTATGTATGATTAAGTTATTAAAGTATGATTAATTTATTTGCCTTGTAATTTTGTCTCTTTAGTGCCAATGGTGTCTTCCGCTCTTGTAAAACTAGTTGATATTAATTATTTGATGTGTTTTCTCATCATTAATTTGTGTACGTATCTCTTCAGCTGAATTGTCAGATGCAAAAAAGCGTCTGAAGAAAGTAAATACGAACACTGACGGGGAAACTACGGATATTGAGAGAGGACGGCGACGTCTTCCATTAGAAAGTTACAAGGAGAACAATTAAGATACCCAGCCATACTATGTCAAAGTTCTCTGCTGGCAAGATCACAGATGATGATGATGATGATGACGATGATTTACCTGTAAGTTCACAGGCCAGCCTAATGTGCGTAATAGGCGTATACATAGTTCCAGAAGAACTAGTGTGATATGGCATCGCGACATATTCCCTTACAATTTTGATTGGACTTCATAATTAATTCTATTCTGTTATTCATTCAAGGCAGAAAAAACATCACCAATGCCAATTTTACAAACTTAAGCTCAAACGTTTTTGGATATAATGTTACTTTATATAATTATTGTAAGTTTCTACGGATTGAAGTAGTTGCTAAAACTGATGAAATTTTCCTTTTAATAAACCTTATAATAGACAATGACCAATTTGACAAAAGCCTACAAAACTATGTTCTGAAGGGCAGAATCTGAATTTTCATTTCTGTATTTAATTTTCAATTTCAATAAGGTCGATTTTGACACTTTTTGTGGTATTCTGGAATGGCTCTATTACAGATTGCTATTTCTTGGTTTTATAATTAAATCAAAATTGAGTAAGCTACATATAGTTCTTGATTCTTTTTTGGACAGGAATTACCCAGTGTGACTTCGACGCCACGTAGGACCGAATTGTCAGATCGACGCACAGGATATAATACTCCAGTAAGTCGAAACTCGTAAGTTCATTTATACTTCGCTTAAATGTACATTTACTACTATATTTTGGACAGGAATTACCCAGTGTGACTTCGACGCCACGTAGGACCGAATTGTCAGATCGACGCACAGGATATAATACTCCAGTAAGTCGAAACTCGTAAGTTCATTTATACTTCGCTTAAATATACATTTACTACTATATTTTGGACAGGAATTACCCAGTGTGACTTCGACGCCACGTAGGACCGAATTGTCAGATCGACGCACAGGATATAATACTCCAGTAAGTCGAAACTCGTAAGTTCATTTATACTTCGCTTAAATAAACAGGTACTATCTTCTTTGGACAGGAATTGTCGAGTATTACTCCGTTGCTACGTCGGACCGAATCGTCAGATCGACGCTCAGTATACAACACACAAGTAAGTATATCTTCTTACGTCCTCGTTTGGGGTTGGACACCATAATGGCCCGATGTAATGGGACTTAAGCTCCAATGCTATAGTACGCGGCGCGGTCTTGATGCTTATATCTCCGCAGTAGTCTAAAATCTATAATAATGAAACCTTTACGAATACCTTCAAGTAAATTCGCATTCTGGAATCATATTATGTTCATTTACTATCATGTCTACGAGTAAACTTATATAGATCATATCTTGATAGGCCTACTCGTATAATTGGCCGATTACCGAATGTATGAATATAGAAATGTTAAAATTTAGAAAACATATATTTGAAACCTTTCTCCGTTCATGCTGGTAACATACCCAGAATGTGCGTGTCTTTTACATTTATTGTAAATTTATGCATTGTTCTTACGTCGTACGCTGAATTGCTTCTCATATACGAATTTGAATACTGAAATTGATAACTTTTCTAAAAATCCGGGATTTACTAGCTTAACGCAGGAAAATCGAACAATAAACCTTGCCTGTAAAGTATGTGAGTGTGAAGAGACATGATGTAATTAATCTCAACGAAACAGCTCTTTTCTGTCGTATTGTGTACTTATTTGCATAATGACCGGTTTTAGCATTCGGTTAGGTACTGTACGATGAGTACAGATGCATGCCTAAGAAAATGAACAATCGATATAGTAAATTTTGAAGCATAACTTCGCAGGTGAAAAATCGTGTTTCTTTTTAATCCGCGCGATTAATCGTGTGACTTTTGACATCGTCGGCTATCAGTTCCAACCATGCACGTCATACATTGAAATATCGTCCTTATATGTTCATTCATATCCCGTTCATATTTCGCCTTCTTCAGGAATCTTCAATCAACTTTCCTAATGAAGATCAACTGGAATTCTTCCAAGGTTACAGGTCTTCGCAAGAACAACCTCCAAATTCGTCAGGTAATATCGCAGCTTTGAATAGGTGAAAAGATAAAATAAACATAGTTGACCAGATGATGTGAAAGTTAAGTTATGTTTGGTAAAGGAAAAAAGTAATGGGCCTTTTCGACATAATTTACTGGTCCACGATAAGATAGAAGTTAAAGTTAGAGTCATTTGACGGTATTCATATTACCGGCGCAGTGACCTTATGGCAGTGTTTGCTGTGCATCCGGGAGACATGGGTTCACATCTAGATCGGGTCAAATCTAAGACTGAAGAATAGATACATTACACTTGCTTAACACTCAGCACTGAAGGATGGTAGTGGAATTTAAAAAGATGGCGTTACCATTGGGCTGGCTACTTGCTGTAATGTTAACTGCTTTGGCAGACGGCTTGCTCGAAGGCTATAAAAACAGAGATTAGCGCTGCACAATGCACCGAATGATGCAGGTAGGACTTTCACTGATTTTGACAGCAATATACATATTTTAATCGGCAACATGAATACAGGTTTTGTCATACAGTGAGTGCTGTGACAACAGAAAATTATAAATAATTTCAGTATTTCACGATTTTTGACATAACAAAGTACAATAAAATACAATTTTGTCGTCTCTGTTACGAATTTTAGGCATTCAGGGTTGGAAGGTCTGCATACTTACATCAAAAGATAGTAAATCTCTGAAAAAGAAAGATGAAAATAAACGAAGTAACGAACGAAACACTGAAATACGTCATTCATCGCTTTCCATCATACTGATAAGGAGGTTTGGTATTTTGTAAGCGACAGAATGGACTGGTACCGTTGTCAGCTCGACCAAATATTCACTTTTCGTCGTTAGATATTCGAAAAGGAAGTAGATGTTCTTGGAGTCTCTGACCACGAAGTCTCTTGTTTCATCAGTAGTTGTAGAATCTAAGTGCCTTGATGATTTGCGAATTTCTTACATACATGTGCGTGAGACGAAGAGGCATCTGAGAGAGATTTCATGATCCTGCGACACTACCATCCCTCATTTCAATCATTTGTTGATATGCTCGTCTTATAACATGTTTCGAAGGATATTACTAACGCATCGAATCCCCTTCGTCCGACTTGGTTAGGCTCGTAGGAGAAACCCCAACCCTCAACAACCAGCTGTACTATGATGGTAGCATTCAAAATATTTGTTGTAAAGCCTTGTCTATTATATTCTTATTATGATGACCTCCTACTACGACTATGTAGCCAATAAGACTAATCAATTTTAGAATTATATGTTCATAGTCTTAGTACTAGTATATCTCTACAGGCCAAAAGATTCTGTGTTTCTTTAAGATTTTTTAAAAAAGAAGATATTGTAAGATAATACTCCCTGATAATGGTTGGTTGATCCTGCTGAAAGGCTTAGGCTTTATTTTGATTTTGAATGCTTATATACTCACTGCCTGGTTTTGAGTCCTTGTTTCCTTCAGTTATATGGTAGGACGAAAAAGGTTTAAAACATATGAAAATAAAATTTCGATATTATTGAAGAATAGTTTATTTGTAATTGCATTTCCTATCAATCTTTGTAGTCAGCTTCGTATTGGGAAATTTTAATCTAGCATGCTAGTCATTTATAAAGTAGAATTCTCTCAACCTGCTGGAAACATATTATTGATTTTTACATTGTAATGAGCTCTAATGTCACTTTTTATACTACTAATTTTCCGTCAATCTGATAAGTGAGTGTTACGGGCGTTGGTTAGCCCTTTATTGACACGCTTTCAGTGACGAGAAAACATCATCACTAAGTGGTTTCACAAATCTATCAGGGAAATTGATGGACTGTCTGCTGAAATTCCACAGTCATTGAAAATTCTATCCTAAAGAACTAAATTGAATTAAGCGTATAAAGGCCTTACTTTCTGTAAAAATATGTTTTTTTATATCTTTTGTACTTGCTACTTATTCTCAACCAAATTGATGATAAGTGCTTATGAAAAAGTAGTTAGTGAGAACATATAATTTCATATCTATCTTTCATTGAATAAAAACAAAATTTACTTAATTGTCGAAATTTTGCATTTCTGTGATAAAGTGATGATCTAAAGTATGTACAACCAAGCAAATCAGAGTTACGGGGCTTCTATGATATTCTAACTATAACATATTATCATTTAAAGCTAGTCATAAGTACTTTCGTAGAAAATTCTGGTGGTTCCTAGTGCCCCACTCTTTTCTACTTTACTTATGGAGGTACACGCCAAACAATTTTGCCTCGTACATGTAATCATCATGCTAACCGGTGTATTATTGTATTGTTTTATGATTTTCTAACTGTGTTTCTTTCATTCAAATCGCATGATTTGCATATTGCAATTAATTTGAATACAGTTGACTGTGGCGCACGGGATGTTCCTCATATTCCAATATTTAAGACACAACTTCAAATCGCTCCCTTTTTTCAATCGAAAATTTATTTGTTTAAAACATGGTGGTTGGTCGACCGGTTTCAGCACTGCTTTTGTCAAGACCATCTGGTGTTGACATGTTGGTGTTTCTGTATTAGTCTATTTTCATGAATGCCTACAATCTCTTTGTATGGATGCTTCATTATATCTTCTTTTCTCCAGACAAGCCAAAAACTGACCCCAGCATGGCTCAGGTGGAGAGCACACTGAAGATGCTGAAACGTGTGAAGTCAATGTGTGTTCTTGCTGGAATTAATCCGCAAAGCTACGATGGAATAATGTTCACACAGGCGTATGTTCTGGTCAGACTTTTTAATCTATCATCCCGCCTCAATGTCATGGATTCCTCGTTGAAGAATGTTAAGCATAGTGCTAGATCGATGGGGCGTCTTCCCAAAATAAACATGATTCACACGAAAGAAAATCTGGCGAGTTTTGAAGTTGACCAGAACTTCAAAAACTGGTTGGAAGGTATTGGTGGATCTACACCAAAAGAATACATTGGACGAGTATTCAACGAATTGTTAAGTTACGAACTGCAGAAACAGATTAACAGAACGGGGACTCATAACAAGATAAAGCTGCCGCAAGCCTTAGAAGACGAGGTTAGTGATTCATGTCGTAGAGTCTTCAGTAATGTAACTGTTGCTTCGATACAACATATAATTATACGTTTCTTCAAAAATTCGTCTGATCGATGTGGTGGACGAAGGAAACGTGCCATTCAGGCACGTCACACTCCCGTCCTGAATAAAAAGAAAAAGACAGCTGTAGTCAGACTTATGTCAGATGCATCCGATGAAGGAAATGCTCATGATTCAGTTGATACCAGTTGTACTGATTAATTTCATACTTGCCAATTGTCATGCAGAGGAATTGAAGTTATCATGCGGAGCTTCAAAGAGCTTCTGAAATTGTCATGCAGAGGAAGTTTTTTTCCTATAAGTTTTAAACCTATTTAAAATCAAAGAATGCAGATCGCTTTTGTCAAGATATTTTGTTTATTAAACTGTGTCAGGTATTTCCTCCTGTAATCTTATTAGACCAATTAAAATATCAGCATGAAGATGAAATTGATTATCCTAGAGTTTCTAGCACTTTTATCTTTGAGTTTCGTTGAGGTGGTGCCGACTATAAAGTGTGTCAGTTGTTCGCAATATGATGTAGCCAACTTGTCCTCATCTAATATGTTTTCAAATACTATGATAACAAAAATCTAGCTATTTAAACTGCGCAACATGCAAAAGTTTATACCTTCTTTTTACTGTTTTCCATTTTTAAATTTGACACTGTTCTTGTTAGAATTAAGCCATGAAATTTCGATAGATGTTGTAAGGTATATCGAAATTACCATTTCCCATCTTAATTTTCAAAATTCCGCACTTTCAATTGGTTGGGTCCTAAAACGTAAAAGTCGGTACATTTTTTCAAATAGACTGTTCTATCTAGATAGAGTATCAATGTAAATTATATAATTTCTTGACGATATGAAAGATAATTTCGAGTGTTTCGAAATATCATAGGCACATTTACAAACGATCACTGGCCAAAGTGTGCTGAGAATTTATTAGCAGACGCATTTAGACAGGATTTTAACTTTGCAAAGTCGATGTAAAAATTGATCAAAAAGTTGACAATTTTAGATTGATGTTGACATTTGTCAGTCAGGAAATGTTGCTATAGATATCTTCACAAACAGCCTCAACCTTACAGATTTCTATCGATATCTCTGATTTATTACTTACATATACAGTATTTTGTAATTTGTACATGTTAATGAAAAATTACAAAATTATTAAAGAATTTTCCTCATTCATTCATAGTAAGCTAAAATTATATCTTCTTACTTATTATCCTCTCATCGTCAATCATTTTCACAGCTTTACTATTTACTTTACTATATTAGAGAAAGATACAAACTCTTTGTCATGGATACTCTAGCTATTGCAGCCCGTATTAAAATTCTACGTTTTAATACCCACGAAGTTGAGAGTGCGATATTTTTGAAAAATGAGAACAGAAATAGTAATTTTAGCGTGAAAACATCTATCGAAAATTCATGACTTAATTTGAGCGGGGAGAGAGTCAAATCTTAAAGAAAAAGGTAAAAAATGCGGTGGGAATTTGTGCATGTTGCGCATTTGTTTAACAAGGCTAAATGATAAATAAGAAATAAACTGCGATTATGGTGTAGCTTGTACATTGATGTTACTTAATTCAGTTTGATGCCTTTTAGAGGTGTTAGACGTCATCATTAGAACATAATCATGTAATCATAAGAATATGATTTCTTGTTTAATTTCTCCGTTTAATATTTTGGTCAATCGTAAATCAATGCACGCTACTATTCCTTTCTTAGATATCAGAACATGCAGATATTTTATGAGGTGACACATTTCAGTAATTATAAATGTCAATTGTTATTGTGCTTATTATATATTTTACACATGTTTTGGTAACGTATAGATTGTTGATTGTTTCTATGTAAGTATATATGGATTTTATTGTCGATTGTACACAATGGATCATTATCGAAAATCATTGTTTAATACAGTTGTAATGAAATATTCTGTTTTCAATTGTTGTCAGTACATATTTGGGTGTATTAAATCGCGGAACATTATAAGATAGGCCCTGTAAGACATAAGTGTATACATCGTATGGGCAGCATCAGCTGCAGATTGTTTTGCCGCCAAAAACCATCATATGCCGCCATATAGCATACTTCTTCCGCTAGCGGTCCGCCAGCGATTCCTGCGGACACTGCCGCTAGAGGTTCGTCGGCGGCAGCCACCGACGGACCGCTAGCGGCTTTAACACTGGGACAGTTTGGCCATGTCTTCCTTTGCCGAGGCTTGAGAGTGACATTGAGAATTTTGGCCATGTTAGAGAGCAGTCAGAGGTTGACTTTTGTGTTTTGGGTTCCAGCGGGCGAACGAAGCATCGGACGAGAAAACTTAGACCAGATTTGGAATCAGCGTCAAATTTTGGATAACCAATGTCTCAGCCCCTCTCTTATCGATTGCATATTCACAGGATACAGAAGTACGAGTCTAGGAGAGGAATCTCACTAGGTTGAGAAACTGACTACAGGTAGGTCGTTTCTCGTGAGCTCCGATATCGGACTTCTGACTTTTGATTGCTGATATCAGCTAAGGTGTCAGACTTATAGGTTAGTCAGTATAGCATGACTTACCATTTGATGATAGTAGGCCGAAATCTTCAAACGGCTATAACTTTGCTTCTACAAGTTCTTTAGACTTGATTCAAAAACGTTCGACAGCTCATGATGTACTGTAGGTGACAGACTACTTATAAACGTTTTATGAGTAGTACTAAAATACTGAAAAATTTAAATTCTTGTTTAATGATGATTAAAGTTTATGAATAAAAAGCATTCGTTTGTGAGTCTCTGTGACTTCGGACGTTTCCTCTTGTAAACAACTCCACCGGTTTTCATATCAAAATCGGTGCCCGGATACCAACACAGTGACATGACGCACTGTCTGTCCGCCCGAGGTTGGATTTGTAGATCCAGGCCTTGGAGCTTGGATAACATCCCCTCTGAGTAATGCCTGCAAAAGAGCCTAATTCAAAAGCCTAACGCCTAGACGACTGCTATCAAATGTTTTTGGACTTAGTCTTTCAATGTATATCAGCAAGTAGTATCCTATAAACACTTGCTATCAAATTTTTACCCTATCTTTACAGAATCTTTACAATGACTAAGATGATTAACGCAAGGATGTTGATCTGCAAGTGCAGCTGTGGTCGTATTGCCAGAGGCATAGAGCTCAAGAAACACATTTAAGAGGGGACGGTGGGCGAGCATGCGAGGAAGGTGTTGTTGAGGGTGTGTGTACATCACAAGGTAGTATGTGAGGATGGGAGTGATGTAGAGTTCATTAGGAACCATAGCCAGAGCCCTAGTGGCAATATTAGTATGCAGGGGTTTAAGTCGTGGTTTGAGGGAGTTTTGATGGATATGGAAGAGGTGAGAGGTGAGTGGCGACGATTGAGTATGCGGTGGGAAAGAAAGTAGTAACCAAGGCGACTGATGAGGGCATGAGTGAGGAAGAAGTGGAGTTGAGAGGGGACATCAAGAAGCCTGATGTTGATGTTGATTTGGATGATGTGTTGGAGGAATTGTTTGGGAACATTAATAATCTTGAGGAGAAGTGGAAGGATGAGGGAAAGGAAGTGGGTAAACCGTTGGCAGCATCATCGCCTCGGAGTGAGGAAGGGAACACAAGGGATGAATATGTGAGGATGAAGGATCGATTTAGGGTGGTTGAGGAGAAACATAAAATGTTGGTGATGCGAAATGAGAGGTTGACTGCGAAGGCTGAAGGGTATAAAGTGACGAGAGAAAAGTTGGAAAGTATGAGGCAGAAGGAGAAAGAGTGGATGGTGGAAAGGAGTGAGTTGATGAAAAAAGCAAGTTTGGTGAGTAGTCTGCAGGCAAATTTGTTGAGGAAGGATGATGAGATAGATCGGATGCGAAGCGTGGTGAAGGTGAGGAGGTGAAGGGCGTGAACAAGAGATTGGTGGCTGAAGTAGAGCGATTGCATGAGCGTGAGAAGAGTAGAAAAAGAAGAGTGCATGAAGTCCATCTTCCCCTCTTCCAAAATAATGTGTGCGACACCCCAAACATCAGTAGCGACCCAAATCAGACGCAGCAGTGCGACGGAGTCCGATGTCTGCAGATGAATATAGACATCACTGGCGAGCTTGACGACTTGGTCGTCCGAAAAGTCCGGAAGAAGGTTCCCAGTAAGTTGCTTCAACATGATCATTTCTCTACCGCATCTAATCTCCTATTCTTTTCCTTTCAGAGTTTTTACATCAGCAGTAGGATCGTTTTGATCCCGAGAACGCCCCAAAAGGTTCTTTTAAGGGCCACATGGAGCAAGAGTGATAGTACCTTCTCGTGGTTTGCTGTGGACAGACTTCGGTCTGACTGAATCTATCACATAATTAGAAAGACTGAGTCATGTCTTTGTATCAGAGAGGTATAAAAACCATTGCCTCTCTTTCATTTTCATTCTATACTCCATCATGAAAACATCTAAGACGACAGTCGGCTCTCCTGACAAGCCTCGGCTTAAACCGAGAAATTTGTTTCATGTGTTTGTACAGATGGAGGAGCAAGACCGAATATTCAATAATTGTGCTCGAATTGGCTCATCAACAACTGACGATGATGCCAATTCAACAGAGTGGGGGCATATACCGCCCTCTAACAGTCGGACGGTAGTAGAGGAGGTCGATGCCGCCGACATAGAGAGATTAAAAGTCTCTGTCAGCGGAATCGGCCAAACCTAAGTCTGTATTCATATCCCGAGAGCGAGCCAACGGTCTTTTTAAAGACCACTATGGGGCAAAATATGATAGTACATCCACGTAGTTTGCCCTGGACAGACTTCGGTCTGACTGAATCTATCATACAAATCAAATATTAAATCACAGAGTTGTATCTGACATCAATCAACTTAAACGTTGCATGTTAAGGAGAATTTCGGTATGATACTTCCTTCTGACAGGCCTTCTCTTTTGAGACGGCGGTGAAGTTCGCAGGAAAGGGTGTCGCACGGGACTATGGTATACCTCAGTCCGATTATTCCTCTGTGCTCATGTTAAGCAGCATTTACCATTGCTCTCAATGTACCATTCTGACCGTCATGGATGACACTTAGCCATCTGTCAAGGGTTTCCTTATACATTATCCATTGCATGCGTTATTTGAGAATAATCCGTGAGTTCTTTTAAGAACTGCCTCTATCACTGAGACTAAATGATGAAGGGATGAAACCGGAGGCCACTCTTACGCCACACGTATACAAAATCACTTTCTATCTTCTCTAATGGTACGATCTGTTTTGATAGAACAGTAGACCGATAATAAATGTGATAACTAACCCCATATCTAAATTCCTCCATTTGTTTCCATTTCTAGATAAATATATTGCAAAACAAAGACATTTAGTATGTAGGTTTATTTGCAATTGAAGCACATATACTTTATAGCGAGGAAAAGTCAAGTGGAAGAACCTTTAAGTCATTGTAGACTTTGTAGCACCTTGGACGTTTTGGGGCATCTGGCGCTCTTCTCACGCGCGTTGTTTTGGTATAAAATCACCATTACTCCACACAACTTGCACAATCTTGCCTTTATCGCAAGTCTCCTTCTGATCACAGTCTTCATCCCACTCGTCGACCACTTCAAAGATTTTATTGAAGATCTCTAAGGGGGAGATGTACCTTCCATCATGAGATAGATAAGAATGAGAAGTGTTTCAATTTTCTGACTTTTATATGTTTTTCAACAATGAATTCCTCAACTACCAATCAGAATGATTCTAATTTAGATGAAGACTACAGAAGTCGGAAGATTGCAGCACTCTTATTAACATTATACGAACTAGCACGCCAAGATGACAAACTCAGAAACATCATGTAATTTTGTAATCGTCAATGAGTGGTGTGATGAAGACAAGTGTGATCAGAAGGAGACTTGCGACAAAGGCAAGACTGTAAGAATTGTCTGGATAGATGAAGAGTGGACACCGAAAACAACGCGCGTGAGAAGAGCGCCAGATGCCCCTAAACGTCCAAGGTTCTACAAAGTCTACAATGTCTTAAAGGGTCTTCCACTTGACTTTTCCTCGCTATAAAGTATATGTGCTTCAATTGTAAATAAATCTAATGAACTACATGTCTCTGTTTTTGATATTCAATCCCTTTATCATTTATCCTCAGTGATAGAGGTAGTACTTAGGAAAAAATCATTGTATCTATCATCAACTTGCATGATTTATGCTGTCAAATGATCAGATTTTCAATATGATGTTAATGATTATGTATGCTACATTACCCAGAAATAAGTGAAAACAGACAGATTTAACACATGAATCATTTAGTAAGAAATTTACAAATAATTCAAAAGTTCTTCGGAAGTCACATTGTCTCATAAATTCTCACAACCACTGCAGTTGCACTTCAACTGCCTTAATCGTTCTTCTCCGTATATCATGGAGAAGGTTAATGTCAGCTTCCTTTTTCACATCTTCCTGATTGTAAAGCAGGTATTTCCATCGCACATAAATCATTTCTAACTCTTCTTGCGCCGTTAGAGATGGTAATTCCAACTTTTGAATATCATCCAGCCTTCTCTGCTTCTCCACCTTTGCCTTTTTCGGAGCGGGAGGACAAGTTGGCATGCTTGATGCAGACACTGGTGATTCATGCGAGAGAGTTGATGGCAAAACCATGACTTCGAAATGTATGCCATGGGCGTGATTTCTTATTGCTTCAGTATAAGCAAGCCACCAATCAAAATGAATAGCCAATGAATTTTGAGTATGGGAGTATATAAAGGGAAAAATAGATTGAATTTCATTCGATATTTGAGACGTATTAACGCCAAGTGAACATTTCTCTCCACTCAAATATATTCTAACGTTTCTGACGCGCCCTATTTTGGTTTGAGTCAATTACTACATTCTGACTATCAAAGTATCAGATTTTGACTTAATTTCGTTGAAATGGTAAGTTAAAGATTTCATCACTTATCTCCCTTAAACGTCAGGTTAATAGTACCTTTCTCAATTTCAGGCATCTACTTCATCTTCAAAGCGCTCCCTTCTCGAGTAAGCTTTACAACTTGTGAGTGAAGGTAGGTTGTAAAAATAAACTATGACTTCAATAGAGATGACAGAATGATTTCTCCTCCAAATGATGACAGTTACAACTCAAGTGTACAGTCGAGGGAAGCATCCAAAACATGTGCTGATTGTGGGCACATCTTTTCGAGGGAGCGCAATCTCACCCGACACATCAGACAACGTGTGTGTCAACCCAAAGCATCATCAGTCTCCCGAGGTGAGGACTGTGGAGAACTGTGAGTCTCCTTTACCTGTGGTCTTTGTTTCCATTCTTTTGAAGCAGGTTTTGAATTATCTTCGCATAGACTTCACCACACACACACAAATGATACTTATACCAACAGCACCTCCTCTATTCGACTAACTGAAGTATCGCTCAATAACGTAGTGAGAAAATTAATATATGGAATCCTCAGAAACTATTATTGATTTTCAGGAGTTGAAAAAACTAAAGAAAATAAGACAGTCTATTCTGAAATAAAATTTTTCGATTCCTATCAATTCATGGCTTCATCACTAGCGTCTCTCGTTCAAAATCTTAAGTCTCTTCCACTAACTCAAAATTTGAAGAAACAATATCCTAACTTGACAGATGAACTCATCACACGCAAAGGAGTGTTTCCATATGCATACTTTGATAACATTTCTAAACTTAGTGAGACTTCTCTTCCACCAATAGATAAATTTAAAAATGATTTGAGTAGTGTAGAATGTAAGGTAGAAGATTACAATCATGCTCAAGTTGCATGGACAAAATTTGACTGTCAAACTTTTAGGGATTACATGATCAGCATTTCCTCAACCTTCAAACATACTAGCTATTCCAGATGATGGTGATTGGGGATATTTTTTTGAGATAGATCTTATCTATCCAAGTAGTATTAAAAATGAAACTGTGGATTTTCCACTTGCACCCGAATCAGGCGGAGTGACTGAAGATATGTTTTCGGACTTTATGAAACAATTTCACAAAGATTTAGAAGGGAGCAGACAGCCCAAGTATAAGCCTTGCCGTAAGCTTTTGCTTATTCAATTTGATAAAGAAATTTATTTAGTCCACTTCTCTATCTTAAAATTTTATTTAGAAATGAGGATGATTTTAAAAACAGTTCACCGCATTATCAAGTTTAGAGAGAAAGCCTTTCTGAAACCTTATATTGATAGTAACAGCCAGAAACGTGCACTAGCCCAAAATAATTTTGAAAAGGATTTATATAAATATAAGATAATAGTCTTTTTGGTAAGACGATGGAGGACGTTAGAAAGCGTCCCGGGACGCGCAAACTTGTGAAATTATGAAAAAGCTTGCAAGAATTTTCAAAATTCGATTAAAACTTGCAAGCGCTTGCAAGCTTTATGTAAAGTTTGAATTTGCATTACTATATTTTGAGAAATATGTTTTACATGTTTTGTTTAAGCTAAAACTTGTAATGTGAAACTTGTTTCCGTGGTGTTACTGTCCATGTTTGTAAAACTTGCATCAACTGATCAAAATTTGAAAGGACTTGCTAAACTTGCTTCCACTTTAGCTTGCAAAACTTGCTTTCGTTGTGTTAAAGAGTACTGCAGTCGAAACTTACATTGACTTCCTAAAATTTGAAAACATTTATTTGGCTTGATGACAATCATAGAGTGAGCACACCAGTCGTCAATTCGAGGTAATCGCACTATCTCACACGCGATCGCGGCAACGGCACAGAAATTTGCGGCTGTGAAAGTTATATCGCGCTCTTTCGCACTCTATTGCGGAATTGATGCGATCGCAGCTATTCGCACATAAATTCGTGACCATGAAAGCAGTCGCCGTTATTCGCGCTCTTTTCACTTGTGTGGGATGTAGGATTAATGATTCCGCGTTTACTCGTACTCGATCGGCTGTGTTTTTAAAAAGGTGAATGACTGTGAATGTTATTGCAGAATATTGATACTCACAATCAAGTGCACTGAAAAATCGTTAATTCAGAAAGCATTCGTGGGAAGAAGATGGTCTCTGTTACAGATGCGGCGCGTTTTTCATCAATTTTCACTTTCGGTCGATGAGGCACAGGAATTCCTTGAAATTCTCCATTCATGAACATGTCCTTTTATTTATGAAACTTTGCATATATGAAAGGTACACTTCTTCGAAAACGTAAATGACGACAAGTGCATGTGGTGTACGACTCCGTCTAATAAGTCCTAGTTGTTGTGTAGGCCTATTCCGTGGACGGTCATTATGTGAATTTATTCAAGACAGTCCTGTATTTGATTAATATTCGTGCTCACTCTCTATAATACTGAATGAAATATACGCAAATTTAATGATAATGAATGAAGAGTACACTTGATGAATGCAAGCAGATGATGTTGAGTGAAACAAATGAGTAAGCCAAGCAAATTATCCGAGAAGTTCTATTTTGTTTAAGTATTCACTATTGTTAAGCTTGCCTTCATTTACACGTCTGCATTTTAGCTGAAAGGCTACTTTAAATGTAAATCGATGCAGCTTCTCCTCCAATAGCTTTCTACAACATCTTCAAGACAATATGGTATAGCAACATTAATTAATTAACGGTTAACAGCATTGAAAGACTTATTTCAATAGCAAATTACCCCACTACTTATGTCTCCTATGAAAGTGTGATTTTCCTAAGATTTCTTGGCATTGTCTCTTAGGTTGGCTTTCCTGACATCGGTTGAGCGCTTCTGTATGTCACATACAAGATTCACAGCTGACGTATGTTTTAGACTTGTCTGATATTTTAGATAAAAACAGCTGATCAGTGAATGGTATGATGTGTTTCATCTAGGGACACTATTTGCCTTAAGAAGTGCCTTGATACCCAATTATTTGTTGGATTCATGTTTGAAATACATGATTCTAGGTTAAGGCTAATAGAGGTCCACGGATAGGTTAATATTTCCAATTCCAGCCTTGTCAATAGCGCTGTCCAGGACACTTCCCTCAGAAGACTCGAGGATGCATTCCGTTGAGTTTGTATTTGTATTTTGATAACCTTACAACTTCGATGTATTTTAGTCTTGTTGATGACTCGGAGAACGTTCAGACTGCCGTTTGAGTCTTGCTGATATCCAAGTCACCATAGACTAATTGTTATTTTGAGTCATCATTCACAACGCGGGGTGAAATAGTCACGTGATTAATCAAGATTCTTCAAGATCAAGCAATTCTGATACATCTCTCATCGCGCACAATTTTTTAATCTTGTTTTGCTGGTTGTTGAAAACTTTCTGCTTGTCAACCAAAGCAAGTGTCAGTGAAATCAAAATTGGCAGACCTGCATTTAATATTCAAGCACGCAGTTGAGATTGCATAAATAACATTAGAGCAGTTTCGTTCACATCCCCTGTAAGTTTGCTCAATCAAAGAAAAAGACAATAGGCCTTAACTAAATTATTCAATCTCAGACATTTTGAGCTTCCCCTTGATTTCGGGGAGTGTAGCTATTGCACCGACTGAGCCTATACATTATTCTTACATGACTTATAACGCACCGCACATTTCTCTCAAATGAGACCTCTGATAATATCATGATATACGCAGGCGTTTCTTCGCCCCACTTGTTCTATCTTAATTAGAAACTGCATAGTGAAATTAATTCATATTCTAAAGGACTCCAGAACACTCATAAGTAACTCAATTTAGTGTAGATAACTTCTATCTTCTACTACCAGTATCGATATCTCAGTCTGTGCAATGGCGTGGAAACAAAAATTGTAACGGCTCAGCCAGTGTTGTGATCATTGCCCTCGGGGAGCGTAACAATAGCATGAGCTATATTTGCAGTGAGCTTGTATTAGTGTTAGAACTTCGTGATTGAGCAAGACATCTAAACGTCAAACGATTGCTTCTGTCATCGCAGAATTTTTACTTAATAAGCTTGGGAAGCAAACTGGGGAAATTCTTCGGTCACTGATAATGCGCTGTGACAAGTGAAAAGTAACCCGTGATTTCAATCCTCGACGTCTTTCTGCCCAAAAGTGTTGTGAATGAGTCTTCTGTATTTCTTATGCCGTAAATGAATATTCTATTGAAAGATTTTGCAATAGATGCGCTCGCAGGTGGAGGTGAACAGACCGTAAGACTCATTGCAATGTGCTGTGTTTAGATCTTTTTTTACATTATTCACTAAGTTTTTGCACACATTTGTTAAGTTAGAAGGAAGTTCTTGACATTATCTAATTGCTACTTGCTGTGCAGCACGCTCCATTCTCCAAACAACTCCTTGAGCATTCAATATAATGCCTCTGAGGAACGAAATTTCAATACACTGGATGAGTGTTGGATTGCTGTAGCCTATAGCTTACAAGCAATAGGCCAGGAAGATCGAGACTTAAACATGCGCGGAAAATTGTTTACTTTTGGGTTCGAGAAGGATACACAACATAGTTACAAAGATTCCAGGATATCATTCCGATGACAGTTGCCGTCAAATTTTTATTGAGAGGTAGCATGGATAAGCATAAATGCGTTTATTCTCCGTTTATAACTGCGCTCTTGGATTAGAAGAAGGGCCGAGTGGACAGAGTACAGAAATAAATTGCTCTGTGTGACAGACCATCGAGGTTGCACAGCGATTTTCCGAAAACATTCTTACTAATGTCCTCTTATGGAAATTCGTGAACATTGTGTCCCGTAAATATTACCCATCTGTTCCCACCGGATAATCTAGTGCCGACAACTCAGCATGGATGATATTCCATGCATTCACTCGTGGTTCCTTAGCATGGCCTATGGGCTCGTCAGATATACCAAAGATGCGCTTTCCATTTTTTCAATTTCCGTAGGTTTTGAACTTAGGACCCATCTCTTATCAATGTTCTCATTTGCTGTGACGAACATAGTTGATGCCCAAGCTAAAAAATGATAAAAGTGATATCTCTAACATATATTATTGTACACGAGTTCTTCATTGATTGCCGGGGTACGTTAACTTATTTTTCAAGCTTCCAAATCTATTTCTAAAATATTGTTGATTTAAGTAGCATGTGAGATTTTTTTGTAGCAGAATGACATAAATTTTACCTGTAAACAGATCAGTATTATTGTTTCTACTGAATTTGCCATATGTACGTAAGAATGGATGGTTTTAATTCTTGGAATTCTTGACAGAGCGTAACAACATGACAAATTGAAAATTCTAATTTGACAACTATAATTTGATTTGTGTCACAACCAATTGAAAAGCATAATGACGACTCCTTGAAGCTTCTTTACCTCCAAACATTACCTCGATAGACAAATCAATAAACAATGGTGCGAATCTGCGCGTCTGCTGAGTTCTATTTGGTTCCTCTTCTTGTCAGACACGATGAAAGAAATAAAATACATCAATCCAATTTTTTCATGGAGAAAAGCTCGGAGGTATTTTAACATTTCGATTTTACTGCCAAGTCGGGAAATTCTATGGAAAGTTGACGGAAAGACTTCCCACTATCTTCCACCAGGCAATCGACTTCTCTGTGCGATGATATTTTTAGATCCAGCAACCGAATTCAGCAAATGGAAGAGGCCAAACGTGTGGATGAAACTGCAGCAGAGCTGCATAGGCGCAAACTGAAGTTACCTAAACGATGGTCAACCCGTCAGCATACTCAAACGAATGAGTAGCATGATCCATAGACATTTTGGCAAATCTTCTTTATATCATGACACAATTCTACCCAAAAAACTTCTGTTTTTTAAATTAGATTTGAAGTCATTATTTTTTTAAATGGTTATTCAGATTGTAATTTGGTCATCCAGTAGATAATTCGTTCTTTAACATTTTTTCTTAGTTTTAACATGATAAGGTGCCTGAAATTAAGTTCGTATGTTTATTGAGTATTTTTTTTGGAGGTACGTTGGTGTAATCTACTAATGTTTCTTACATAATGTAACGTGGAGTTATATATACATTGCTGTGTACGTACATGCGTAAACTTTGCTTTGACAGATTTCGACATATTTATCTTAACCGATTGTCTCGAGTTTTCTTTCTAGAGTCTGGCGCTATTTTACTTAGTGCGCGCTCTTTTTATGATTTTCTTGAGTGGCAACTATGATGACTAATCAAATAAGACAAAATATTCCGGCAGCCATAATGAGTTTCAGCAGGGAACGAAGACAAAAATGAGACTTTCATAGAATGATGTACAACCTATACCTACTACAAATCTGTACGTTAGCTGAGCTCCTTGTCAGACATGATTAAAGAAAAATTCATGATAATCCTATGGGACACAGACCGCAGTTTTGTTTACCTTATCGCAGTCATAAACAGCATGTTTATGTCTGCAGACAGTAGGAGGCTTGCCAAATCTGAATGTGTGTAACTCAACAGATAAATGTTCATGATGATCATAAATTCAGAAAAAAATTTCCTCAACCTAGAATTATTTTGTAAAATGAGAGAAAGTGAGGACACAAGTGTGATCAATCCGTGGGCGAAGTGTTCTGTGGTGTTTATTTCTCTCATTATACAATATAATTTTCGTTTGAAGAAATTTTCTGAATTGATAATCAATATACTAACCGATGAATTCCATGGATCAGTTCATAAAGACGATAAGAAATGACCTGATGACATTCCAGGTCAAAAATTGTAGCTCCAGACTTCATAGGTCTACCTTTCACTTGATAAGAGAATACATAGAAAACTTCATTTTGAAAAATGTGCGATCTGTTGAATTTAGTCAGTCGTGTCAATTCGAGAACTCGCTTGAAGTCCACTACCTGTTGCTTCTATAGTTTTAGATCATTATCAAATAGATTGAATGAAATAATACAACGCTATTCTGAAGAAAACTTGACAAAGTTGCTTTTCATAGCTTTTGAGTGACGCAGTACTTTTACCCTTGCTCACTTTTAGTTGCAGCAACGAAATACCGAAATAGGCACATGACCGGGCAAAGGTTCTGCTGTATAATCTTGATATAAAAGATCGTTCGAATTCTTCAGTGTAACGTATCTAAAGGAATTAGTTAACATGACATTCATTTGTTAAAGTGCATGTATCATGTTGCAGTGTTCAAATGATCTTAGTATGTGACAGGGCTGGGACAGGTCAATCTTTCATAATCGGCTAACCCAATTATATTTTTAATCGGTTATATGAGGATTACCGGTATTTATTTAGTTGTCAAGGTTTATCGACAACTACGGACCGAATTCATCGAAACTTTCAACCGAATTCCTCCACTTGCAGTGCTTTGATTTCAATGTATAAGTTCATTACTTCAGCGACGTCGTAACCGATTTTAACAGGTTCACAGAAATTGTAACCGGTTAACCGATCCCAACCTTGGAATGGGAAGTAACATTGTGCTGTCTGAAAATCCCAGTTTTGTTATGGGTATTCCACGACGAACGTTTTGTGTCAAAGGGCATATTTTGTTGTTCATCTCATTAAAATATCGATCAAGGAGTATGCCAT
This sequence comes from Prostheceraeus crozeri, assembly GCA_907163375.1. Taxonomy (NCBI): domain Eukaryota; kingdom Metazoa; phylum Platyhelminthes; order Polycladida; family Euryleptidae; genus Prostheceraeus; species Prostheceraeus crozeri. The sequence continues at coordinate 93,113 of CAJQUW010009648.1, forward strand.
CATGTTCATGTACAAAATATTATTTTATTCCGAACTGCTTGCTCTTCTCTGACCCAACGAAAATTGGAATAATTATGGATTATATTGAATTAAATGCTATTTAATGGAAAAACGATGATATATGCCGTAGTTTAGGACAGATTTTACAGTTAATTACATTTTTAGTTATACGTGAATAAAGTGATAACACTTTGATGCAAACAAGCATGCGTTCTAGGAAATCAGGATTGATCACAGTGAGCGAGTTGATGAAATGAGCTGATGATCATCATGCGTTCTACTTCAACAAATGACTACTAGCTCAATGACAATGTAAACTTAATGCATCGACATTTAGTCAGAAACCGGTCGACCCGTCTCATCTGTATTTTAAATCAATAAATATAACTTCGGCTTAAAAAGAAAAGGAGCGCAGTTTTAATTTTGTGAAACAAAACTTGAAATTTAGTCTGTGTTGGTTATTCATTGCCATGCATTTTATTGGCGTTATTTTTAATGTCTAATAACCATATATGTTGAAATTATTTTCACTATGGGTGAACTACCCTAGGTGACATGCCACGCTCAATTACTCGCAATTCACGCGTAAACTACGCGCAATTACACATGACCCTAAACATCCGTAGCTACGCGTGACATTGCTGCAACATCTGTCGGCAGTCATGTTATATAGACTTTGCGTCTCATGTGTCTGCATGTATCAGAGGCTTAACAATGTGATAGGACCTCAATTTCATGCTCAGGGAAGACAGAACATGCTTAGCGGTTCATCCGTGGTTCAAGCGGCATCGCAGACAACCGTAGCAAACTGCGAGTATAAACGCTCGCCCGCGTGTATTCATAAACATTTCCCATGTTTTAACAGCATCAGATCAAGTGATTTCTGACTCTTGCGTATGTATGCGCGTGGAAGAATAGAATGTCTTTAGCACAGATGTTTGGGGTACTCCGTAATTACGCGTGAATCACGTGTACATAGCATGTCACCTAGTGTAGTAAGTAGTAACACTACAGTTCTGGTGATAATTAATTCAAATATCTAAATAATATTGGCGATAATGTCCGCATCTTCAATTTAGCACCTTTGCGACTAAGGATGTACTTCCCTCCATCAAGTAAAGTCAAGCAGGCTCTCTGTAAGAATATGATCACTGGATCATTCGTAAATCATAAATGATCTTATTGTTAGAATCTTTCATGTATGACTATGCTCTATAGTTTTCAGACTGATTAAATTAAGAGAAGAACACTATGCATAACGGTGTTCCACCATAGCGAGGCATTCGTGTGCACACTTGATTTAATCAGCGATTTCCACAATGTTCGATCGGACTTGGATTTCAGACGATGGCATGGTCGTCTCCATCTACTATCAATGAATCCGAAGTTCATGATAAGGCTATATAGGACTTCGTCGATTTGAAGCAATGAATCGTGGGTATTTTAACTTGGTGACATCCCAAATGTTAAGAGGCCCTTTCAGCAAAAATTTTCTTCCTCTTCATATCGTCATAGAAGAAGAAATTTATATCTTGAAATGAGGAATGTGGAGTCGGAGTCCCGGAGTCCTATCATTTTTGCTGGAGTCGGAGTCGGACTTCGGCCTATAACTAGACCCGAAATATAATACAAACAAATCATTTATCCTCGTACATAGCTGTCAGTATCTTGATGTCAACTTTCTCCGTCATACAAAAGTACAGAGACAGCAGTTCATGCAAAGCTTGTAATAGTTGAGGGAATAAATCGTGAGTGAAAAAAGGATTGTCTTTTCACTCGTTGATTTAGTAGAGAAGACAAGCCTTCCTAGCCTCGATCACACCTACGCGCCAAAAGTCACATCAGAGACAAAAGTTAAGTACTAGTTTGTTTGAGAACATTATCCTCTTACCCTCACATTAATCGTGTGTGATGGATCCTCTAAAGCGCATCTTAAAATCGAAAGTGTACTCATATATTTTGGAGAATGATGTGGGATTTTCCTGCCTGGTAGAGACTGGAGAAAAACCATGTGAAGCACACATCAAAAAGATGGGAGGAGACGAATCGTATGCATCCAACTTAAAGCGACATTTGATAAACTTTCATCGATAATGATTGATAATTGATACAGCAATGATCACCAACATTGGTTCAGCTAAGCCTATAATGATCCATGATGTAGGTTACCGGTTTGTTTTCAAAAAGCTGGGCTTTATATACTTGCCACCCGGAGTCGGAGTCCTATCAACCCCCGTAGTCGGAGTAGGAGTTCTATCAAAATGATAGGACTCCGCATCCCTACTTGAAATGTTGCAATTTATCCATCATTTTAAAGCTACACTTGGTTTTAGAATTGTAGAATGTGAATCTTTAGGAAACTGAAAGGAAGATAGCCTATCAATTAATTGGTTGCCAAAATACCTATTGAGCATAGTTATAGATGTGGTGTTCTGACAACATTATCAGCAATGATTCACAAATACAATTGATATTCTAGTGAATATATTCCACACAAAAGTCTTCACATAACTCATTTAGCATGAATAGGACTTTATACTCGCATACGGAATATTGAACCCTTTGCTGTGATACCCAGTATATTGTTTGATTTATGAGCATTAGTTATTAACCTAATTTTTTTAAATGAAAGTCATCGCATAATTTGAATGTTTACGGGGTCTACTAAACAACAGGTGCGTCGAAATTGCATAGGGGTAATAAATAAGAACTCAATCTTAAGCTCTCACTCTATGAAGCTAGGATCGTTGTTGGGCTAAGGGCAAGTGGCAAATAAGTCACAAATGCAGAATTGAGATTTGAATGCGCAGTTTAATTGTTTTACATTAGTGACATTGAGACAACTTCTATAATGTGTCTTCACTTTTCAGGTGCATTTTTAATGACAAATATATTGGAGATGAACCTTGACATGAATGAAGAGAAGCGAATATTGCAAGAAATAACATTTTGTGTTATTTACACACATTATTATACAATACACATTATTAGCAAAACATGATAGAATGACATTTTCATTTCGGTGATCTATACATTACCAATTTGCATAACATCATGAAGACTCAGATTTTGGACTCTCTACAATTTACGGATTAAAGTTGATCGCGATGGAAACGTTCATTTCAAGAATTCTTGTGGAAATACATCGAAAGGAATTACATTAACATGGCGACAATTTTTCAATCTTAATGATATCATCAGGGATTTGGAATATTTTAAAACGTTGAAATTCAACTCCTTGGGTAATCAAGTTTGCCTTCAACATCACAGGAATGAAATTCAAATCTATCATTCTCATCTCTCCATCTATTTCTCATTTTGCAAATGCAATTGGGAAAAATACAAAAGATGTGTACATTGCTCCATTATGTCATTCATTCGACGCGAGTTCATCGCATTGCTACGCAAATCTTAATCAGACACCATCTTCAACACAATGTCACACTCCATCATGAAGACTTGTAAATTGGATTTCCTACAAAAAAATGAGATTGATCATGAACGAAACGTATGTTTCAAAGATTATACTGGAAATGTAAGAAGAGTATTTGCTTTATCAGATCGACATTTTCAGTCTCTAAATCATATTATGAAGGACTTAAAATACTTCTATATGGAAAAACATTCACGCATAGGAAATCGCATATGGTTGCGACTTAACAAACAACGAATTCAAATCTATCATTCACAACTTTCTACCTACTTCACATTTCATCAAGGCAGTTGGGAAAAGTATAAAAGGAAGATACATCGCTCTATTTACTCATTTCTTCATCATGAAACGTCATCGCTACACCATCGTCAACATTCACTGACGCATCAGACTCTACACAAAAATCGATCTTGCTTTCCAATGAATTTATGGCACTCCTAGCTTTCAAACGAGCTATTGCAAGTCTCTCTACCATTTCTAGAACCAAAGTTGGAAAAAACGCTGCCGAGGGGGGAGGGGGGTCGAAGTTCTTCGTTCTTTGGCCTATGACGCTGGAATCAATATTCGCTATAGATACTTGAATTCAGTGATTACCGCCGCCACGGCAAAATTCCATATTTTCCGCTAGCCGTGGAAAACGCATGCCTCTGCTCATAAGCAAATGGATCAAAACAAAGCGTGCACATGGCGTGTCACGAAGCACGTCTTTAAAACCATATTTATTGTTTTTATTGGGAATGTTCATTCTAACATTCTACCAGGCGAAAATTAAACTGATTTGATTTTATAATTGGTTTTTCAACAGATCTATTGCTTTTCAGAATATTCACTAGAAAATTCAAATTTTATGACATTTGGTATAAGATTTACGTATGCAAATTATGTATTTTGGTTTCAATTTCGCAAAGTAGGCTATTCACAGCAGCATTCACTGTCTAGTGGTGATTAGATGGGCTTGGTAGTCACTAACTGTGCATTTGGCAAAATACACCGTTGATGTTATGGTTCGCTCATCCAGTCTCTCAAGCTCTCTCCCTTGAAGGCAGCGACTTCGCATTCACCAACCAGCGATGTATTCAGACGGCCGGTAATGGTATGGGCAAATCGCTTGATGGCTCGTTTGTGAGCATTTACATGGGAGTTTGTAAGGAGCAAGCTGCTTCTTCGTCTCATCTAAGACTTTCCATGTGTCCGTTTTCATGACGACGTGGTTTGAAGCCTTCACGACCATTTGAACGGCTGTTACCCACATATTCAGTTGGAGCTGAACTTTTGCGATGAATATATTCACTATCAAGATCTCATAACCAGAGCCAACTGGAGCGCGGAAAAACGGAGAAAACCGCGGAATTCTGTATATTCCGGAGAAAAGCGCGGAATTGCATGAAATTCAGAAAAATGAGAAATTTCAACAAATGAAGACGTAAGATATCAGTCAATCCATTAAATACCTTCAGACTCTATCGCACTTAAATGAACGAATTGCATAGTTCGTAGTATTTGAGTCATACACGTATCAACAATCGTGATTGGAGGGGAATGTTAAAGGGGAGTACTGGTGATCCGTGCGTACGGGAAAGATGAAAAAACAACTTGTGTCGTGTCCTACATGGCCATTTGCAAAACAAAATGTCTCACGTGTCGACGCGAATAACGGCAGCTAGTAGAGCCAAAGAGTTTGGAAAACATTTTTACGCTGATGGTATTTTATTTTGCTCAGTATGTAACAAAGCGATTGATCATATTCGCTCTCATAGACTATAAAAGATCACATTAAAAGCAAGAAACACGAAAATCTATTGCAGTCGCTGGAACCAGAAGCCAAGAGACAGAGAACGATTGATTCGACTTTCCAAAGAGCTTCAGATGCGAAATTATCAAAAGGCGCTTTGGTGAGTGATTTCGTTCAAATGTTTGCAGAAGCAAATATACCCTTGGAAAAGGCAGGTAGTGATTCAGATCGTCAATTTTTACAGAAATATGTTCAGGGAAGTGGTTCTATTCCCAATGTTTCAAATGCTCTAACTGTCTTCCCAAGCTATTTGTGAATACAGATACTCAATTAAAGAATATTTTTACCAAAGGTGAAAGCATCGCGATTCTCACAGATGAAACAACTGATCCACTGAATCGTCCACTTCTGAATATTCTGTTACGACCTCTCGAAAATGAAGATTCAAAATCATATTTGGTTAAATCTGTTATTCTCGACAGCGCTAATTTTTCCACAGTTTCACAGGCTATCATTCAATGCTGCAGCGACTTTTCGATTGACTTCAACAGAATTTTGTAACCGATGGTGCGTCTTACATGCGCAGATGTTGGACTGATATACTTTTATCGTTGTGGCCAAATTGCAACTACATTCATTGTCTTGCTCATGTTGTGAATTTGGCAGGAAATGCCAGGAGGCATTCATTCCCAGAGGTGGATCGGTTTATTGCATTGATCAAATCTGTTTTGGTAAAAGCACCATCCCGACGAAATCGTGTTTTGTCTTTTCTGAGGTCTTGTAACGTTGAAAATCCAACATGTCCTCCAAATCCAATCGTTGCGAGATGGAATACTTGGTTTGCTGCAGTTCGATATCATGCCAACTTTATTCATTTGTATCAGAAATTCTTCGAAAAAGGACGAAGGGAAGATGATACGAAAGCTCTTGCAGAACTTGCTCGATTATTGGAATCACAAATCATGAAGGAACATTTGCTATTTACTGCTGGACAATGTGAGAAAATCATTGGGGTATTAGATGCTTGTCAATCCAACGATGCAAAAATATATTCTGCCTACAACATTCTGAAAGAACTGGACATACAGCTTAATGCTTCTGCATCAGAATCTGAATCGGATGATTGTCGAGAAGGTCAACTTTCTGCCTCCTCGAAACTGAATGAATATCTTGGAACAAAACAACTTGGAATAAATTTGCTAAAATCTATACGATTACTCGATCCATCTAAAATTTCACTATTTGATAGCGACTTCTCAAGCGTGAAGGATAAACTAAAAATGGATGGATGCAACAAAGTTGAATGGGATTTATATCGTTCAATTGCCAGAACGAAGCTTCAAGTTGGTGTTGACATCAAAGCGTCATTCGCTTACATATGAAAATTTGGAGGTTTTTTGAAAGCTGCAGTGAACCACTGAGTTATTCTACATTTTGTTGTTGTTTTGAGCAATTGTTCTCACCCAATGAATTGATTTTCAACATCGCATAATCATCATTTTGAAGAAAATGTAATTTGTTGAATGAAATTGTTTTGATGACGAGTTTCATGAATTTCTTTTTGTTTGGCCAAGAAAATATGGGCTTGAAGAAACAGCGCGGAATTTTCATATTTCAACGCGGAAAAACAGCGCGGAATTTTCATATTTCAACGTGGAAAAACAACGCGGAATTTTTAAAAAATCAGCGAGGAAAACGGTTGGCTCTG